>JARQOC010000005.1:350883308-351320808 GCA_033576535.1 Allobates femoralis | reverse complement strand
GATCGACGGGAGGGAGGGGGGGGCAACACAGGAGCCGGGAAGTGTACTTGTATGTGAGAAGATCTGGGAGAAGGACTTCATCTGGAAGATGGGGCCGGGATGAGAGAACCCATAGCTCTCATGGACCATGTACGAGAGGGAGGTTGGAGGGGGGAAGGGAGGGAATTGGCAGTGGGAAAGATAATGACAGCAGAAGCAGCAACTGGCTATGTGCAGAAATTGTGATTAACATTGCATTATGGGTACTTTTAGAGTTATGAGTTGCAACGTCAGGGGCTTGTCGGAGAAAACTAAGAGGGCAGCGATTCTCAAATGTGCTCAGGATCAAGGAGCTTTGGTGGTATGTCTCTTAGAGACTCATTTGAAACGCGAGAAGACTCACGTTCTTAATAGAAGATGGATACAGAGATCGTATCACTCTACTTTCTCCAATCATGCCAGGGGGGTGTCGGTTTTGTTTAGTAGATCCACGCCTTTTGAGGAAATTGATGTCTATATTGACCCTGAGGGACGGGGAGTGGCAGTTAAGGGGATGTTCTGTGGACAATTATTATGTATAGTGGCAATTTATATCCCCCCCCTTATTCTAGCAAATTAGAGTAATAAGGGAATATGCGGAAAAAGGTAGGGTGCTACCGTTGCTAATGGTAGGAGATTTTAATAATGTAGTGGACAGTTTTTGGGATCGCAGTAAGAGGCAGGCTAATATACGGGAGGGCACCATGACAATTTTTGGTAATCTTATAAAGGAACTAGGTCTGGTTGACACATGGAGGGCTAGGAACACTGGGAAGATATGCTACTCCTGTCACTCTGCTTCGCATGGCACGCTGTCACGTGTAGATCTGGCCCTGGCGGATAGCTGGGCTGATAGTGTGATTGGGGAGGTGCGATACCTACCTTGAGTGATATCGGACCATAGCCCTGTCGTTGTAAGTGTCAGTTATGGGTCTCGGAGTGGAGTGACCAGGGAGGGGTGGAAGATGCATCAGGTTTGGCTGCAGCACCTTAATGTTCAAAAAAATAGGGGAGGAAGTGGAAGAATTTTTCACACTTAATAAGGGAAGTACGGGTAAATTAGTGGAATGGGATGCCTTGAAGGCCTTCCTGAGGGGGATCTTGTTCACAGATATATGTAGACGTAAAACACAAACTAAGCGGGAGGAATTGGAGAGTTTGGAGGCATTAGAGAAAGCAGAGGAAGCCGCCATAATTAATACTACAATGGAAACACAAAATGATCTTAGAACAGCTCAGAATCGGGTGAACAAGATTCTACTGGATAAGATGGCGAAAAGGCAGGCGTTTAGAAAGGCTGAATTTTATGCTGAAGGGGAAAAAGTGGGACACCTGCTGGCTGTCATAGCAGCGGCGTAGAATGGCACTACACATATTCATGAAATGGTGGATTGGGCTGGGAGGCGGGTCACAGAAGTGGAAGAGATACTAACCGTCTTTACAAGCTTCCATAATGCACTTTATTCCTCAGAAGGGAGGGTGGCGGATGGGGAGATAGTTGACTTTCTGGAAATGGGAGTGCTCCCTAGGTTGAATGAGGAAAGCAGAGAGAGACTGGAGGCCCCCATTACTGAGGAGAAGATGACTCATGCTCTGCATGGCATGGCAAATGAAAAAGCCCCAGGCACTGATGGTTTACTGACAGAAGTGTATAAGCAGTTTTCAGACCTTTTACTCCCTAGACTGCTATGGGTATTTGAGGAGGACAATAGGAAAGGACTACTGCCAAATTCCATGAGGGAGGCGATGATAGTGGTAATCCTGAAGGAGGGGAAGGACCCCAAGATAACCGAGTCATATAGACCAATTTCATTGTTAACTACCGACGTTAAAATACTGGCGAAAGTATTGGCTACTCGACTGTCTGGGGTTGTCTCCTCCTTAATACATCCGGATCAGTCGGGGTTCATGCCCAGTAGATCTACAGCGACCAACATACGTAGATTGTACCTCAATCTCCAGCTGCAGGCCGATAACTCAGGGAATAGAGTAATCGCCTCACTAGACACCCATTAGGCGTTCGATAGTGTACAGTGGAATTATCTGTGGAGGGTTTGGGCCGCGATTTATGGAATGGTTACAATTGCTATAGTCTCAACCTACAGCCAAACTTAGAGTAAACGGGGCGGTGTCTTCATCTTTCCAACTTGCTAGGGGAACTCGACAGGGATGCCCCTTGTCACCCCTCCTTTTTGCCATAGCAATTGAGCCGCTGGCTGCGGTTATCAGGAAGAAGCGAGAGATCAAGGGATTCCAATATGGGAGGTTGGAGGAGAAAATTGCTTTGTATGCTGATGATCTCCTGTTATTTCTTGGAGATCCAGAGGGATCATTGGGCTGTGCCAAGCAGATCATTGAAAGGTTCAGGACACTCTCGGGATTGAAGATCATATGGTCCAAATCTGTACTGTTCAGGGGGCGTGGTTAAGCCTATGGAGGAGTAAGTCGCACTTCACTGCAGCTCCTCACCACCGAGCCCTTGCAGCACTAATCAGACGACTCAGAGCCACATTTACAGGATGGGGAAGCCTAAGAAGTCCACTGGAGGAGCAGGCACCGAAGATTCAGGGGAACAGAGCTCCATGGACAGATATCTCCGCTCTGCTGCAACCCCCCTCTCCAGGAGCACAGCACGAGGCATGGTGCTGGCCCCTCAGCACATGGAAGCCTCGAGGCAGGAGAGGAGGGGGGAGGATGGTGCACTGCCTGAACGGATGGAAGATATCAGCAACGAGGAGGACACCGAGGAGCTCCCAGCAGACTGCACCATGGCAGAGCTAAGTGCATACATTAAGCAGCTCCCCACTAAGAGGGATTTAGAATTTTTTGCACGCAGGCTGGAGGGGTCATACAAGAAGGAGATTGGCTCCCTTAGGAGTGAGTTTACCACGAGGGTGGAGGAGGTAGAGAGGTCCCAGGAGGGGGTGTTGGAGGAATTGAGGGCTCACAGGCAGCTCCTGGAAGCTCATTCCTCCAGGTTGGATGAGATGTTATATGGACAGGAGGATCTAGAGAATCGGAATAGGCGCAACAACATTAGGATCCGTGGCCTGCCGGAATCCGTTGGGCCCCTAGACCTTAGCAGTACAGTCCAACAGTTGTTCAACCAGGTTCTGGACGCTGCCCCCGAGAATGTCATAGCATCTGACCGGGTCCAAAGGGCCCTGGCTCCTCCACCCTCCGCTGACATGAACCCCTGGGATGTGATCTGCAGAATTCATCATTTCCCCACCAAGGAAGCTATCATGAATGCAGCCAGGCAGAAGGGCCAGATCGTCTTCCTGAACACCCCCACAATGCTGTTGCAAGATCTAGCGAGACGCACTTTACAGCAGCGCCGTGGCCTGCGCCCCCTCCTGTGTCCTACTAAAGGGCAATGATATAACCTATAGATGGGGGTTCCCGTTCCAACTGGTGGCCACCAAGGGAGGAAAATCTGCCACGTTTCGGAAGATAGATGATTTGCCCCATGTCCTCCCTCCCGCCGCGCTGGCAGAGAATCCGTAGAGATAGGGGAGGTAGGAACCCTGCTTCCCACAATGGAGAAACCTGACTTTTGCAAAACTGAGCACTCTGCTCTGCAATGTTCCCTTTTTCCTGAAGTTACCAGGCTCAATTGTTTCCTCTCATAACTGTACATTCGTTGGTTCCCCTGATATCAGAGTGACACCTGCAGGCCAATCTATGCAAAGACAGACTAGTTTTCCAGTTTCCTATATGCGGCTGATAGGCTTATGTTTTTCTTTTTTTATAATTCTTTATTTTATAAAAGTTTTGAATTTTCGTAACAGGAAAGAAAACACAAATTACTTCTCAGTCAGCATATCCATACAAATATCACATAGATTTTTCGGCCAATATAGTCAGACCCACACTCAACTAATAATATATAATTTTTTATGCGTCTACAATGTAGACATTGCCGTAAAGAGTAAGAATCTACCGTATAATGTTCCATTTGAAACCTAACATCTATATTCAGTCTTCACAGTAGAAGTCATTGCTGCGATATCCTATATTGGCAGTTGACCAAGTAAAAGGAGAGAGAGGAAAACCAAAGAAAGAGGAAAAAGAACAGTTAGAGAGTAGACATGAAGGGAAGGTGGAAGGAGGAGGGTGGGGGATGGGAAGGGAAGGGGAAAGGGACGGTATAAAATTATGTGGAAGAGCGAAGCCTCTACCGAGCTGAAAAGGAGCAACTCCTCTAGACCAGCCAACTTAATTGGCGTGTCCGCCGAGGAAGGGCTTTCTAACAGTCTCTATAAGTCATATATAAATCAGATTGTTGAAACATCATCAAGGAAAACCATGTATTACGGAAAGCTACATACGTGTCATGGATTGAGGAGGTCAAGTCCTCTAGATGCATGAGATCGCTTACCCTCTCCAACCACATTGACACAGAGGGGCATTTCTCCGTCTTCCAGAGCATTGGAACACACGATCTAGCCGCCATGACTAGAAATCTCAACAAGGAACGCTTATATTTACGAAGCGGCATCTGACAGTGATGTAACAAGAAAAGGGCCGGGCCCAGGTCAGCTGTAGACTCTATAACAATCCTGACGATCTTTGTCACTTCAGACCTAAACGGCCTGAGCTTCCCATACTCCCAAAATATGTGGAGTAGGGTACCGTCTGCCTCACCACACCTCCAACAACCCGGATCAGTAGATGGGAAAAACCTGTGTAATTCGGCAGGAACTCTATACCATCTTGTCAATATATTATAGTTAGCTTCCTGCAGTCTCGAGCATATTGAGGTGGAGTGAGCTAAAGTAAATATATCAGATCTCTGGTCCATTGACAGCTCCAGACCAAGATCAGCTTCCCACTTCAACATAAATTGGGGAACCGGCAGGTCCGGGGGAAATACCAGACACGCGTATATCCTCGACACCGCATGTCTACAGTCATCCGCTTCTAGACACATATGCTCAAATAGCGTCTTCGGCCCTATAAAGGATGACTTTGGAGGAAACCTCCGGAGGTAATGCGTGAGCTGTAGGCATCTCCAGAATCCCAAAGCCCTCGGGTCCGTAATTGAGTTAAGTTGTTCAAGTGTGGGCCAAGTGTCACCAACGCCCCAACTCTCAACTCTGTCTAAACCCGCCGCAATCCAGCTTTGGAAAATGGGGTCATCTCTGCTGGGTTTAAAATCAGGATGACTCAGTATCGGACATAAGGTCGAGGTGTGTGGAATCATCAAGGATCTGACTAGGCTATGGTCGCAAACCTTGAGGGTAGGCCCAATCGTCGGGTGGCCGCAAACCATCTCACTTCGTCTAATTGATGTCCAAGGCAGCGTCTGCAGTCTTAGGGAAGTAGAGTCCTGTTCAATTTGTACCCAGATTTTGTTCTTTCCATGTCTACACCAGTCTACCACCCGTGCTATATGACCGGCTATGTGATACAATTTGATATCTGGCAAGTTCACGCCACCCTCCCTCTTACGTCTGTGCAAAATAGATCTTGCCAATCTCGGTTTCGTATTATTCCAAATGAATCGTGTCTGAATTTGTAGGATTATCTTAAAAAAGGATGACGGTATGCTGACGTGGAGTGTCTGTAGGTAATATAAGATCTTCGGAAGAATAGTCATTTTAAAGAGTTGGCATCTGCCCGTCCACGTAAAGGTGGACGACAACCACCTCTCGCAGTCAGCTCTTATGGATTTTACCAATGAAGGGAAATTGGAACTATATAAATTTCGGACGTCCGGTGTGATTAGCAAACCCAGGTAGCGGAGGGCCTTAGGTGACCAGTGAAATGTAAAGGCGTCTTTTAATCTGTCTACCAAGCTGTCGGGAAGGGAAACGTTTAATGCCTCCGATTTAGCTCTGTTAATTTTAAAATTAGAGAGATAGTGAAAAGTCTCCAATTCTTTCAGCAAGTTTGGCAGAGAAATCTCGGGGCGCGTCACAAAAAATAAAAGGTCGTCAGCATATGCGGCAATTTTGTGTTCCGTCGACTTAATCCGTAGGCCAGAAATATCCCCATTCATCCTTATATGACGTAACAAAGGTTCCAGGGTCAGAATAAAAATCAGTGGGGACAGCGGACATCCCTGGCAAGTGCCGTTGGCAATATCAAAATATTCAGAGAGGACTCCGTTGACCCTCACTCTTGCCGATGGGACGGAGTACAGGGACAACACCCATTCAAGCATCTTTGGTCCCAAACCGATATGAGACAGTGTCTCTTCGATGAAGGACCAATGTACAAGGTCAAACGCTTTTTCAACGTCCGTGGATAACAACATCAATGGGGTGTTAGCGAGTTTTGCGTTATAGATTAAATTTATAGCTTTGGTGGTGTCATCCCTGGCCTCCCGCCCCAGGACAAACCCAGTCGGATCTGGATGAACAATGCTTGGTATGAATGGGGATAGCCTCGCCGCCAAGATTTTAGCAAATAGCTTAAGATCTACATTTAATAAAGATATGGGGCGGTAGCTAGAGCATACTAAAGGGTCTTTCCCTGATTTGTTGTAATGGGACAAAATGCCGGATTGCCCGCGCCGCCACCAAGAATCACCAGGAAACAAAGAGTTAACTGGGCAGATTTTTCTTTTATTCTATCCTACGTGTTTCAGAGCCTCTATCCGAGCTCCTTCCTCTTCCCTGAGGAAGGAGCTCGGATAGAGGCTCTGAAATGCGTAGGATAGAATAAAAGAAAAATCTGCCCAGTTAACTCTTTGTTTCCTGGTGATTCTTGGTGGCAGCGCGGGCAATCCGGCATTTTGTCCCATTACAGCATTCCTGTCTCCACAGTTATCGTGAAGGTGCGGCCCTGCAGCAGCCATTCTACAAGCCATCTTACAGGCGATTATACCGGTTGTGGGTGACACAACCGAACCAGGTGAGCAGTTCCTGATATACACCGCTATAACCCTTTGTAAAAAGGATAAGACCCTATGCGCATTTATCTCACGTTTACAGGTTGATTTCCCTGATTTGTGGATTACTGTGATGGTGGCGCGCAGCGCATCTCTCGGGGGTGGGACTTTTAACGACATGGCGTTGAAAAATGATCTCAAGTATGGCATTAGGGACTTTTTTCATTTTTTATAGTAGCCAATTGTAAATCCATCGGGGCCAGGTGCTTTACCGGATTTGGTCGAGGACAGCGCATCTATAATTTCTTGGTCCGAAATCGGAACATCTAGGGATTGCAGCGCTACGTCCGGAGGTTTTGGCAGCCCCGAGGATCGTATATACTCTTTAATACTTGTCTTAAGTGTATTGCCAGACAGGGATGACTTAGTGATGTCTAAATTATACAGGGTAAAGTAATATTGCCTGAAGGCCTCAGCTATGTCCATAGGGAGTTTTGATCGTCGTGAGGTAGTGGGATGCGTTATTTCAGGCACATATGTAGTCGCCCTGTGAATTCGTGAGGCCTTAGCCAAAGACCTGCCCGCCTTATTCCCATATTCGTAAAAGTGACGACGGCAACGGGAGAGCACACCCTTCGCCTTATAGAGCAATACAGAGCGCAGCTTTTCCCTAACGTCGAGCAGTTCTTTCCTCAAAGCCGGGAGGCTCTGCCGTTTGTGTCTCGTCTCGAGGTCCCTCAGTTTGGACATAAGGTCTCGGATCTCAGCGTCTCTACTCTTCTTCAATCTAGCCCCGTGTTTTATTAAGATGCCTCTTACTACGCACTTATGAGCTTGCCATGTTGTCACGGGTGACATGTCAGGAGCGGTGTTTAGGTCAAAATAATCTGCAATCGTTTTTGTGACATCCGCCAATATTACCGAATCTTCTAATAGAGAGGCGTTCAACCTCCACTGCCACTGCCTAGGAATTGGTGAGGCAAGAGCAAGAGAAATCGTGACCATAGCATGATCGGAAAAGGAGATCGGTTCTATTGTGGCGTCAGTTAAGTGCGGCAGGTCGGCGTATTTCAAAAGGAAAAAGTCGATTCTAGAATACGTATTGTGTATTTGGGAGTAAAATGAAAAGTCTTTACAAGTCGGGAACAGAAGACGCCAGGCATCTATTAATTGGTGATCATGTAGTGCAAGGTGTAGTCTCCTACTTGCTGCCTTAGATAAACTAGTTTTACCCCTGGAGGTGTCAAGGTCTGGTTCCAGCGTGACATTAAAATCTCCCTGAAAAGCTGTGATACACCGAAGGGTACCAATGGTTGGAGAATTTGTATGGCTTAGCCGCACAAAGATGAGTTTCCTGGAGAAAGGCAACATGTATTTTGTTATTTTTCAGGTAATTAAACAGGATTGATCTTTTTCCAACATCGTGCTAAACCCTGTACGCTCAGCGTACCTATTTTTACCTTCGTTAGGTCATTATGCGACATTCTTGCGAGACTGGTAAAACCGAGGCTCAAAGGTAAAAAATAAAACTAAAATAAAAAGGAGAAGGGGAGAGGTGATGGGAAAACGACGACAAGAGAAGAGAAGGAGGGAGAGACAGGAGGTGTATGTAGAAGAAGAAAAAAAAAAGAGGGGGGGGGGGGGGGAGTAGAACAAGAAAGAACGTTAGGTAAAAATAGAGAATAAAAGGTTAGACACTACTCGTCCGAAGGGGACTAATATTGGACACTATAGAGACTTCTCAAGTCTATGCCGGGAAGACCGGCTTTCACGATCCTGTTAGAAAAGGAAAAGATGAGAGGACCGTAGAGAATGTGATTGACCACGGATAACGACCCGCAGCCCCAGGACAAATTTGCAATACATTGGTCAATTAGATATCCCGCTAATCTCAACAACCATTTAACATTGAGGGTGAAAAATCACAGATCTATCTTATCGGACATGAGCGACTCTCTGGAGCTAAACAGAGATAAGTAAACAACCAAATAACAACAAAAATAACAGCTGGTGCTTACTACTCCATACGTCCAACTTCCCTAACATATCTCGATCCTATCAGGGAGGAAAAATCACATCAAATGCATGCATTAATAGTCAAAAGTCTAGAGTCAAGTCGGGAGATGTGCAAACGCCTCGTCTCTTCCGCCCCTCGGGCTGTCAGACTGTGACGAGGGCGCATGTGGAGCATTACCACTCCGTGTCTTCCTCTTGCGGACAGCATCTGAAAGGTAACTGCGCTGGCGGCCCGTTGTTGTGAATCTCTGAAATCCTTCCAAAGAGAGCCAATCCGGGATTGGGATGGGTAGGATATCCAAGAACGAAAATAGTCCAGGAAGGTCATCCCTATGCCAAAGATAATATGTCTTGTTGTTTCTTCTCACAATAAGATGGAAGGGATGACCCCAGCGGTACGTGGCTCCCCGCTCTTTAATCTTCACAAGTAAGGGGCGTAGCTGCCGTCACATATACAGGGTGCGACTAGAAACATCTGGGAAGAGGCGAACATTTACTTCGTCAATCAGAATGTCGCCAAAGGACCAAGCCGCTTGTATCAGACAATCCTTGTCTGTAAAATTATGAAGTCTACACAGCACATCTCTGGGGTTGTCTGGATCAATTGGGCCTGGGCGAGATACTCTATGTATCCTATCAATTTTGTATGATGAGCCTGGTGATCTTTGTGTTACCGTATTAAAGATGTCTAGAGTCTTGTCAAGGAGCATATTAGCTGTAATGGTCTCAGGCAATCCTTTCAGGCGTATGTTGTTGCGCCTTTCCCTATTCTCCTGGTCATCTGCTTGTAGAAGTATGGGCATTAGAGCGTGTAGCATGTCTCTCCAAGGCAGAGACTCTCTCTTCAATGGCAGCTATGGTCTCAGACACAGCGGTGGATTGAGACTTAAGAGTCTCTATATCCTCCTTAATGGGGCTCAGGACTTTGGCTTGGGATGCCTTCATGCGGGCCACTAAACAGTCTAGGTCTTGTCTGGTGGGGAGAGCAGCAATCATGCTCCTAATAGCCCTTAGTTCAGAGTGGGAGCTGCTGGACTGGTCTGAAGCAGGCACCATTACTGCAGCCTGTGTAGGGGAGGGGGGAGTATCCCTCCATGTCTCCTGTCTCCTCTCCAGTGTCTGCAATCTCCTCTAATGTTTCCACAACTGCAGACTCCCTTGATCTCTCCTTCCCCTTATATGAGGAGCTGATAACAACTGTTACCTGGCTTCCAGTGTTTTGTTTGCGGGGGTTTCTCTGTGGCAGCTGTGAAGGTGACTGTGCCTGCTGCTTCTGAGCATGAGGTCCTCCCTGCGCCATTACAGAGGAGCGTGCTGCCTTTCCTCCTGCTGTCCCAAACAGTTTTGCCATGCCGGCCTCTCTCCCCAGCTTCTCAGGCAGTGTCACGGCCGTCACAGTATCTTCAGGCTTCTTTCTCCGTGACATTGGAGCAGAGATTGTGAAGTTGAATAGCTCTATAAGGTCCCGGGTCTGCAGAGCTTATGGAGGTGCTTCCTCACACTTCCATGGCCAGGTCACGCCCCAGGCTTATGTTTTTCATCAGAACACTGTTACTACAGCTCCGGGATTCGACTATACTCCTGGACCAGTATCAGCCCATATTTGTTTTGTTGTTATAGGTCCTGCTGAAGAAGTTATGTATGAGACTTTCTCTGGTTCATATGGTCCAACTGCTGCTTCCAACTGCTAATGTTTTCACACTTGTGACTTATACCATCAGCTACAGGGAGAACCCCTAGATGGATTACCCATACACTGATAATTTAAATGCAATAGCTCTAGAGTTGATATCAATGTTTATATTACTTATTTTGCTGGGGGGCAGGTGCTGGGGGTTGCGACCCTCTCGGGCTGACACCTTCCCTCGCTAGTGCTGGAAAGCTTAGATGCCTTCCAAAAATTGCACATATATAGGCCATCTGAATGTTATTTTACTTCTTTATATGCCTAACCGCTCTCTCTTTTCTATATGCTTTTCTGCCCAGCTCCCTCCCTTACCCGTCACATACCCTCCTCCACGCCCGGGGGTACACCGATGTTTGACTAAATCTGCTTCCCTCTTACAAACTCCTCATGGCTGACCTAACCTTTTGCTCCCATAACGTTAAGGGATTGAACCAACCAGAAGAAAGGAGGGAGATCACATACGCCTCTCATAAAAATAAAGTGGCAATATTACTCCTTCAAGAAACCCATTTCAGGTCTGACTCAGTACCCAAATGTGAGACGGGGTATTACCCGACTTTGTACCATAGCACTAACCAATTAGCAAAATCCAAAGGGGTCTCTGTGGCTTTTCACAGGTCTTTTACTCCGACGATTCATAAGTCTTTGATAGATCCACAGGGCAGGTTTCTATTTCTGCAGGTGTCATGGCACCTCAACATGTTTGTCATTGCCAACCTTTATTTCCCTAATAGTGGCCTCAGGAGGTTTGGAGCGGACTGCCGCAAGAAATTGGACGAATTTGCTGGCTCGTGTCCAGTTATCCTTGGAGGTGACTTCAATTTCCCAATGCAGCCGAGCATAGATGTTTCCTCGGGTAAGTCCAGTCATACTGCACCATCTCTCCACCGCCTTAGACGTCAGTGGGACACGCTGCATCTGGTAGATGTGTGGCGAATTCTTTACCCAGACACAAAAGATTACACCTGTTATTCCCCGGTGCATTCCACCTATAGCAGAATCGACAGGTTCCTAATTTCTCACGGGCTCTTGGATAGAAATTTGGAGGCAAAAATTGATGCCATCTTATGGTCTGACCATGCCCCCATCTTTCTTACCCTCGACCTGGGAGATGGTGCTAAGCCTGCCTATACGTGGCGCCTCAACGAAAATCTACTTCACGACCCAGAGTGCATACGGGACATTAGGGACGCAGTCCGCCACTTCTCCTCAGAACATTCTCTGGACCCTGCGTCCCCCACTATACAATGGGAGGCTCTCAAATGTGTGCTTCGTGGTATTTTTATTTCGCATGGCTCACGCCTGAAGAAATCCAGAATGGCGGACAAAGCTTCCCTGTTGTCCCAGATAGCTTTATTAGAATCACAACATAAACAAAACCCTACCCCTCAACAGTTTGTCCAACTGACCGCTTTGAGGCGTTCTCTCCTCTCGATCTTAGATCAGAGGGACAGAAACCGTAGAGACAGATTGAGGGCACGCTTTTACAGACATGGAAACAAAAACGGACAATTGTTGTCCCGAAAACTCCACCCTCGCACCACTCGTACATACATCTCTTGCATTAAAAATGATCAAGGTGGAAGTGCCCACAAAACCTCTGAAATCCTGTCCTCTTTTAAACAATACTATACCTCGTTGTATAATGTCAGACCCGACTCCCAGGGCCCGGACGTTTCTCAGCGTACTGTTGACATAACTTCCTTCCTCCGTAGACACCATCTACCACCTCTCAAGGCAGAAGATTCCTCCGCCCTCAAGGCACCATTCTCTATGGAGGAACTGGCGTCTTCGATCAAAGAGATGAAAATGGGCAAGAGCCCGGGGCCGGATGGATATTCAGCCGGTTTTTACAAGACACTGGCTGACCAGCTGACCCCGGCTTTGTTGGGTGCCTTCAATCATGTCTCGATGGGAGGAGTTTTCCCTTCTCAGGCCCTTATGGCTCATATAATTGTTCTCCCAAAACCGGGCAAAGATCCAACCCAGTGCGGTAGCTATCGCCCAATCTCACTCATCAACCTAGATGTTAAGTTGTTTGCCAAGCTCCTGTCGAATAGACTGCGCACATATCTCCCCGCAACAATTAGCACAGACCAAGTGGGCTTTGTCCCTGGCCGTGAGGCTAGAGATAACACCATTCGCTCCACGGCCCTGATTGATAGTGCCAGACGCGGAGGCGTACCCATGTGCATCCTGTCCATTGATGCTGAAAAGGCATTCGACAGGGTGCACTGGGGCTTCATGTTTCAAGTCTAGGAGTCGTGGGGCCTGGGTGAAACCATGCTGCATAGAATAGGGGCCTTGTACGCCTCCCCAACGGCACGTATTAGAATAAATGGATCCCTTTCTGATTCTTTTAATATACGCAATGGTACACGCCAGGGTTGCCCCGTCACCAATACTGTATGTACTGACAATGGAATATCTGGCGGTGGCTCTCAGGAACGATCCTGGGGTACATGGTCTTCGCTCCCTGAAAAGAGAACATAAATTAGCACTATTCACAGACGATTTGCTATTATATATCACGAAACCGAACGTCAGTTTACCTAATATCCTTACAATTCTTCAGTCGTTTGGCAAACTAAGCAATTTCAAACTGAATTCCACCAAATCTGAGATGTTAAATGTTTCCCTACCTCGAGACATGGTTGTCGCCCTGAAAGCCTCGTTTCCGTTTATATGGAAATTAGACTGCCTCAACTACCTCGGCATTAAATTGCCCTCTGATCCCGCACGCCTATTCAGTATACCTTGTCACCCCCACCTCATTGCTAGATTGTAAGCTCTTATGAGCAGGGTTGCCATTTTTTGCTCCAATTATTATATTATGTTATGCTTTGTATTGTATTGTTTTTGGCATTGTATTGTATTTTCTAATTGTTTCTCATGATTGTTTAAATGTGAGCTTTGTATTGTGAAGCGCTGCGGAATATGTTGGCGCTATATAAATAAAAATTATTATTATTATTATTCAGTACTAACTATAATGGTCTCCTGGGAGTGGTAGATGCCGACCTACACAGATGGAACAAACTTCACCTGTCATGGTTAGGTAGGGTCAACACAGTTCGAATGGATCTCCTTCCACGTCTGCTTTTCTTCTTTCAAGCATTGCCCTTACTTTTGCCCGCTTCTTTCTTCTCCAGACTCAAGAGTGCTATTATTAAGTTTATGTGGTCCCATAACAGATCGAGATTCTCTAACTCCATTCTCACTAGACATGTGGAGAGGGGAGGAGTGGGCCTACCAGATTTCCAGAAATACCATCATGCAGACTTGAGCTCGTGTGTATTAGATCTGTTTCATCCATCTAGGGGGAAGAGTTGGGTAGACGTGGAAATGTGTAGTTGTGCCTCCAATCCCCTGGCCAAGATTTGGACACTCAGATCCTCGGACGACAAATCCTTGCCCTTTATAACGTATAATCTTAAATTGTTTATGGTCCAAGCTCGACTATTATACGGACTGACATCTGCCCCAGGACCACTGACCCCGATATACTACAATCGTGAGCTGACTCTTGACCGCGGTCGCACTAGGTTCCTCCATGCACATAGAGACTCCTATCCAACATTGTCCTGCTTCACGACTTCATTAGGGATTCGACCCTTCCAGAGTCTCTTCCCGGCCTCCCAGATCCCACGGGATGCCTGGTTCCAAATGAGCATGCTCCGCAGCTATATCTCGACATTACCTCATTCATGTATATTTCGGGACTTACTCCCGTTCGAGGAGCTGTGTGTGGAGAGCTGCCCTCATCATCGCCCTGTCTCATCGGTTTACAAATTGCTCCAAGAACTATCTATTCCAACAATACAGGGCGGCACACCTCCATTTATTTACAAGTGGGAGCGAGATCTCAACAGATCATTCACAGCTTCTGAGGTGGGGACTCTCCTCCTCTGCACGCGCAGCTCGTCTATATATGCAGTGTCCCAGGAGAGGAATTACAGGGTGGTGGCGAGATGGTACAGGTGCCCTGCGGAGATCCATAGGATATTCCCCTCGGTATCGGCGTCATGCTGGAGATGCTCGGCTACAGAAGGAACTTATTTGCATGTTTGGTGGTCTTGTCCCGCTATTCAGGTATTTTGGCAACAAGTCTTTGCATTGTATACCGCGGTGTGTGGTCAACCGCTCTCCCAGTCTCCGGAATTGGCCCTTCTGAATTTACCACAAGGTTCTGTCTCGACTTTCAAGAAGGGGCTGTTACGTCATTTTTTGACGGCAGCTAGGAGACTTATACCTAGATACTGGAAACAGACCAGATGCCCCTCCATGGAAGAACTGGTGACAGAGGTTAGTGATATCTGTAGGATGGAAGACCCGTTACACCAATCTAGCTCCACGACCCAGGATACTGACAGATTTTTCCGGACCTGGTCGTCCTGGCTTATGTTTAGGGAATCCCCTGCTCTTGCCTCATGGCTGGCGGCATAATCCTTGACCTACAGATATCGGCTATCCCCCGGGCGTCCCCTATCCTGACCCCTTATCGTGAACCCCCTGCTCCATTTTGTCTTTCTCCTCCCTCTGCTACTCTATACCCTCTCTAGGGTCCTTATATCCCGCTATTCCCCCCTCTCTTTTCTCTCTCTCTTTATCCTTACTTGACCTCCTTTTCCTCTTTTTACCTTTTTGAGTATGCTTGATTGCCTCTATTTGGTTTATCGCGTGGATTTCAGGTATGTTCCGGAAACCAGCTTATGAAGAATTGGGACTAATGATGTTCTGGACTCACTACCACCACAGGAACTTATATGGCTTTGTTTCCATGATTTTACATGTTACTCCTGTCAGGTCATATTTTTCTTTTGCCTCCACAGCGATGTTCAATACGCTGTGCATTATGTTGATGCACTATGCTTCAAATTATTGTGTTATGTTCTTTCATACTTTAATAAAAACAGATTTACCACAAATCTGTACTGTTCAAAGTGGATCGGGGAGTGGAGTGGTCAGAGAGAAATGTAGAGGCGAATAGGTTGCACTGCACGGAGGTATTTAAGTATATGGGGGTACAGGTTTCTCTGCCTATTTCAGATTACTTGAATGTCAATCTTGTGCCTCTGGTTAAAAAACTTCGAGATAAGATAGAGGTTTGGGTTAAGCTGCATTTAACAGTGGTGGGGAGGATCAACCTTCTTAAAATGATTATAATGCCCAAATTACTTTACATCCTACACAACGCATCTATCTGGATATCCAAAAAATGGTTTAGGTCACCAAATAGTTTGTTTAGAACTCTGGTATGGGGCAAGAAATAGGCAAGAATTCGATTAGAGACACTTCAAAGGCCCAAAGACGAGGGGGGGGCTAGCGCTTCCGAATCCTAAATTGTATTTCTTAGCGGCTCAAAGCCAGCACTTTAGGGGATGGGCAGGCCCGGGAGGGAGGGGGTCCACACGGTATCTTTTGGAGCACTGTATGAGTGGGAGACCAGTAATGGAAGGCCTGGAAGGGGGGTCTATGAAACGGCAGGGTGGCGCCAGTCACACGCTGGACCTGATGCAAAGGGTCTGGGACTCATTGAAGAAGGTGAGAGGGATACGGGGACTAACCAAGTATACGCCCATATGGAATAACAATGGTCTTCCTGAGTTACAAAATGTTGGGACTATAAGAGAATGGGTTGCCAAAGGAATAACTCGGATGGATCAAATTTTGGAAAATAGGAATATGAAGCCATTTTAACAGTTGCAGGGAGAATATTTATTATCGGGCACGAAGTGGTATCATTATGAGCAAGTTAAACATGCCATTAAATCCCAGAGGAATACAAAAAGTATGAAGGTGGAAGTAGACTTGGTCCTTGATTATGTCTGCCAGGAGGGGATTACCAGAGGGGTTATTTCGAGCACATACAGGGATCTCATGCACACATTTTTGCTTCAGTTTCCACTGAAGGCAAGGAATAAATGGGAGGCAGAGCTTGGGTATATTGAGAATGATGTATGGGAGAGCATCTTGGAATATATTCCAAAGCTCTCTTTAAGTGAACCTACAAGATTGTCACATCTATGTAGTCCACAGGGTTTATAGACTGCCACTACGACTGCATGGAATGGGGCTGAGGGAAACCTCTGCATGTCCTAGGTGTGGAAGTGACGGTGCGGGTATATTCCACATGATGTGGGAGTGCCCCAGGGTTGGCCACATTCTGGTCTGGAGTATTGGATATGATTGGAGCGGCGTACGGACGGATGTGTGGTTTCTGGAGATCCTGTTACATGCTTGTTGGGGTATGTGGAGGAGATTTCAGTTGTGTCTAATATGAAAATAGCCATTGCAAGGTTACTCTACTGAGCTAGAAAATTAATTGCGTAACATTGGACTGGGACTGACCCTCCTACTAACGAGGAGTTTTTCAAACGAGTGGAGTACATCATACAACTAGAAAGGGGTATCTATGAAAAGAGAGGGAAGCATTCCCTACATGACACCATATGGGGACCATGGATTAAGCTTAAAGGATTGTGAGATCTGCTGTACGCTCTGAGAGGTGTGCGGGTGGGAAGATGAGCTTCTTACGTGGGAGGAAGCCAGATTAAAGGAAAACAACATATAGCTCCTTGCTGCATTGTTTGTGAAGGGTATGAAAGGAGGTACTGCTTCGGGGGATGGGGAGGGTGGGGGTGGGGTTCATATTAAAATGATTGTATTTTTGCTATGCTGAATTGAAGTTACTGACATGTGCTTACAGAAATATTCAATTGATTTAAAAAAAAAAAAAAAAAAAGCCCAGTATCTACAGAGACTATCCTGTATAAACTATTTACATATTTTTGAACTTTTCTTCCTTTTTTATTAACTACGGACCATATTTACCACGGAACTGGTCGTGGTATAGACTTTATTGTATATATTTACCAGCCCTGGAGGCAATAGACTAAAACCCCGGAAGGACTGCTTTTTGAACTTTTGGACTCTTTTTGCATTTCAGTGGTTTTTGTATATTTTTACTTTTGAGACTTTGTATATATTTATTGTTTGATATGTTAATTGTTTGTTTTTCTACAGTCCTGGAGTACTGTTCTTTACTAAGGGGGAATGTGGCACCCCAGGGGTTAATGTGCCACAGTAACATCACCAAGGGTTAATTCCCCACACAACCCACAACACTACACTAGCGCCTCCAGGCCAGAAGGGGGAGCTAAAGTTGCTTCCCTATATATTCTGGGTGGAGAGGAAGTGGCAGTTAGTTCAGTTCCTGAGAGGCGGAAAGGAGGGGGGGCAACACAGGAGCGGGGAAGTGTACTTGTATGCGAGAAGATCTGGGAGAAGGACTTCATCTGGAAGATGGGGCTGGGATGGGAGAACCCATAGCTCTCATGGAGCATGTACGAGAGGGAGGTTGGAGTGGGGGGAGGGAAGGGGGGAGGGAGGGAATTGGCAGTGGGAAAGATAATGACAGCAGAAGCAGCAACTGGTTATGTGTAGAAATTGTGATTAACATCGTATTATGGGTACTTTTAGAGTTATGAGCTGGAACGTCAGGGGCTTGTCGGATTAAACTAAGAGGGCAGCGATTCTCAAATGTGCTCAGGATCAAGGAGCCTCGGTGGGGTGTCTTTTAGAGACTCATTTGAAACGCGAGAAGACTCATGTTCTTAATAGAAGATGGATACAGAGATCGTACCACTCTACTTTCTCCAACTATGCCAGGGGGCGTCGGTTTTGATTAGTAGATCCACGCCTTTTGAGGAAATTGATGTCTATATTGACCCAGAGGGACGGTGAGTGGCGATTAAAGGGGTGTTCTATGGACAACTATTATGTATAGTGGCAGTGTATATCCCCCCCCCCCTTATTCTAGCACACAAATTAGAGTGATGAGGGAATTTGCAGAAAAAGGAAGGGTGCTACCGTTGCTAACGGTTGGAGATTTTAATAATGTAGTGGACAGTTTTTGGGATCGCAGTAAGAGGCAGGCTAATGTACGGGAGGGCACCATGACAGTTTTTGGTAACCTTATAAAGGAACTAGGTCTGGTTGACACATGGAGGGCTAGGAACATTGGGAAGAGATGCTACTCCTGTCACTCTTCTTCGCATGGCACGTTGTCACGTATAGATCGGGCCCTGGCGGATAGCTGGGCTGATAGTGTGATTGGGGTAGTACGATACCTACCTCGAGTGTTATCGGACCATAGCCCTGTCGTTGTAAGTGTCAGTTATGGGTCTCGGACTGGAGTGACCAGGGAGGGGTGGAAGATGCATCCGGTTTGGCTGCAGCACCTTAATGTTCAAAAAATAGGGGAGGAAGTGGAGGAATTTTTCACACTTAATGAGGGGAGTACAGATAAATTAGTGGAATGGGATGCCTTGAAAGCCTTCCTGAGGGGTATCTTGTTCAGAGATATATGTAGACGTAAAACACTAACTAAGCAGGAGGAATTGGAGAGTTTGGAGGCATTAGAGGAAGCCGCCATAATTGATACTACCATGGAAACACAAAATGATCTTAAAACAGCTCAAGATCGGGTGAACAAGATTCTACTGGATAAGATGGCGAAGAGGCAGGCATTTAGAAAGGCTGAATTTTATGCTGAAGGGGAAAAAGTGGGACACCTGCTGGCTGTCATAGCAGCAGCACAGAATAGCACTACACATATTCATGAAATGGTGGATGGGGCTGGGAGGACGGTCACGGAAGTGGAAGACATACTAACCGTCTTTACAAGCTTCTATAGTGCACTCTATTCCTCGGAAGGGAGGGTGGTGGATGGAGAGATAGATAATTTTTTGGAAATGGGAGTGCTCCCTAAGTTGAATGAGGAAAGCAGAGAGAGACTGGAGGCCCCCATTACGGAGGAGATGACTCATGCTCTGCATGGCATGGCAAATGAAAAAGTCGCAGGCACTGATGGTTTACCGACAGAAGTGTATAAGCAGTTTTCAGACCTTTTACTCCCTAGACTGCTACGGGTATTTGAGGAAGCCAATAGGAAACGACTACTGCCGGATTCCATGAGGGAGGCAATGATAGTGGTAATCCCGAAGGAGGGGAAGGACCCCAAGATACCCGAGTCATATAGACCAATTTCATTGTTAACTACCGATGTTAAAATACTGGCGAAAGTATTGGCTACTCGACTGTCTGGGGTTGTCTCCTCCTTAATACATCCGGATCAGTCGGGGTTCATGCCCAGTAGATCTACAGCGATCAACATACGTAGATTGTACCTCAATCTCCAGCTGCAGGCCGATAACGCGGGAAGTAGAGTAATCGCTTCACTAGACGCCCATAAGGCGTTCGATAGTGTACAGTGGAATTATCTGTGGAGGGTTATGCAGAGGATGGGGTTTGGGCCACGATTTATGGAATGGGTACAATTGCTATAGTCTCAACCTACAGCCAAACTTAGAGTAAACGGGGCGGTGTCTACATCTTTTCAACTTGCTAGGGGAACTAGACAGGGATGCCCCTTGTCGCCCCTCCTTTTTGCCATAGCAATTGAGCCACTGGCTGCAGTTATCAGGAAGAAGCGAGAGATCAAGGGATTCCAATACGGGAGGTTGGAAGAGAAAATTGCTTTGTATGCTGATGATCTCCTGTTGTTTCTTGGAGATCCAGAGGGATCATTGAGCTGTGCCATGCAGATCATTGAAAGTTTCGGGACAATCTCGGGATTGAAGATTAATTGGTCCAAATCTGTACTGTTCAAAGTAGATCGGAGAGTGGAGTGGTCAGAGAGAAATGTAGAGGCGAATAGGTTGCAGTGCACGGAGGTATTTAAATATTTGGGGGAGCAGGTTTCTCTGCCTATTTCAGATTACTTGAATGTCAATCTTGTGCCTTTGGTTAAAAAACTCCGAGAAAAGATAGAGGTTTGGGTTAAGCTGTATTTAACGGTGGTGGGGAGGATCAACCTTCTTAAAATGATTATAATGCCCAAATTACTTTACATCCTACACAACACACCTATCTGGATTTCCAAAAAATGGTTTAGGTCACTAAATAGTTTGTTTAGAACTCTGGTATGGGGCAAGAAACAGGCAAGAATTCGATTAGAGATACTTCAAAGGCCCAAAGACGAGGGGGTGTTAGCGCTCCCGAATCCTGAATTGTATTTCTTAGATGCTCAAAGCCAGCACTTTAGGGGATGGGCATGTCCGGGGGGAAGGGGTCCACACGGTATCTCCTGGACCACTGTATGAGTGGGAGACCAGTAATGGAAGGCATGGAAGGGGGGTCTATGAAACGGCTGGGAGGTGCCAGTCCCACGCTGGACCTGATACAAAGGGTCTGGGATATATTGAAGAAGGTGAGAGGGATACAGGGACTAGCCAAGTATACGCCATATGGAATAACAATGGTCTTCCTGAGTTACAAAAAATTGGGACTATAAGAGAATGGGATGCCAAAGGAATAACTCGGATGGATCAAATTTTGGATAATGGGAATATGAAGCCATTTCAACAGTTGCAGGGAGAATTTTTACTATCGGGCACGGAGTGGTATAATTATGAACAAGTTAAACATGCCATTAAATCCCAGAGGAATACACAAAATATGAAGGTGGAAGTGGACCTGGTCCTTGATTATGTCTGCCAGGAAGGGATTACCAGCGGGGTTATCTTGAGCACATACAGGGATCTTATGCACACATTTTTGCTTCGGCTTCCACTGAAGGCAAGGGATAAATGGGAGGCAGAGCTTGGCCATATTGAGAACGATGTATGGGAGACCATCTTGGAATATATTCCAAAGCTCTCTTTAAGTGAACCTGCAAGATTGTCACATATCTATGTAGTCCGCAGGGTTTATAGATCGCCACTGCGACTGTATGAAATGGGGCTGAGGGAAACCTCTACATGTCCTAGGTGTGGGAGTGACCGTGCGGGTATACTCCACATGATGTGGGAGTGCCCCAGGTTGGCCACATTCTGGTCTGGAGTATTGGATATGATTGGAGGGGCGTACGGATGTGTGGTTTCTGGAGATCCTGTTACATGCTTGTTGGGGTATGTGGAGGAGATTCCAGTTGTGTATAATATGAAAATAGCCATTGCAAGGTTATTCTACTGTGCTAGGAAATTAATTGCGCAACATTGGACTGGGACTGACCCTCCTACTAACTAGGAGTTTTCCAAACGAGTGGAGTATATCATACAACTAGAAAGGGGCATCTATGAAAAGAGAGGGAAGCATTCCCTGCATGACATCATATGGGGACCATGGATTCAGTTTAAAGGATTGTGAGATCTGCTGTACGTTCTGAGAGGTGTGCGGGAGGGAGGATGAGCTGCTGACGTGGGAGGAAGCCAGATTATGGGAAAACAACATATAGTTCCTTGCTGCATTGTTTGTGAAGGGTATGGAGGGAGGTACTGCTGCCGAGGGATGGGGAGGGTGGGGGTGGGGTTCATATTAAAATGATTGTATTTATGCCATGCTGAATTGAAATTACTGACATGTGCTTACCAAAAGTTCAATAAAAAAGTATTTGATTTAAAAAAAAACTTAAGGGGAGGAGGATTGGACGGGAAAGGTAGGGAAGGGAAAGGGGGGGGGGGAATAAAGAAAGAATCAAGGAGGGGGTGTATGGATATGAAAGGGTAATACAATAATGCCTGAACTCTGAATGACACATAAAGAGAAGGCATCTAGATCCTAGAAACAGTAATGTCGGCCGCATCTCCGGTCTCTAGATTTTAGTAATCTCCAGGTGAGGAAATCATGGGATATGTCTATCCGGGATACAGGAAAAAAGTCACAATCAGGCTGGAGTGTCTCTTGAGGGATCATGTCTGGGAGACCTGGACCATCTCATCTGACGGGCTGGCAGAGACGGGTGTCGGGGCCAGTCAAGAAGTTCCACATCAGGTAGATCCAGGGTTTTCAAGAATGTAGGAAGGTCAGACAGGCGGCGGAAATATGCAGATCGGCCATCTTTAGTGGCTATCAGTTGGAAGGGGAAGCCCTATCTATACTTGATCTCCTTTTCTTTCAGGACGGCGAGCAAGGGTCTCAGTCCTCTCCTCTGTTGGAGGGTTCTCCTAAGCTAGGTCTGGGAGCAGGGACACAGATGAGTTGGCGTATGTTACTGGGCCCGAGATTCTTGCAGCATTCATGATGGCGTCTTATTGTGAAGAAATGCACTCTACATATCACATCTCTGGGCATCATTCCTGCTGTGGGTCTTGGGGAGAGTGACCTATGGACCCTATCCAGTTCAATATCAGGGCCACCTGCATCTCCCAGTATCTGATTAAAAAGTTCTTGGACTGATCTCTCCAGGTGTTGGGCTGGAACCTCCTCAGAAAGCCCCTGATTCTAATGTTGTTCCTTCGGTTCATGTTCTCCTGATCCTCTTGATTATATAAGAGATCCTCTAATAGAGCTGAGTGGGATTCAATGGCCTCTCTATGTGCCCTCAGTTCGTCTAATACAGCGTCCTGAGACTTTTCCACTTCTTCCACTCTATTAGTAAATTCTCTCTGTAAAGAGTGAATCTCCTTCTTATATGTTTTTTCCAACCTGCATGCCAGTCTCTCTAGATCCCCTTTAGTAGAGAGATATTTTAAATATGCACTTATCTCTGTTTGTGGGGCACCCTCCGGGGGTGGCTGGGCTCCCTCTGTCTCCTCCATGTGTTGCTGCTCCTCTGCGAGGACGGCGTAGCGGTTCCCCCTCTACTTTTGTGATCGGTCAGCTCTGGGAGTCGCCTCACGCTGAGAGGAAGTCGCCATCTTGGTTGATGAAAGCGCGGGAGAAGTGGCCGCGTTGGAGCGGAGGAACTGTACAATCGTTCCTCTCTGAGGTGCCGGTGACTCCTGGGCCCTTTCTAGTCTTGCCCATTCAATTTTGGAGCGGTGCTGATTATAAGGGAGCGGGTTTTAGAGTGGCGGCCGGCGGAGCTCCTTCACTGTGCTGCCATCCTGTGCACGGGTTAGCCACGCCCCCGCGAATATTAGATTTTTGCTCTGTACGCTGAGTGTTCATCCACCCTACGGACGTTGATAGGCCCTGATGTTTATGGTTTTTGTTCTCTTTGCATATCTGCTGTAAGGTTTTTTTCTTTTTTTTTTTTCCAGTTACATTTCTACTGTTATTTTGTAATGTGCTGGGTCCGGCGAAGCCCCAGGATACCTCAAGGAACCCCCCCATTGCACGGTTTACCTCTCCAGTATGGAAACCTGCTTAACAAGACTTACCGGATAGTCTCTGGTATTTCCCAGATATCTATCCAGGAGCTTTTTGGTCCTCGACCTAGGATCGAGGACTACGCCTTCTCTCTTGGTAGGCTTCTTTTCTCTTTCTGCTCTTTCATACCTCTACTTCTTCCATATACTGTTTCTCTCCCTCACCCTTTTTCTAACCCCTCTTATCCCCCCCAAATACACATTCAGATACCCCTCATACCATTCCCATCACTCCCCTCCCACCCCTTCCTTAGTGGGGCACTGTCCCTCCCCTAAGCTGACAGTTTACCATGTCTTCTAATAAATTAGCCTCCCTGAAAGTATGGCGCTTCAATACCCCCACAGAAGCGTACGTAACTCCTACAAGGTTTCCACAAAACGGGCTGCATATCCTACTGCTACAAGAGACGTACTGCAAGCTGGGGAACTTCCCGTTAGTGAAAAATCGCTACGTCACCTTGTGGAATCACGATCAGAATCCAGAATCGAGCTTTAAAGGTGTTAGCATAGCCATTCACAAAAATTTGGCTCACTCAATCCTGGGGACAGAGACTGATGACCAAGGTAGATTTCTTGTGTTGAAACTCCCTATCTTTGAGCACACCTGTACCATCGTTAATGTCTATCTTCCAAACAAGGGACAGGTGGAGGCCTGCTTGCAGTACCTGAGGAAAGTGGAAGCCTTTGCTCAGGGTTCCATGATCCTAGGAAGCGACTTCAATTTTCCGCTGGACACCTAGGCGGGTAAGTCCGTTATTTCCCTCAACTAGATTCACTACCTACAACAAACCTTGTTCAGACTTAGGGTGGTGGACTGCTAGCGCGCTCTGTATCCTGGGGAGAGGGACTACACTTAATACTCTGCAGTTCACTCGTCATACAGCCGAACTGACTACTTCTTAGTCAGTCACCAATTGCTGAGCTATGAACCAACTGCCTCTATTGGGTCTATACTTTGGCCCGATCACGCCCCTATTTTTTGACGAAGCGCCCCCCTGACATGCCCACTCGCCCTTGGCATTGGACTCTCAACCCTGACCTCCTTACAGATAGGGACTCTATACGGACAGTGGAATCTACAATCTCGGACTTTGTTGTTGACCATAGGGATGCTTTCAGTGGGAGGCTCTAAAGTGTGTCCTCAGAGGGGTCCTTATTAAGAAAGGAGCCAGGTTGAAGAAGATTAGGTCGGCCACTATCGAGAGTCAATTGTCCCAAATCCTCCTTTTGGAGCAAGCCCACAAAGTGACTCCCACACAAGAACTTATTTGACGCTTAAACAAAAGTAGATACGATTTGAAAAAATGCCTTGACCGAGCATACACTAAATTTCGAGAACGCTCGCATCATTTCTTGTACGAGTTCACAGATAAGTGTGGGGGCCCCCTGGCCAAACATATTTATCCTAGGATTTCGAGCTCATTCATTCCCCACATACAGTACAGACCAAAAGTTTGGACACACCTTCTCATTCAAAGATTTTTCTGTATTTTCATGACTATGAAAATTGTAGATTCACACTGAAGGCATCAAAACTATGAATTAACACATGCGGAATTATATACTTAACAAAAAAGTGTGAAACCACTGAAAATATGTGTTATATTCTAGGTTCTTCAAAGTAGCCACCTTTTGCTTTGATTACTGCTTTGCACACTCTTGGCATTCTCTTGATGAGCTTCAAGAGGTAGTCACCGGAAATGGTTTTCACTTCACAGCTGTGCCCTGTCAGGTTTAAGAAGTGGGATTTCTTGCCTTATAAATGGGGTTGGGACCATCAGTTGTGTTTTGCAGAAGTCTGGTGGATACACAGCTGATAGTCCTACTGAGTAGACTGTTAGAATTTGTATTATGGCAAGAAAAAAGCAGTTAACTAAACAAAAACGAGTGGCCATCATTTCTTTAAGAAATGAAGGTCAGTCCGAAAAATTGGGAAAACTTTAAAAGTGTCCCCAAGTGCAGTTGCAAAAACCATCAAGTGCTACAAAGAAACTGGCTCACATGAGGACTGTCCCAGGAAAGGAAGACCAAGAGTCACCTCTGCTGCAGAGAATTAGTTCATCCGAATCACCACTCTCAGAAATCGCAGGTTAACAGCAGCTCAGATTAGAGACCAGGTCAATGCCACACAGACTTCTAGCAGCTGACACATCTCTACAACAACTGTTAAGAGGAGACTTTGTGCAGCAGGCCTTCATGATAAAATAACTGCTAGGAAACCACTGGTAAGGTCAGGCAACAAGCAGAAGAGACTTGTTTGGGCTACAGAACACAAGGAATGGACATAAGACAGGTGGAAATATGTGCTTTGGTCTGATGAGTCCAAATTTGAGATCTTTGGTTCCAACCACCGTGTGTTTGTGCGATGCAGAAAAGGTGAACGGATGGAGTCTACATGCCTGTTTCCCACCATGAAAACTTACCAATAGATCCGCTGCACACCACACTGTATCTTTAAAGGGGAATGCCACAATGGCTGTATGAATTTATTGCATCATATAATAAGAATCAAGGAAATATTTAAAAAGCTACTGAAAGCTAGCCCTGATCTAAAGAATAAATGTGAAAGCATTAGTTGATAACATAGCCATGAAATCATAAGCCCAGTAACTATTTACAGAGTTCTTTCACTGTACTGGGTCCTAACCTCACCCTCATGTCTGCAACCTGAAGTGTGAATGGAAAAATGTCCTAGTGCAGTTAAAATCATGGTCTTAAAGGGAATGTTCAAGACTAACACCTGTGTAAATGTCTTCACATTAGTCACTGGGCAGGGTGCAGCTCCAAATATAAATAACAATATATAAATCAATATGGGCGCACACCTCTTATAGTGGGTGCAAGCTTCAAAAATTACATATAAAAACTTACCATTAGATCCGCTGCACACCACACTGTATCCTTAAAGGGGAATGCCACAATGGCTGTATGAATTTATTGCATCTTATAATAAGTGTGAATGGAAAAATGTCCTAGTGCAGTTAAAATCATGGTCTTAAAGGGAATGTTCAAGACTAACTTTGGTAAGTTTTTATATGTAATTTTTGAAGCTTGCACCCACTATGAGAGGTGTGCGCACATATTGATTTATATATTGTTATTTATATTTGGACCTGCACCCTGCCCAGTGACTAATGTGAAGACATTTACACAGGTGTTAGTCTTGAACATTCTCTTTAAGACCATGATTTTAACTGCACTAGGACATTTTTCCATTCACACTTCAGGTTGCAGACATGAGCCCAGTAACTATTTACAGAGTTCTTTCACTGTACTGGGTCCTAACCTCACCCTCATGTCTGCAACCTGAAGTGTGAATGGAAAAATGTCCTAGTGCAGTTAAAATCATGGTCTTAAAGGGAATGTTCAAGACTAACACCTGTGTAAATGTCTTCACATTAGTCACTGGGCAGGGTGCAGCTCCAAATATAAATAACACTATATAAATCAATATGGGCGCACACCTCTTATAGTGGGTGCAAGCTTCAAAAATTACATATAAAAACTTACCAATAGATCCGCTGCACACCACACTGTATCCTTAAAGGGGAATGCCACAATGGCTGTATGAATTTATTGCATCATATAATAAGAATCAAGGAAATATTTAAAAAGCTACTGAAAGCTAGCCCTGATCTAAAGAATAAATGTGAAAGCATTAGTTGATAACATAGCCATGAAATCATAAGCCCAGTAACTATTTACAGAGTTCTTTCACTGTACTGGGTCCTAACCTCTCCCTCATGTCTGCAACCTGAAGTGTGAATGGAAAAATGTCCTAGTGCAGTTAAAATCATGGTCTTAAAGGGAATGTTCAAGACTAACACCTGTGTAAATGTCTTCACATTAGTCACTGGGCAGGGTGCAGCTCCAAATATAAATAACAATATATAAATCAATATGTGCGCACACCTCTTATAGTGGGTGCAAGCTTCAAAAATTACATATAAAAACTTACCAATAGTTAGTCTTGAACATTCCCTTTAAGACCATGATTTTAACTGCACTAGGACATTTTTCCATTCACACTTATTATATGATGCAATAAATTCATACAGCCATTGTGGCATTCCCCTTTAAGGATACAGTGTGGTGTGCAGCGGATCTATTGGTAAGTTTTTATATGTAATTTTTGAAGCTTGCACCCACTATAAGAGGTGTGCGCCCATATTGATTTATATAGTGTTATTTATATTTGGAGCTGCACCCTGCCCAGTGACTAATGTGAAGACATTTACACTGGTGTTAGTCTTGAACATTCCCTTTAAGACCATGATTTTAACTGCACTAGGACATTTTTCCATTCACACTTCAGGTTGCAGACATGAGGGTGAGGTTAGGACCCAGTACAGTGAAAGAACTCTGTAAATAGTTACTGGGCTTATGATTTCATGGCTATGTTATCAAGTAATGCTTTCACATTAATTCTTTAGATCAGGGCTAGCTTTCAGTAGCTTATTAAATATTTCCTTGATTCTTATTATATGATGCAATAAATTCATACAGCCATTGTGGCATTCCCCTTTAAAGATACAGTGTGGTGTGCAGCGGATCTTTTGGTAAGTTTTTATATGTAATTTTTGAAGCTTGCACCCACTATAAGAGGTGTGCGCCCATATTGATTTATATATTGTTTCCCACCATGAAGCATGGAGGAGGAGCTGTGATGGTGTGGGGGTGCTTTGCTGCTTTGAAGCTCATCAAGAGAATGCCAAGAGTGTGTAAAGCAGTAATCAAAGCAAGAGGTGGCTACTTTGAAGAACCTAGAATATAAGACATATTTTCATTTGTTTCACACTTTTTTGTTAAGTATACAATTCCACATGTGTTAATTCACAGTTTTGATGCCTTCAGTGTGAATCTACAGTTTTCATAGTCATAAAAATATAGAAAATCTTTGAATGAGAAGGTATGTCCAAACTTTTGGTCTGTACTGTACGCTCTACCCGAAACAAGCTCAAACACCACCCGAGCCATATTGCAAACGCATTTAAGCAGTACTACGGAAACCTATATAAATTTACAGGACTTATCAGCTGACTCCTCCCCATTGATGCCCACGCCCTACTTGACAAATACATAGCAGATACTGCTTTGCCTGGGATGCAGGAGGGGACCTAGAAGCCGCCTTCTCGTTGGAAGAAGTTACACAGATCATTGCATCAACTCCTCCTAATAAGAGCCCAGGCGCGGATGGGTTTACCGCCAAATTGTATAGGAAATTCACAACCTCTCTGGCACCCTTTCTAACCAGAGTCTTCAATGCCATATCTCATAATAGACTGTTTCCTAGACAATCACTTGAGGCCATAACTACCGTCACCCCCAAGCCAGGTAAGAACCCTTAGCTTTGTGCTAGGTACCGTCCTATATCGCTGATTAATGGACTTGAAACTCTTTGCTAAGTTACTGGCTATGAGGTTGAGACCTTCTCTGCCGTGACTGATAGATGACGATCACGTGGGATTCCACAGAGAAGCGAGAGATAATACCATCAAATCTCTGCTTCTCATCTACGACATACAAAACAAAAAGACACAGATATGTATCCTGTCGGTTGATGCAGAGAAGGCCTTTGATAGGGTCCAGTGGAGGTTCCTGGAGAAGGCCCTGGCTCATGCTGGGTTGGGCCCATCATTTAGAGGCAAAGTTATGGCTCTGTATAATGATCCCAGGCACCACACAAGGGGGCAGAGAAAGCGCACGGGGCCCCAGGCAGTGCAAAGGGGCTAGAGACATCACAAAGGGGCCCCAGGCAGCGCAAAGGGGCACCAAGCAGCGCAAAGCGGCCCCAGACAGCACACAGGGGGGCAGACAGCGCACAGAGGGTCAGAGACAGCACAAAGGGGCCCTGCGCGCTGTCTCTTTTCCCCCTTGCGCGATGTCTCTTCCCCACCCTTGCGCTGTCTCTGTTCCCCTGTGTGCTGCCTTTGGCCCCTGTGTGCTGCCTTGGGCTCCGTGCAGTGTCTCTGCCTCCCTGTGTGCTGCCTGGGGACCCTTTACGCTGCCTGGAGCCCCTGTGCACTGCCTGGGGCCCTGTGCACTGCCTAGGGCCCCTTTGCATTGCTTGGGGCCCCGTGCACTGTCTCTTCCTCAGTGTGCTGACTGGAGCCCCTTTGCGCTTTCCGCACGCCGCGCGACTAATCAGCTGAGCAGCACGGTATTGGCGGGAGATTAATAGCTGGCCGTGAACAGATATGTTGGAAAGCGCAAACGGTGTGACACATGTACACTGCTCCTGTCAGCACCACTAAGCATACACAGATGTTCATTTCACTGCACTCCCAATGCTATAGCATCGGTCTTATTTCTAGTAGATATATAATTTCCAGCTTGATAGGAACTCTGATTTTATAACTATGTCTTAAATTTTACTTTTTTTGTGTTGCTTTATCGCTCACAGTACATTTAAAATTCTTAAATAAACTGTTTAAAAATAAAAATTAGTTTAAGGATCAGATCCAGGTTCTAAAGTATGTCAGATTCTCTTTCTGAGAAATGACACTGACTAAGCCACAAGCAGGAGATAGTTTAGGTAAGGTAGAATAGTGCTGCTCTCATGTGCTACCATCCCAGCCACGAACCTTGTCTACAATGCAGAAGAGAAGATAAATGAGAAGAAACGTGAACTGACAATGGTAAATTTGCTGACGAGTGGTAAATATACAATATCTCTGAGACTATGGGTTAATGCTAATGGATATGAACCAAAATTATTGCCATTATATAATTATTTTACAATTTAAGGCTATGTTCACACAGGGCATTTTTTGTTGCATTATTTCTCCAGTAAAAATGCAGCAAAAACAGAGGAACTGTTTATCAACAAATTCCCTAAGGGTACCGTCACACGAGGCCATATTGCCACCGATTACATAGGCCACGCCCCTGCATCGCCTATCGCCGGCGACAGCGCCACTGCGTCGCTTAATGTAAAGGGGCGATGTCGGCACTAAATATCGCTTCTGAGTGGTCGCCTGGTTTATCAGCACTGCTCTGAAACCAGGCGAGCACTCTGGGGCGATGTGTACACATTGCCCCATGTAACATGCCGATCGGCGATGTTACAGGCGATGGGAGCCATAGGCTCCCATGTTACAGCATCGCCGCTGGTGTTTGTAGACACCCCAGTGGCGATGTCACCTGTAACATTGCCGGAAGCATCGCCGCGTGTAAACACACGACGGCGACGCTGGCGGGGCGCCAAAAACGTGCGCGGCCCCAAGTGTCGCCGGCGATATCTCCGGCGATGTCACCAGGTGTGACGGTACCCTAACAGTTTACAGCATTTACCACCCAGGTTTTATTGCGTTTGACTGTTTGGTGTGATTACACTCACTGATCCTACTCCCTCCCCATCCTCCTCCTCCCTCTGAGTATACTGCATTTTGCCATAGACATTACTAAACCCATGTGAAAATGCAGTGCTCGGTTTTTGGAAACAATTGAAATTCTCAATTTTTGCAACACGCAGGAGAACCGCTGTTACTTTTACTTTCAATTCACAATGTAAACCAATGTGTGTGGACAAAGTTTCCTTATTCATATTGGTTTTATATGCAAATAATAAATACATTGCTTTAGATCTACATAGATTAACATACAACTATGGCAAAAAACGCTTCACAAAAACTGCAAAACTAAAACGCAATAAAAATGCCCAGTGTGAACATAGTGTAAAAAATAGGTTGATTTTGCAAATTTTTTCAAATAATGATGGTATGTCACAAACCTGATGATTAACAGTTATTATTGTTTTGCAAGACCCAATATTTTTTTTTTCACTGAAAACGGTTTGGACCAGTGGCTTCATTATACGGATGTACTGAACTAAGTAAGGCAATGAGCAGTAAACAACATTTAAAAACTCCACTTTTCAGGATTTTTAATACAAGGTACCCGGTAGTTTGTTAAGTTGCTTGTTTTCAAAAGCACTTTGATTTTTTTTCCCTTATTTATATTGGAATACCTTAAGAGAGTTCACCTAGGTCCAGATCATTCTTGTAGGTAAATTATTTACCGTAATTTTTCAAATTATAAGATGCACTTTTGCTCCCCCAAATTATGGGGGAAAGTGGGTAGTGCGTCTTATAATCCAAATCTAATACGAATTATGAGAATGAGCCGCACTACTGCCAATGACAGTCAGTGGAGCTCTGGTTAAGCCACAGCTGGCTAAGGAGGTTACACAGGACGTGTCCCACTACTGAATCGTGGTGCCGTGCCTTTGCTTCCAAAGTTCATTTAAAATAATAACAGGCATCACTCATCATTCTGTTGCATCGGGATTTCTTTATTCTTATTTTTCAAACTGCACGAGTGACATGCCGGCGGGGTGGTGGATGTGGGGTGCGTCCAGGAACAACACGTGTTTCGCTCAAGTGAGCTTCAATGGGACCCGTGCAGTGCTGAAGTTGCGGTGGGAGATGGATGGGGAGCATCGCATATGTGAGCCTGCTCTCAACCCCTCCATCCTGCACTCACCCCATCACTATGTTCCCATGCTGGCGCGCACACAGTAAATTAATAAACAGCTGAAAACTTACCCTTGCAGCTTCTTGCTCACAGCTCACCGCTTTCATCCAGTCTCTGTGCTGCTCAGTATCTGATCATGTGACCGGGGCTCACAGTGATGACATCTTAGCTGTGAGCCCCGGTCACATGATCGGAGAATGCCGAACACAGAGGCGGGATGAAAGCAGTGATGAAAATGCAGAATGGGGGGCCATGTACCATTACTGGGGGCCATATAAAGGATGGGGGACCATGTACCATCACTGGGGGCCATATGCAGGATGGGGGACCATGTACGATCACTAGGGGCCACATGCAGGATGGGGGGGGCATGTACCATCACTAGGGGCCATGTGCAGGATGGGGGTGGGGCATGTACCATCACTAGGGGCCATATGCAGGATGTGGGGATATGTACCATCACTGGTGGCTATGAACCGTCACAGGGGGCTATGTATCATCACTAGGGGCTATGTACAGGGGGCCATATCCAGCATGTGGGGGCCCATGTGCCAAGATGGGAGGATATATATACAAGGATGGGATATAGATATACAAGGACGAGGGACATACATACGGATTTGTAAGATGGACACTGACATTAGAAGATGGATCCCATTTAATATTAAAAAAAAATTTCTCTTTACCTTCACCAAATTTGGGGGTGCATCTTATAAATGAAAAATATGGTACTTGTTTGAAAGTCTGATCGTTATCAATGTTGTGTTCCACAAAATTATCTTTCCTTTTCTAGCAACAGAACAACCATGCTCATCTAATGTCTCTCCAGTGTTCAATTATTGAAATGCATTTACACAGTGCTTGTTAAAATGTTTCTGGACACCTATAGTCCTTAAAAAAAATATTCCTGTAAAATGTAAATCATGTTAAAAGGAGATAACTCAGCAGGCTTGTGCTTCATCAACATTCAAGAAAACCCACACTAGCTGCATCCCACCCAGCAAAGAAGTATCGAGGCTAAATTGGTTATTTGCGCAATATAATCTCCAAAATAGTGCAGGAAATTGCACAGGTATGGACATAGAAAGCAGAAAGTGCACAAGAAGATGCTGAATGACCACTGTTAGCTGTCGCGTTGACAAACAGGCTTTCAGCCAAAGCCATGATATATAAAAGAAAACGCTCTGCCATGCTCTTAAAGGTACTGTTACACGTCACAACATCACCAGCAACTCAAGGGCGCGCGCACGCTTTTGGCACTTTTCCAAGATTGCCTTGGAGATGTCACACAGGGAGATATTGTAGGCAACGCAACTACGATGTTGAAAGCATCTTTCGTTCGCTGGGTTTTGATCAACCCAGCGAGCGATACCTATCAATGTAGTAAAGAGGGGAAGTTGCTTTCAACATCATTATTGTGGTGTCACACAGCACGATCCTACCACATTGTTTGAGCAACATCGCCAGGTTTAAGTGCGTGCAGTAAAACCTGGCAATGTTCTCAAACAACTTATTGCAGTCGCATCGCCCTGTTAGACGACATGACGCACTAGCGATATCAACTGCAATCACCATGTGACTTTTGGGCGATGTCGCGGGTGATATCGCAACGTGTAACGGTACCTTTACAGACAAGACAACACTGGTTGAGTTGAGATGTAGAGGTGCTCTAAACTAATTGTATTTTCTCTCTCTTCCAGAATGTAAAGTCGCCACTCTTGTTGTGTTATCATTGTTACGAAAAAAAAAAAGGAATACACATCCAGATTGGTTATGTATGTCTAGGAAAAGGAAACCTGACTCTGAGGGTACCTTTACACGTCGCAACATTGCATGCAATTTCACTTGCAACTTACTGGTTGCAGTGAAATCATGGACACATTGTTCTATTTTGTTGCCGTGTACAAATGTAACAATGTGTCCATGATTTCACTGCAACCAGTAAGTTGCAAGTGAAATTGCATGCAATGTTGCGACATGTAAAGGTACCCTGAGCCCCATTTGAGATGTGGATGGTGAGAATTTGTTAGGTGCTACAGAATATTTTGGCACTAAATTAGCAAATAGGAATTAAATAAATACACAGTTGTGTATTTCTATAATGAAGAATGAAAAACAAAGTCTGGATTTCTGTACATGATACAATTGATTAATCAAATAAAGAGACAGAGCATAAGTTGGTGTAGTAGGAGCACGCTCACAGACAAATGATTATTTCTGTCAGATTCAAGCAAGTGTACTCCAATAACAAATTCAAATGTTTTAAAATAACAAAACAAAAACATACCTTTTTATTTGGTCTATCTGAGTTAGAACAGCATTCACTACACGAATAGCGTCAGACGGTTCAGTGCCTGCTCTACATGCACTTCGTGCTGAAGTAAGGCTTTCAACCTAAAATTGAGCAACAGATTAAGAAAGAGTTCACTGCAAAGAATTCCTTTTCTTAAGGACAAATCTTCGACTAAGCAATTAAAGGGAACCTGTCACCTCCAAAAAGCCACCTAACCTACAAAAACATGTCCCTGTATCATCCTATGACCATTCTCACAATCCTTTTGTCTGCTAAATGCTGGCAGTAAAAGTATTAAAAAACGTTTTTATACTTACCGTATATACTCGTGTATAAGCCGACCCGTGTATAAGCCGACCCCCCTACTTTTGCCCCCAAAACCTGGGAAAACCTATTGACTCGTGTATAAGCCGAGGGTGGACCCCAGCACAGGTATACAGCCCCCAGCAGTGTGGTATATAGGCCTCCCCAGTGGTATATACAGCAGCCTCCTAGTGGTATATACAGCAGCCTCCTAGTGGTATATACAGCAGCCTCCCAGTGGTATATACAGCAGCCTCCCAGTGGTATATACAGCAGCCTCCTAGTGGTATATACAGCAGCCTCCCAGTGGTATATACAGAAGCCTCCTAGTGGTATATACAGCAGCCTCCCAGTGGTATATACAGCAGCCTCCCAGTGGTATATACAGCAGCCTCCTAGTGGTATATACAGCAGCCTCCCAGTGGTATATATCAGCAGCCTCCCAGTGGTATATACAGCAGCCCCAGCCCCATCCACACACACATACACACACATACATACACACACATATACACATACATACACACACACACATACACACACATATGCACCGTTTCTTACCTTGTCCAGTGCTGTCCCCCGCTGTCATGTCCCGCTCCTCCGGCCGTCCGGTGCTGTCCCCGCTCCTCTTCTGGTCTGCGGCGCGGTTCCCGGCGGTGATTGACGGCACGGGTCCTGCGCTCTCATTGGTGCAGGGCCTGACCTGGGCGGAGATTACAGATGGAAGCAGGAAGTCGGCCGGGGTCTGCACCGATCATCATGGAACTGGACCCGGAACCGCACCGCAGACCAGGAGAGGATCGGGGACAGCACCGGACAAGGTAATGTATATTGTGCAGCGCCCCCCCCTCCCCCCCTGTCTTATTTTCACCCCCTACCGTATTGACCCGTGTATAAGCCGAGGGGGGGACTTTTCAGCCCAATTTTTGGGCTGAAAAACTCGGCTTATACACGAGTATATACGGTATTCATTATCCATTATAATGAGTAGGGACCATATTCCTTAGCCCTCAGGGCATGTTGCTTTGCTGCCTCCTCGTCAGAAGATCACGCCCTAATGGGCGTGATCTTGTATTAATATTCTAGGCAGACCCTGCCTGCTTTGCACGTCGTTGTCTGGGCATGTAATGACGCAAATCGCATCATTTCCGGTTTGGGTGACGTCAGTACACCCACGCTGCTCGTCCGGCTTCAATGCAGTGCGGCGTGACCTTCTGACGAGCAGGCAGCAAAGCAACATGCCCTGAGGGCTAAGTAATATGGTCCCTACTAATTATAATGGATAATGAGTAAGTATAAAAACGTTTTTTTTACTACTTTTACAGCCAGCATTTAGCAGACAAAAGGATTGTGAGAATGGTTATAGGATGATGCAGGGACATGTTTTTATAGGTTAGGTGGCTTGTTGGAGGTGACCGGTTCCATTTAAAAATTAACCTTTATTAATACAAATAAGACAAAGATCTTCTAAAGTGCACAAAGTAATACACTCAAAAGAGTGACTAAGTATATAAACTTAAAAAGATCAATAGTTTCAACACATTTAGTTACCGCTAGCAAAGCAGCTCTTCTGGAGACTTTGATCGATAGATGAGACTACAAACAGGAGCTCACTCCCCAAAATATATAATATGTACACTAATGATGTATATTATAAGACTGTCCCTTAAATTAGTACATAAAAAAGGGGGAACATTCTGCTGCACACAGACACAAGAAAATTGTGAAACAGCATATAGGCTAATGAATGCTAATGGCATGGCTATGTGTAGAACTAGTGTGAATGGAGCATAAGGCATAGCAGAAAACCTCTTCAGAGTACATAGAAAACAATGAGCACTTAGATGATGCGATGGCTATAGCATTGTGAGCTTGGTAACCAGTGTCAAGGTGTCTCATCCTACCGGGTCCTAATCTACTGCCTCTAACTGCCGTGTAGAATCGCTTGCATGGGTATTCCTGCCATTAACTGCAATTTAAAACCAGCCTGTAAGGGCAAGTCTAGGACAAAAGTCCTGACCTACTGCCTCTATCTGCTGTGTGAAATTGCTTGTATGGGGTTCATGCCACTAAATGCAATTTAAAACTAACCTGTAAGGGTGTGTCTAGGACTAAAGTTACAATAAGATGTAGAGTTCCAGTTTGGCTACAGGGCAGGGGAAGGGTGCAGTCAAAAATGTAATAAAATTAACCTTAGGTAATGACTGGCGACACCTCTACATGAAAGGTGCAAGCTAGAAAAAATATCAAAGAAAAAAAGAGGGAAATACTGCTGCACATAGACACAAGAAAATTGTGAAATAGCATATTGGCTAATGAATGCTAATGGCATGGCTATGTGTAGAACTAGTGTGAATGGAGCATAAGGCTGCTTTCACACTGCAGTTTTTTCCTGATCAGGATTCATCAGGTTTTGTGTGCCAAAACCAGGAGTGAAACGTAGGCCGGCTTCACACTGCGGGTGTGATCCGATTCGTGGCTGTCAGGGTGAACCTGACAGCCCCGGACTAGATCAGCACACAGAACCGGAGGGCTAATATGCCCTCTGGTCCGGTCTACAGCCGCACGCAGCTGATGCTGCTGATGTTTCAGGACCGCGGCTCGTGGGGAGTCAGCCGTGGTCCTGAAATAACAGCGGCGTGCAGCTGCAGGTGTCCGGTTCCCGGATCGGGGCAATCCGGCCCCATAGGCTCCCATGTTAGGGAGCCCTGGATTGCCCCGGATCCGGGAGGATCCGACAGAAGGTAATTAGGGGAGACTTTTCTCCTCGGACACAAACGTTGCAAGCAACGTTTTTATGTCAGTGAGAAAAATCAGAATTCTCCCGGAGAGATAGAAACCAGATGGCAGAAAGCTGCCATCCGGCTTCCATCTGGCCCCATAGGATACTATGGGGCCAAAATCTGGTCCGAGGTTGTCCGGTTTACACGGACAGCCACGGATCGGATCACACCCGCAGTGTGAAGCCGGCATTACAGAGAGAAACTATAATTGAAAGATTGACACCTGTTCTGGGTTTTGGAGACACTTCGGGTTTTGGCACACAAAACCTAATGAATCCTGATCAGGAAAAAACTGCAGTGTGAAAGCAGCCTAAGGCATAGTAGAAAACTACTTCAGACTACTTAGAAAACAATGAGCATTTAGCTGATGTGATAGCCATAGCATTGTGAGCCTGGTAACCAGCGTCAAGGTGTCTCATACTACCGGGTCCTATCCTACTGTCTATCTGCCGTGTACAATTGCTTGTATGGATATTCCTGCCACTAACTGCAATTTAAAACTAGCCTGTAAGGGCATGTCTGGGACTTTAAATCCAGCCCACTAAGTTCAAACCCTTGTGAAATGAGTCTAAATATTGCTACTTTATTTCAATAACCCTAGTATTAGTAATTAGGGAAATCCATCATAATATACTTATGTGCTCTAATAACAAATATTTTTGCCCTTATGTATAGGCTAAATTGAAAACAACCACTGTTAACTTATCTATTCAGATGGCAGAGTTGCACTAATAATTATTGAAAGCATAATTATTGCAAGCGCTCTTATATGTGCCACCCCTTCACCCCATTCTTTTTGTTTTCTCCTCTCCTTCTTCCAAGAGCCATAACTTTTTCGTTTTTCATCAATATAGGCATATAAGGGCTTGTTTTTGCGGGCCGAGTTGTACTTTCAGATGAAATAAATTATTTTACCATATAGTGTACAACAAAATGGGTAAAAAATCCAAGTGCGGTGAAATTGCAAAAAATAGTGCAAGCGCACATTTGGTTTTGGGTTTTTTATTCACCATGATCACTATATGGTAAAACTGACATAACGGTATGCCTCGGGTCGGTACGAGTTTGTAGATATCAAATACCAAGATACTTTTACTGTTATGTAAGCGGTGAAAAAAAAAATCTGAATTTTTTTTAAAGAAAAAGAATTGAGCTTTTGGCTTCATTTTCCGCGACTTATTGAGCTGATATTTCGAATTATAACATTTTTGAGTAGATGTGATGTTTTGATTGCCTGTTATTGCATTTTATTTAAATGTTGCGGTGATCAAAAATGCATAGTTTTAGCGTTTGGACTTTTTTTCCCATTACGCAGTTTACAGATCTACTTAATTGATTTTGTATTTTGATAGATCGGGCATTTCTGAACGTGGCGATACTAAATGTGAGTATTTTTTAATTTCTATAACAATTTTATATTCTTTTCTTAAAATCAGATAATTTTTTATTTATCCACACAAATTAGTACTTCAAACTCCCATCAATTTTAGAAACTGGATATACTTCAGCATTATAAACAACTCAGCCTAAAATAAAGTAACAGATAAACAAAGTTCCCTCATCCCCTTCCCCTATCACCCCGCCCTTTTATTAACAGCAAATACAACATGTGTCGCATAATCCCACAATATTACTGTTCCATGTACTCAACAGATACACATTATACCCTCCAAACAACCAACTAGAAACAGTCTTTCAGGTCTATATAGCATACCGTATATACTCGAGTATAAGCCGACCTGAGTATACGCCAAGGCCCCTAATTTTACCCCCAAAAACTGAAAAAACGTATTGACTCGAGTATAAACCTAGGGTGGGAAATGATGCAGGCCTTGATCCTGGTATATCTGTCCCCATCTTGGTATATTTGTCCCCATCCTAGTAAATAGCCCCCCATCATGGTATATAGCCCCCATCACTGTTTATAGACCCTCATCCTAGTATATAGCCCCCCGTCACGGGATATAGCCCCCATTCTGTTATATAGTCACTATATAGCCTATCCCATCCTGATATATAGCCCATCATCCCTGTATAAATTCCCCATCATAGTATATAGCCCCTCATGACTGTATATAGCCCCCATCATTGTATATAGCCACTTCATCCTCGTGCATGCCCCCCATCATTGTATATAGCTCCCAAAGCTGGCACATGCCGCCCATCAATGTATACAGTCCCCTATCAATGTATATAGCCACCCCCATGCTGGCACATGCCCCCCACCTTTGGTTATAACCCCCCATGCTGGCACATGCCCCCTTCAATGTATATAGTCCCCCATACCGGCACATGCCCCCCACCTTTAATAATATATTTATTCATTTATATAGCGCTATTAATTCCATAGCACTTTATATACATTTGCAACACTGTCCCTCTAGGGGCTCACAATCTATACATCCTATTAGTATGTCTTTGCAATGTGGGAGGAAACCGGAGTGCACGGAGGAAACCCACGCAAACACGGAGAGAACATACAAACTCCTTGCAGATGTTGTCCTTAGTGGGAATTGAACACAGGACCTCGGGACATCAGTGCTGCAAAGGCTGCAGTGCACCTTTGGGTATAAGCTCCCATGCTGGCACATGCCCCCCGTTTAAAGTATATAGTCCCCCCATGCTGGCTCATGGCCCCTAACATTGTATATAGCCCCCCCCCCCCCATCATAGTATCTGGCCCCCATGCTGCGGCACACATTAAAACAACAAAGCATTTATATATTACCTTTCCGGCGAATCCCTGCAGGCACCACGGCGTCCTCCGGTCTTCCTGCTTATGCCGGCATTATGTTACCGATGCAGAAGTGACGTCATCGCTGTGTCGGTCACATGATGCCGGAATAAGCAGGAAGACTGGAGGATGCGGTGGTGCCTACAGGGATTCGCCAGAAAGGTAATGTATAAGTGAACTTTGTTTTAATGTGTGCCGCAGCATGGGGGCCAGATAGTATGACTGGGAGGGGGGATGGCGCGAATACACTTAGTGTACTGTAATATGCACCGCTCCCCCTGCCGCTGATGGACAGGGGGATGCAGTGCATATTCATTACACTAATGAGAACTCCCATGTAACCTTCCGCTCCTACTGCATCCTCCCCCTGCCTCCTCCAGCCCCCGTTTACCGACCCCCACCACACAGCAACAGTATGGCTCGAGTATAGGCCAAGGGGAAACTTTTCAGCACAATTTTTGTGGTGAAAAACTCGGCTTATACTCTAGTATATACGGTATTTATTTCCCACATCAACTAGGCCTAACATTACCCCGTTTCCATGACATCCAAAGTTTATCAAATACCCCCGTCGTACTCCTCTTCTGATATATAAGTTCCTCAATACGCACTATGTAATCCACTTGCTGAATGTATTCCTTTATAGAAGGGGGCTTGGCCCTGATCCTTCATTGAGCGATCACTTTCCTGGCTATATATAATAGCCTAGCTATTGCGAGCTTTTGTGCATTAGTTATAGTAATTTCCTCTACATACCCAAGCACGCACACCAAAGGAGACCAGGGCACAACACATTCATACCTGCCTTCAATCAAACTCAACACAACCATCCAAAATCGCAGGAGATCTGTTTGCCCTGTGTATAGTATATAATTGATACAGCCTACCCGACTCACTCAGGGACAACTTCGGGATATACTCCAGTACAGTCTTCCAGACTTCATCATCAATCACCCCAAGTTCTTCTTCCCATTTATCTCTGGCACGCATAGGGTGTTTCAATTAAAAAGTGTGCAATAAGTCCTTATATATAGTTGATATGACTCCTCTTGTGTTTTCCTCTCCACAAATATAATCTAGCACTATATCCTTCTGTATCTCACAGCATGAGCCCGCATCAAAGTGTGGGAGGCGACCTATGAAATACATGTATGTCATAGGTTGTGAAGGGGTTAAATATCATTTAATTCACTGCATTCAGTAATAGCATATGCTGCACAATACAGATATTTAGATGGCAGTGTATACTTTTACTTCCCTAATAGTTATAGCAACTTTTCTTATATGTACCACTTATATAAAGCTAATCTCCAAAAATGGACAGAAAGTTTCTGATCCGAGCTGCTGTTCAATAGCAAGAACTTCCTCTGAGCTTTAAATAGTGTATCTTTATTCCAATGGAATGTTATTGAACAGCAGCGCAGATCAAAGACTTTCTGTCCATTTTTGGAGATTACCGAGGAAAATCCTGCTGCAGCTGTGACATGCATATACCAGTTGTGGGTCTCACAACTGACTAAGGTGAGCAGTTCTTACACTGCACATACATATCCTACAAACGGTTTAGACCCATTGCGCCCTTGTCTACCCATTTCTTTTACTTATATAAAGCTAGCACTCCATTTATAGCATTTAGTAATGCAGTCCTAGTACTATGGGGCATTATCTATTCCATGTTCCCTGTTGTCAAGGGATTTCACTATCTCAGCACCCACAACATAGACCTCTTCGTTAGATATGCTAGACAGTGGATTTAGTTTCTACTGGCGCTACATCTCCACAGGACACACTTTAGGGAACACCACCATAGCCCCGGGAGTGATCCAGCCTAGCAAAGTCATCTCTATAACTATTAAGGGGGTCATATAGGCAAATCCAAAAGAATGTTAATTACTCATTCAATTTGTTAAAGAATGTTAAATTACCCATTTGTTCAACACACAAAATAACCACAAGTAAACAGACCAGTGATTTAAAGTGACAGTACACCTTTTTCTCAAGCATCAGATATTTATTTAAAATTACATATATGCAGCAAAAGTAACTAAAATGAAAGTGGCATAGGAAACGTACGGCCTTTTTACATCTCCATTTCTGTTCTGTTTGGCTTGCAATCTATTTTTGACAGCATGTGTGCCAAAAACGTATTGCAAATACACCCATTGCTTTCAATAGAATGCAATGAAAATGCATTTAAAAATGCATGTCATTTTCAGAAAACAAAAAATGCATACGTTTTTGCAAACGTAGCCCAAAACATGTCCAGCAATGTTTTGGCTGCGTTTGAAAAAACGCATGCGTTTTTCATTTTCTGAAAATGACATGCATTTTTACATGCATTTTTATTGCATTTTCCATTGCATTTTAAGTAAGAATTATGACCCCCTTACATGTGAACTTAGCCTCGGTCATTTAAGCCTTGTGGCTTTTCACTCTTCAGCCTAAAGATCCACTGGGCTTCTTTACAAAGCAATCAATAAAAATAGTTTTTTAGCTCTTCTTTGAATTTTTGGGTTGAGTCACTACCTAAAATTTCATAATTAGGAGGAATCAAGATTTTTAAACACATTTCTACATATTGGGTCCTATCAAGGATCACAATTTTACCACCTTTATCAGATATTATTACTATGGTCTAATTCTCAATAGATAGCATAGCCTCTGTTTCTGATTTTAATAATAATTCTGGAAAAATTGTTTTGTCGACTTGTTTACCGATTCCATCTTGAAGGTAGGATTCTTTATCCACCTATAGAGATTTTTCAAACTGATGATGGTTCAGAGAGAACCATCTTTTTTTTTTCTTTAACTTTGTTATTATATATAATAAAAACAAAGTTAAAGACATAGTACACCATCAAAGGAGAGGATCTTGGCGGATATAGAATATTTAAATAAAGTCCAGTATCTGGATTCAATTAGTGCAAACAATAGATTAATCTAAAACAAGATTAATCTAGAAATGATGGCGAACCTATGGCATGCGTGCCAAGAAGGGCACGGAGAGCAATGTCCGCTGGTACACGGCCTCGCCTCTGCACTGCCGCTTTCAAAGCTGTGTCGTATCAGAGGAGACAGTTCTCCCCCCTCCAACACTCTCTCCTAGCCCGGCCTCCAAGCCAGCGTTATGTGACCGAGGTCATGTGACGCACTCAGCACGGGAGATTACAGAAGATGTCGGGAGAGGAATCCTGCAGTGGTGAAAGCGGGAGCAGGAAGGTGAGTATGACATTTTTTTTTTTTTTAAACCTATATACAGCAACCAAGTTGGGGCAATACTACCAGGGGACAGGATGGTGCAGATTATTATGTGATGGGGACAAGGATGGGGCATACTTCTATGTGATGGGGGGGGGAAGATGGGACATATTACTATGTGATGAGGACAGAATGGGGCATACTACTATGTGATGGGGACAAGGATGGAGCATATTAATATGTGATGGGGGCTGGATAGGGAAGATTAATATGTGATGGGGTAGGATGGGGCAGATTACTATGTGATGGGGTAAAGAAGGGTCAGAATACTATGTGATGGGGACAAGGATGGGGCAGATTACTATGTAATGGGTATAAAATGGGCAGATTATGGGGCGTGATAATATAGGTGAACAGTGGTGTAACAAGCCCACTGCGGGCCCCGGTGCAGCTTTTACACCGGGGCCCCCTTAGGTGAGGACCGGGGTGGGGGAGGGGGGTATCTGGGGTGCTGTCAGGAACTTTCAAGCCTGCCAGCACAGTTGAGGAGCGGGGGTGCTGTCAAGAATTTTCAGCCTGTCAGCACAGTTGCAGCTGACAGCAGGAGGAGAGGAGGGGCGGGCACAGCTACAGGAAGTCCTGCTTCACTTCCTCCCCATACTCCCTCCTCGGCTCGGACACCAGCGGTCGCGGCGGGTGGCTGGAGGCACAGTCTCAACCGCGACCGCTGCGACTGCGGTAGGTACGTCACTGTCGGTGAATCTAATGGAAATGTAGAGTCCCTGTTGGTGGAGATAAGGGGAGGGGGAAAAATAACAAATTACTGATAGGGGTTTGTTATAAGTCCCCAACAATAATGGAAGTGGAGGAGAATATCCTCATAAAGCAAATAGTTGAAGCAGCGACTCAGGAAGAAGTCATTATTATGGGGGACTTCAACTACCCTGAAATACATTGGGGAACAGAAACCTGCACAGAAGCCTGGAGTGGGTGAAAACTGAGGGGGCCAACGCTGCACACTCGCACACCCGCACTGTCGTACACCCGCACACCCACATACTCTAGAATACCCGATGCGGTAGAATTGGGCCACCATCTAATATATATATATATATATATATATATATATATACATATATACACATACATACACATAATCTACTGTATAATTGACTAAGGGTTTTTTGAGTGTCTGTCGCCGAAATCGCGCGTCAGACACAGGCCACCTCCGGCGGGCGCCAATGAGCGCAGACTGTGCAAATAGGCGCGAGAATTCAAATTTCAATTCTCGCGCCAATTTGCAGCCTAGTCGACGGGGGCTTGCCCGCGCTCCATACCCCGCTCCTCTGCCCTGCACATGCTTCCTCCCCCCCGCTCCTCCTGTCCTGCCTGCGCTCCATACCTCACTCCTCTGCTCTGCCCGCGCTCCATACCCCACTCCTCCTGTCCTGCCCGCGCTCTATACCTCCATATTCCACTCCTCTGCCCTGCCCACGCTCCGTACCTCCATACCCCGCTCCTCTGCCCGCGCTCCATACCTCCATACCCCGCTCCTCTGCCCTCCCCGTGCTCCATACTCCACTCCTCTGCCCTGCCCGCGCTTCCCTCCCCCGCTCCCCGCGGCCCCCCTGCTCCTTAGTGATTTGATTGTGCAGTGCATTATACACTGCGAAATCAAATATAAAATAAAAGCAAATGTATTAAAAATAATAAAGATTCTTATACTTACCTCTCCGCCGAGTGACCGGTAACCGGGAGTAGTAGCAGGCCCTGTCGTGCTAGGACCTTGCATGATGTCAGAATGACATCGGCGTTCGGCACTGTGATTGGCCCGCTCGCGGTCATGTGATATGCGCGTCATGTATCACATGACCGTGAGCGGGCCAATCACAGTGCCGAACGCCGATGTCATTCTGACATCATGCAAGGTCCTAGCACGACAGGGCCTTCTACTACTCCCGGCACCAAACACTCCACCCTGCTCTCCCCCCTGCCACCATCCTGCCCCGCCGGCTCCATTCTGCCCCCCTGCCAGCTTCAATCTGCCCCCTGTCGGCTCCATCCTGCCCCCCACCCCCGGCTCCATCCTGCCTCCCAGCTCCATCCTGCCCACCACCCCCGGTTCCATCCTGCCACCCACCCCCGGCTCCATCCTGCCCCTCACACCCGGCTCCATCCTGCCCTCCCGGCTCTATTTTGCCCCGCCAGCTCCATCCTGCCCCCCCCCGGCTCCATCATGCCCTGATTGCTTCATCCTGCCCCCCCCCAGCTCCGTCTTGCCCTCCCGCTGGCTCCATTTTGCCCCCCCCCCCGGCTCCATCCTGCCCCCCCCGCCAGCTCCATCTGCCCTGATCGCGCCATCCTCCCCCCCCAGCTCCATTCTGCCCCACCGGCTCCATCCTGTTTACCCCCCTGACTCCATCCTGCCCTGATCGCTGCATCCTGCCCCCTCCCCGGCTCCATCCTGCCCCCCCTCCCCGGCTCCATCCTGCCCCCCCGCTGGCTGCTTCCCGCTGGCTCCATCCTGCCTCCCCCGGCTCCATCCTGCCCCCCCCCGACTCCATCTTGCCCCCGCTGGCTCCATCCTGCCCCCCCGCCGGCTCCATTTTTGCCCCCCCCCGGCTCCATCCTGCCCTGATCGCTCCATCCTGCCCCCCCCCGGCTCCATCCTGAGCCCCCCCCACCAGCTCCATTCTGCCCCCTGGCTCCATCCTGCCCTGATCGCACCATCCTACTCCCCCCGGCTCCATCCTGTTTCCCCCCTGACTCCATCCAGCCCTGATCACTCCACCCTGCCCCCCCCCGGCTCCATCCTGTCCCCCTCCCTGGCTCCATCCTGCCCCCGCCCCCTTCCTGCTGCTCGCTCCATCCAGCCCCCCGCCCCGCCGGCTCCATTCTGCCGGCTCCATCCTGCCCCCCCCGCCGCTGCTTCCCGTTGGCTCCATCCTGCTCCCCCCCGGGCTCCATCCTTCTCCCCCCCCCCTGCTCCATCCTGCTCCCCCCCCCCCCTGCTCCATCCTGCTCTACCCCCCCGGCTCCATCCTGCTCTACCCGCCGGCTCCATCCTGTCCCGCCACCTCCATCCTGCCCCCCACCAGCTCCGCCTGCCCCCTCCAGCTCCATCCTGCCCCCCCCAGTTCCATCCTGGCCCCGCCAGCTCCATCCTGCCCCCCCGCCGGTCTCCATCCTGCTTTGATCGCTCCACCCTGCCCCCCCCAAACTCCATCCTGCTCCCCCCCACCTTCATGCTCTCCCCCCGGCTCCATCCTGCTCCCCCGCCACCATCCTGCCCCCCTGCCACCATCCTGCCCTCCCCGGCTCCATCCTGCCCCCCCATGCCGGTCTCCATCCTGTCCCTCCAGCCGCCATCTTGCCCCCCGCCTCCATCCTGCCCCCCCATGCCGGTCTCCATCCTGCCCTGATCGCTCCATCCTGCCCCCCCAGCTCCATCCTGCTTTCCCCCCGCCTCCATACTGCTCCCCCGGCTCCATCCTGCTCCCCCAACCTCCATTCTCCTTCCCCCCCTTGGCTCCATCCTGCCCCCCCCCTTGGCTCCATCCTGCCCCCCCCCCCCCCCTTGGCTCCATCCTGCCCCGCTCTCTCCATCCTGCCCCGTTCACTCCATGCTGCCTGGCTTGCTCCATGCTGCCCGGCTCGCTCCTTAAAGTTTGTATTTCCCTCTGGATCTTTTTCTTGTTGCTGTAGGAAACATGAATAAGGTGATTCTGAAGTCCTGTAGCAAAGGTGTTGTGAATAATGAGTATTGTGGGTGTTCTGAAGAGGATTCTTTAAGCTTAGTCCTTTGGGGATGGCATCTTAATTATCTGGACTGAGACTGAACATAAACTTATACATTTCCATGACAAATTCAACAAATTTGATCCCAGCATAAACCTGACACTGGACCACTCAAAAACAGAAAGCAACTTTCTGGATACCACCTTAAAAATTCTAAATCGTTCATTCCAGACATTGGTATATCGGAAACCGACTGACCGTCCCACATACCTCAGATGGGACAGTTTCCACCCGAAACACATCAAAAAGTCCATTGTCTACAGCCAGGCCCTCAGATATAACCGTATTTTCTCCAACCCAGTGGAAAGGGATGAACACTTAAACAAGCTAAAAAAGACATTTTTAAACCAGGGCTACCACCCCACTTCCATTGAGGATCAGATAATTAAAGTCACAAGGATCCCTAGAAGCCAAGCGCTCCAATACAGAGAAAAAGAAGAGAACCATCGTGTTCCTCTGGTGATGACCTACAACCCACAGCTTGAGGTACTAAAGAAAACTGCCATGAAACTTCATCACATCCTACACAAGGATGACCGACTAAAAATAATATTCAAAGACCCTCCCTTGCTGTGCTACGGGCAGCCTCCCAATTTAAGAAACATCATGGTCCGAAGTTTGATGCCCTCGGATACACCAAAAGGAACTTATCCATGCAATGTAAGAGCTGCAAAACCTGTGTTCACATAGAGACCAGAGACAGGATACAGATCCCCAACACACAGCAGGATTATAAGATTCCTGGGACTTTCACATGCTCCTCTTCCAATGTGATATATTTAATTATGTGCACCATATGCCCAGTGGGGTCTTTTTAGGTTGGTGAGACCGGGCAACGTCTAAGAGCAAGGATGAGGTATCATCGTCACACAATTACACACAAAAAAAGAGAATTTTGTTTACGTACCGTAAATTCTTTTTTCTTTAGTCATCAATGGGAGACCCAGACAATGGGGTTTAGGGCACTGCCCTCCGGAGGTCACACTAGGTACTACAAGTTTGTAGACACCGCCTCCTCCGCTTATAAACCCCTACCGCAGGGAACATCCTCAGTTTGGTCCATAAGCTGCGAGGAGAAATAAACCACACCCGAAACATCGGGAAGAATGCCGTGCACAGACGGTTCAACAACCCGGCAAACACTGTCTCAACAGAGAACAGAACAAGTGCAAAATATGCAACGGAACAACTGGGTGGGTGCTGGGTCTCCCATTGATGACTAAAGAAAAAAGAATTTACGGTACGTAAACAAAATTCTCTTTTTTCTGGTCGTCATAATGGGAGACCCAGACAATGGGGATGTCCTAAAGCAATACCCCAGGGCGGGAAGAGTTCCTCAACAAGACGGATAACATATGGTTCCCTTTAAAGGTGGGCAACCGCCACCTGGAGAACCCGCCTGCCCAAACTCGCATCCGCAGAGGCATGGGCATGCACCATATAGTGCTTAGAAAATGTGTGCAGGCTGGACCAAGTGGCCGCCTGACACACCTGTAGAGCAGACGCTCGATGTCGCAAAGCCCAGGAGGCACCGACAGCTCTGGTAGAGTGAGCCTTCAATCCCACCGGAGAGGCAAACCAGAGGATCGGTAAGCCTCCTGAATAGGAGTTTTAATCCATCTGGCCAAGGTCGACTTTGAAGCCGCGGCCCCCTTACAGCGACCCGTCGTGAGAACAAATAAGGAATCCGAATTCCTGAAGGAAGCGGTCCTGGACACATAAATGCGAACAGCTCTCACGAGATCCAGAGTATGGAGGTCGCGTTCGATCTGATGAACGGGAGCGGGGCAAAATGATGGGAGAACAATCTCCTGGTTCAGGTGAAAAGTTGAAACCACCTTCGGCAAGAATTCTGGCCGTGGGCGCAATACCACCTTGTCTTGGTGAACCACCAGAAAGGGTGACTTGCACGAAAGTGCAGCCAATTCTGAGACCCTCCTCAAAGACGTAATTGCCACCAGAAAAACCACCTTCTGGGACAGACGCAAGAGAGAGATATCTCTCAGCGGCTCAAACGGCGGCTTCTGTAACGCCGCTAGGACTCTGTTAAGGTCCCAAGGGTCCAGAGGTCTCCTGTAGGGCGGAACCATCCGCGACACCCCTTGGAGAAATTGACGCACCTTCGGGAGGAGTGCCAATCGCCTGTCAAACAGCACCGAGAGTGCTGACACTTGACCTTTCAAAGAGCCAAGGGATAATCCCAACTCCAGACCCGACTGTAGGAAAGCCAACAACGTCGGGATGGAGAGGGGCCACGGAGAACGTCCACCAGAGGCACACCAGGTAAAAAAGATTTTCCACGTCCGGTGGTATATCTTCCTGGAAACGGGCCTCCTAGCCCTATTCATAGTAGCAACCACTGTAGGGGAGAAACCCCTAGATGTCAGCAGCCAGGCCTCAAGAGCCACGCAGTCAACTTGAGGGCCCTGGAATTGCGGTGGAAGAATGGGCCTTGCGCGAGTAAGTCTGCGCGTTCTGGAAGAGCCCATCTGTGTCCGCCTGACAGGTGCCACAGGTCCGGATACCAGGACCTCCTGGGCCAATCTGGAGCCACTAGAATGGCGACCCTGCACTCTGACCTGATCTTCCACAGCACCTTGGGAATCAGAGCCAGAGGCGGGAACACATACGGCAGATGGAATCTGGACCAGGTCAAGATTAGGGCGTCCGCTCCCAGAGACTGGGGGTCCCACGACCTCGCCATGTATTGCGGCACCTGATGATTCAGCCGTGAGGCCATCAGGTCCACGTCCGGCGTGCCCCATCTGCTGCAGATTTCTCTGAAGACGTCCGGATGAAGAGACCACTCTCCGGCGTCCATCCCCTGTCGGCTCAGATAGTCGGCCTCCCAGTTTTCGACCCCTGGGATGTGAACTGCGGAGATCAGGCAGTTGTTGTCCTCCGCCCAGGATAGGATGCGGTGAACTTCGGCCAGAGCCTCCGCACTCCTGGTTCCTCCTTGATGATTTATGTAGGCGACGGCCGTCGCATTGTCGGACTGAACCCGAATGGGTTGTCCTGAGAGGAATCTCTGAAAAGCCAGGAGTGCCAGATAGATCGCCTTGATCTCCAGCACGTTTATCTGCAACGCCGACTCCGACTGAGTCCAGAGGCCTTGGGCCCTGTGGTGTAAGAACACCGCTCCCCAGCCCTTCAGACTGGCGTCGGTGGTCACCACTAACCAAGACGGTTTTATGAAGGACCGGCCCCGAGACAAGTGATGCGGTTGTAGCCACCACTGCAGGGAATCTCTGGTCGGTTGGGAAAGGGTCACCAGCCGATTCAGTGAGATCGTCCTCTTGTCCCATCTGCGGAGAATCTCCAGCTGGAGAGGACGGAGGCGAAATTGTGCAAAAGGCACCGCCTCTATTGCCGCCACCATGCGTCCCACCAGTTTCATCAACACCCGTAGGGATGAATGTGGTGACAGGAGGACTGCTTGCACTCCTGACTGGATCGCCATCTGTTTGGGTCGCGGCAGAGACACCAGGGCCGAGGCTGTGTTGAAGTCCATGCCCAAATATGTCAGAGACTGGGTCGGAACCAGCGTTGACTTCTGAATGTTGAGGAGCCAACCGAACTGTTCCAGAGACCGCATGGTCACATCCAGGCTCTCTTGACAGAGGTGTTCTGATGGCGCCCTGACCAGCAGGTCGTCTAAATAGGGGATGACGGCATGTCCCTGCGCGTGCAGGAGAGCCATCATGGAAGCCATCACTTTTGTGAACACCCGCGGTGCCGAGGCCAACCCGAACGGCAGCGCCACAAATTGGAAGTGTTCTTCCCCCACTGCAAATCTCAACCAGCGCTGATGAGCCGGAGCAATGGGTACGTGAAGGTAAGCGTCTCGGATATCTATGGACGCCAGGAAATGCCCCTGTGACACCGCTGCGATCACGGAACGCAGGGATTCCATACGGAACTTCCGAACCAACACGTGACGGTTGAACAACTTCAGGTCCAGAACAGGGCGGAAGGATCCGTCCTTCTTCGGGACGATAAAGAGGTTGGAGTAAAAACCCCTGAACCTCTCTCCGGAAGGCACCGGGACCACCACTCCGTCTCTGCGGAGACCCTCCAACACCAGGTGAAAAGCCTGAGCCTTTTCTGGGGATGGGACCGACCGATGGAATCGGTGGATAGGTTTTGACGTCAGCTCTATCCTGTAACCTCGCGAGATCACGTCTCGAACCCACTGATCTTGAATGTGAAGCAGCCACTTGTCCTGAAAGCGAGACAAGCGGCCCCCCACCTGTGGGGAGGCAGGAAGGCAGAGCGAGTCATGTAGAGGCGGGTTTGGGGGTGGCAGCCGCTGCCCCCGCCGGCTTCTTTGGACGACTCTTAGAGCGCCACTGAGAAGCGGGCTTGCCCCCTCGGTCCGTACGCGCGGACGATGCTGATGACTGCGAGCTGGAGCGAAAGGACCACTGTTTTGGGTTCCTTTTCACAGTATACCGTGGCTTAGGCCTATTCTGCGGTATCTTAGACTCAGCAGAATCCTTTATTAGCTTGTCCAGCTCAGTGCCAAACAGCCTGTCACCAGCAAATGGAAGATTCTGTAAAATCTTCTTAGATGTGGCATCTGAGTCCCAGAGACGCAGCCACAACAGTCTGCGAATCGCAATAGCATTGGCCGAAGCCACAGCTGAGCGAGTGGCAGTTTCCAGAGTCGCCGTTCTGGCGTAGTCCGCATAGGCTCTTGCTCTCTCGGTAAGTGCCATGACCTCTGGACTGGACCTTGCCAGGTCAGTGATACCATCCAAGCAGGTAGTAATTGCTTGTAAGGTCCAAACCGTGGCAAAATTAGGGGCAAATGAAGCCCCCACAGCCTCATAGGAAGACTTGGCGAGTTGCTCGACCTGTCTATCAGTCGCATCCTTCAACGAGGAGCTATCAGAGGCAGAGAAAAGGGAGCGTGCAGCAATCCTGGTCATGGAAGCGTCCACCTTTGGGGACTGCGACCACTCCTGAAGCACCTCCTGGGGGAAGGGGAAGCGATTGTCCTTAGGTTTTCGGACATAACGCCGCCCAGGGTGTAACCTGGGGGCTCTAATCACCCTTCCAAAGTTAGTATGGTCCATAAAGGAACCACTTGGTCTAGCCTCCGGCCGCAGCCATTGATAGGCCTCCTTCGGGTGTACAGTCACCTCCTCAGGGGGTGTCACGAGACGTAAGGTCTCATTGATAGAGGATACCAAATCCTCCACCCCGTCTGGTGGTTCAGACGCAGATACAGACCCGAAAGTCGAACCCCCATCATCTTCCTCGCCATCAGAGGAACGCTCCTCCTCAGAGAGAGCCTGGAGCTCGGGTGACTCCTCACGACGAGCTCGCTTAAGGGGTCTCGCAGCAGAAGAGGGAGACACCCGGGGGTAACTGGACGGAGTAGCTGGGCTATCCAGTCTCCTATTAAGTGCCTCCAGGGATTGCGACATGGAGGACAGCTGGGACAACAGAGATTCATTGATCTTATTCTGAGTTTCCCATGGCCCTGGGATCACTTGAACCTCAGGGTACCGCACCGGAGCTGCTGACTCAGCAGTGGCAGTCCGGGCCTCTGGGCGTCCGCAGTTATTGCAGGACCCCTCCACCAGTGTACCATTGCATGTAGCACAAGTAACTGTGGTCTCTGCCGCCTTAGCAGCACGCTTCCCAACTGAGGACATCGCCACAGTAGGGGTAAATAAGCCAATCGCAGACAAAAAACCGGGAATCCCGGTGGCTTACCGACCGCAACACAGCGGTAGGAGGAAGCGGTGTGTGTGTGACCTCCGCGATAGGTTCCGGTCTCCCCTGAAGTGCAGCCGCACGCTTCAGACAGCTCCCAGCCGGGAAGTGATGGGGAAAGATGGCCGCCGACAGAGGAACTGTGGGCGGCGCCGAGAACACGCGGGAAACACACACACACGCCCATCGGTGACGTCACCGCACGGGCCGCTTCCCAACCTCCAGGCAGCTTCAGCATGAAGGCGCCGGAGCCCGCAGCGCGGGAAATAGTGTGAAATACACCACACACAGACTGACTGTACAAACACACATACGCAGTCTACAGCCTCAGCCCCTGTGACACACAGGGCGGTCAGCCAGGGTGACCCCAGCACAGGGTACACCTCCAGATCCGCGGACCCGAGGGTAACGCGCGGTCTGAGTGTCATGAAACACATAAAGTGCCAGACACTACCCCCAGGCACACAGGAGACACAGAGTGCCTCAGTGCCGGTCCGGTCTGTAAGCACCATTTAGGGAGGCCTCGGACGGGGGTTCAGCACCAGTCCGGAGTGTAAGCACCATTTAGGGAGGCCTCGGACTGGGCTGGCTCCAGTCCGGTCTGTAAGCACCATTTAGGGAGGCCTCGGACGGAGCGGAGCTGTGCAAGGCTCCCATCTCCCACTCTCCAGAGCCCCCCAGAGAGGGATGGAGAGGAGCGTGACAGCGTACCGGGAGAACACCAAGTGTCCAGGCTCTAGGCCCTCCGGTACCTCCACCAGCGTGTGCCACTAAGGGTGAGCGGGGAGGCTGTCACAGGTCCCGACTAGGACCATATTACCTTGTCTTCAGACGCCATCACGTAAGTTGTGAGAATGCAGTGAAGTGCAAGCAAAGCGTGATCCTCCGAGCACACTAAGTTCAAAACTGAGGATGTTCCCTGCGGTAGGGGTTTATAAGCGGAGGAGGCGGTGTCTACAAACTTGTAGTACCTAGTGTGACCTCCGGAGGGCAGTGCCCTAAACCCCATTGTCTGGGTCTCCCATTATGACGACCAGAAAAAATTAATTTTCCAGTAGCGGAGCATTTTTCTGGCCAGGGACATAACATTGATAATATGAAGGTTTTAATTTTGAGGGGTAATTTCAAATCCCAAAAGCATCGAAGAGTGTGTGAATAAAAGCTAATTAGAAGTTTCAATTGTATACAGAACAGACTGGACATCGCTGATGGTTTTGTTTTTTTAACAAATATTTTTATTTGATTTTCCAAACATTTGAACATGGTAATCGGTATTGTAATAGTTACAATTGTCGAACTCATACAATCCCAATAATAAAGAAAAAAAATATATATAACTCCCCCTCCCCTCCCAAATCCCACCCCGGCAGTGTTCATCCTCCAATCTAATAAATGCAGGCTAGAACGATAGCTCTATAATATTCTAACTCCTCCTACCGTCCACAATCCCCGTTTAAATCATTTAGTATCAGGTATATTAAGTGTGTTAAGAAACCTCCAGCCTTCCCAGGCTACCCTGCAGTTGTTCCATCAGATACCAGGTAGAGTCTCTGAAGGGCCACACCACTGATTTAACTTCCTCATTGGAAAGATAGTTTAGAATAAAACCCCTCCATTTATCAAAAAAAAAATTCGTTGGATCATCTTTATTGGTTTCTGCCTCTATGCGTTCAGACCTAATTGCCTCCTTGATGTTAAGTATTACTGAGTCATGTGAGGGTGGTCTGGCATCCAACCAGCTTCTTAATATGACGCGTTTAGTTAATATTGCCATCGTGTGTAGCATACGTTGTTCACTTTTAGTGCCGTGTTAGCTATTTATGCAGTGAAACACCCATCCATCCCTACCCAACTCCTCCGAACCTCCCGCAATCCTCCCTGCTACCTCCTCCATGAGGGACCAAAGAGGGCGGATCAATTTTGCATTTCCATAAACCGTGGAGAAGATCAGTGTTTGGGGTGTGGCACTTCGGACAGGCCTGTAGTCTGTCTGTGTTTGACTTAGTTTGATAGGCTGTAAACCCATAAATTGCTCTATGAATCAGGCGAAACAGAGTCACGCCACTGTTCGTTGACTATATTCCCTCTAAACATCCTCCAGCTGATGGTTTTATGGCTCATTACCATGTCTAAACAATGTTGTTCAAAGACATGGAAATCTTGGACACCAGGTTTTCTTATAAATTAGTGTCCTAGTGACTTTATGACCACTGGGCCTGCCTGATTGAAGATCCTCTCCAAGGCTGCTTTGTTTATTTTGCCAAATGTCCAGTCCTTGTAATGTTTAATGTTTATTCAGTCAAATGTCCAATCATTTTAGTTGTGCATTGCATATATTTTTGAGTTTCAATCAATAACTTGTCATACCATGCCTGATGAAGAAAAAAATCAAAATAGATGGTTGCGCCACACTGCAAATTTAGGGATATAAATTCCTGTTACACTGTACGTTTCACTCACCTAAGTTGGTTGTGCCCTCTGCACAACTAGATTAGCCGCAAGTAGGTGAGATTTTTTATGCAGGATCCCTGTCTTCATCTATTGCCTGTCTCCCCTTTTCACCCAGGTCTGTGGTCCGCCTCTCACACGTGCACCGTCCCGTGCACGTGCAGGGGCCAGGTTTCTGTTTTCTTCAGCAAGGTCCTCTCCCAGAGCTGCTCGCACACTCTTCCCGAAGGGAGAAAGGAACGTAATGCAATAATAAATGTGGTATATAGAAATGAGCGCTAGGGATAATGGAACAAGCCGAACGCTTTTGTAGACATTACCTATAAGTTTATTATGATAAACACAGTACAGGTCCTTCTCCCACAACGCGTTTCGACGCTACATGTGTCTTTCTCAAGTGGATCACTTGAGAAAGACGCATGCAGTGTCGAAACGTGTTGTGGGAGAAGGACCTCTACTGTGTTTATCGTAATAAACTTATAGGTAATGTCTACAAAAGCGTTCGGCTTGTTCCATTATCCCTAGCGCTCATTTCTATATACCACATTTATTATTGCATTACATGCCTGATGAAGAGACCTGAGTCGTCTCCAAAGCTCACCTTATAACATAATTTATTTAATTTTTGTTAGCCATTAAAAGGTATCACAACCACAAGATTATTATCTTGTTTCTCACACTGAGAGCAATCAATACTTTGTGTTCGCATGGGTAAAATATTAACAAAGATACTCTTGTGACATATCTGGTGAATGCCGGTACAGTTCTGAGTAGAATGGTGTTTATTTTGCTTCTCTATCTTATTTCTAGCCTGAGTTATGAGGAGAAATATAAAGGCCGGCAACACCGACATTCACACTTTTTCCAAACTTTGAAAATCAATTAAAAATAAAAAATAAAAATTTTAGAATTTTTTTATCTTCACATATATACACACACTAGATGGAAGACCGATGCTATCGCATCAGGAAGGCGGTGAGGGCACAAAAGGGACAGACTCTGGCCATCTCTACCCCCACCGTGCACTCACCGCACATGTATACAGACACACATGTACACACACATACACAAACACACAGGTATACGCACACATGTATAAAGACAAACACACATGTACACATATAGGTATACACACATGTATACACAGGTATACGCACACATGTATACAGACACACATGTAGACACATGCATGTATACACATATATACACATGTACGTATGCAGACACACGTACACAGACATGTACACACAGGTATTCGCACACATGTACAGACACACACACAAGTACACACATACAGACACACATGTAGATGCAGACATACACACATATACAGATACACATGTATACAGATACACCGACACATGTATACAAACACATACATGTATACACACAGACACGTCTAGAGGCACACACGCAGACACTTATAAACACACATAAACTCATACATATAGACACACAAACATATACATACATACACATATACACACACACGTCGGCCCCCCCTCCACGCCACTGTCTTCTTACCCGCACCCGGTGGTCCCATTCTCTTCCTGAGTCACTGGTAATCAGCGGGTCATTTGACTGGGCGGGCTGATGTAACGTCACACAAAGCCTGTCAGATGACCCGCTGATTCTGTTTCTGGAGCTTTCACAAGCAATGGGACCACCGGGTGCGGGTGAAAAGACAGAGGTGAGGAAGGGGGAGAACGGAGCGGCGGGGGGAGGAGGACAAAGGACGGAGCGGCGGGAGGAGGAGGACAGAGGACGGAGCGGCGGGGGGAGGGAGACGGAGGATGGAGTGGCAGGGGGAAGGTAGGGGGAGGACTAAGCGGCAGGGTGGGGGAGGATGGAGCACCATAGGCAGGGGGAGGATGGCCAGAAACTGCGTTTTGATGCGGTCTCACTGTAACGGAATAAAAGGTATTAACCTCGGAACACTCTATAAAGAAAAGAAGTCTGAGAAAGGTTTCTTTTTGTTGCTTTTTATTGTGCTGAAAATTCAAAGTCCCAAATTTCCCATGTTCCGGCTCAACATGAGCCTTCCTTAGGGAGGGTTAAAGTTTATTCATCGGTTAATGCTTTTAGGATTATGTGGTCTCAGTAGTCAATAGGTAGAATGTCTTCCGTGGAGTTACTTGGCATATGACTCTCGTCCTTGTATCCTTCTCTGTTTGTGTGAAGGCCTGGAGTGGTAACCGTTAACATTCCCGGCCTCCACACAAACAGAGAAGGACACAAGGACAGGAATCATATGCCATGTAACTCCACGAGTGACATTCTACCTATTGACAACTGAGACCATATAATCTATCCTAAAAGCCTTAACCGATGAATAAACTTTTTTTTAAACAATTTGGTTTTTATTGGGGTAATCACAAAATACAATTAAACAGCATGCGCCCACAACGGGCCAAAGAGGGTAACAATAGCATGTGGGGGGGAGGGAGAGGTAAATCAGCATCCAGCTAATAAGTATAAAGTGAGAGAGAGCATACAATCATTATAAACCATATATAGGAGTTACACAACTGAAAACCAAAGGAGGGAGAGTCACTGTTATGCCCAGAAGATATCCACAGATCCCACCAATTCAACATTTTTGTTCTGTGTCGCTGGTCACGGGCCAGCATCACCTCGTAAGAGAAGTGTTGGTTCACTCGGGTGACTACTTCTGCCACAGTAGGCAGTACAGAGGATCGCCAATGAGGCTATAGTTAAGTGAGCTGCTATTAGTACATTAGTCATGATCGGTGTTAAAGTGTGGGGATAGGTGTCTAAGTCAATGCCTAAAAGCGCCAAGGAGGCCTGCAAGACAAGGGGGAGTCCCGTCAGAGACGAGAGGAGAAAGCCTACTCCCGTCCAGAACGAAGTTAACTTCAAGCAGGACCACCATATATGACTTTCTGAGCCTGGGGAGGAGCATCCCCTACAGCAAGATGCTGATGCCGGGAATCTTTGCCCGCCAAACTTGGCCATGCGAGCCGGGGTCAAGTACCGGTCGAGCATCCATTTCTTTGACTGTTCTAGGTGCCCAACACAGGAAGTAAAACAGGCTGCATGTCCTGATGCCTCTTGCCATTGCTCCAGTGAGCATGTGAAACCCAGTCTAGCTTCCCATCTGGACATATATGGTAACTTATATCGGGAGAGAAGGGCAAGCAGTGCCCTGTAGATAATGGATACACCTCATTGTGAGGGGGTTGCTTGTTTGAAAATTGCTTGTAGGGGGAGACTAATCAGGGAGAGGTCAAAGACAGGTATCGTAGTAGAGTAGAGGAAGTGGCGAAGTCGGAGATAGTCAAAAATAGTAGTGGGCGGGAGGGAATATTTAGGTTGGAGAGATGCAAAGGGCAGTATCCTATCTTTGTCCAGGAGGTCATGTAGCAATGAGACACCTCTCGACCTCCAAGCTGACAAAGAGAGATCTCCAATCAGTGCCTCGAGCGCTGATAAAGAAATGTAGCGGAAGAGAAATGGGAAGTGTGAGTTTGCTAGCTTCACCCAGACACCCAAAACTGCCCACATGGAGGAGAGTAATCCCTGAGGGGGAGACTTGCGTAAAAAAGTCATTTCCCACATAATCCTGGCAGATCTTCCGGGGGGCAAACCAAGATTCAATTTGGAGTCACATAGATTGGGGAGACTCCGACCAATAAATCTTAGCTACGTCCAAAGATATTGCCAAGTAATAGGCCGCAATATCCGGCACTCCCAGTCCGCCAGGGGAGTACGGGAGAGTGAGTGTCGACATCGCTATTCTATGGAGTTTCCCACTCCAAATAAACCGTGCCAGGATCACCCGGAATAAATTGAGGAATTTGCGGGGGAAGGGTAAGGGGATGCATCTCAAAAGGTAAAGAATTTTGGGCAGTGCCATCATCTTTACAGTTTGGATTTTAGCCATCCAGGAAAGTTGCAGCGTGTTATAATGAGCGAATGTGTCTTTGAGGCTAGTCAGGAGAGCGTCACAGTTGGTGCTGACAATATGTTTTAATGTGGTAATGCGGATCACAGGTACCGAAAGCCCTCCTGAGACCAAAGAAAGGGAAATCGATTACGAAGCATTTGTTGCATAGAGGGGGGAATATTAATCAGGAAAACTGAAGATTTAGTAAGATTTAATTTATAAAACGATGCAGCGGAAAATTCGTGGAGAACCGATATCAACACGGGGAAGGAGGTTAGCGGGTGAGTACACGATAGGAGGACGTCGTCAGCATTCAGTGTAATCCTGTGGTCCACAGGGCCGACCCTAACACCCGAGAAGTTAGGATGGGTATGAATAATAGCTGCCAGAGGCTCCATCACAAGAGCAAAAATGAGAGGGGAGATTGGGCAACCCTGGCGCGTCCCGTTGGTGATACTGAAGGGAGAAAAGGAGAATCCACCTGCCCTCACCACCGCAGACGGGTTAGAGTATAGAGCCAGTATGGCAGTCTTAACGTTGCCTTGGATCCCAAATTTTCAAGGACCGCGGCCAGGTACCCCCAGTACACCCCGATCGAACACTTTCTCTGCGTCTAAAGCAGGGGTGGGGAACCTTTTCTCTGCAAAGGGCCATTTGGAAATTTAGAATATCATTCGAGGGACGTATACATTTATTAACTTAAAAAACATTGCTAAACTTACATCTGCTGGCGGTGTCGGTGAGGAGAAACAGCTGATCTGACAGCTGTTTGAATGTTCCCGCGCCGATATCTCCTCTCTGTGTCGGCGCAGGAGATTCAAACAGCTGTCAGATCAGATGTTTCTGCCCGCTGACAACGATCGGAGCTTACCAGGGGCCAGGAGATCTCTGCCGCTGATCTCTGTCTCCGGCCCGCCTCCCGAGCGTGCCGATTGGCTGGCCGGGCTCCATAGTGATGTGTCCGCAGGCGGAAATTCTCCGCTGCGGACACATCATTATGAACAAAAATGACCCTGCTTTCACTGCGTTTGTGTCTGCATGCCCTCTGCATGCAGACACAAACGCAAATGTGAAGGTAGCCTAACCCCATTTCTGGGGCCTGAGGTATACTGCACATGGGTAGATAGAGCCTGAGGTAGACAGCACAAGGGTAGACAGAGCCTGAGGTAGACGGCACAAGGGTAGGCAGAGCCTGAGGTATACAGCACATGGTTACACGGAGCGTGAGGTATACAGCACATGGGTACACAGAGCATGGGGTACACAGCACGTGGGTACACAGGGCCAGAGGTATATGGCACATGGGTAGACAGAGCCTGAGGTATACGGCACATGAGTACATGGAGTTTGAAGCATACGGCACACGGGTACACGGAGCACAAGGAATACGACACATGGGTACAATGAGCGTGAGGCATACGGCACTTGGGAACACAGAGCCTGAGGTGTACGACACATGGGTACACTGAGCCTGAGGCATACAGTACATGGGTACACTGAGACGGAGGCATATGGCACACAGGTACATGGGGCCAGAGTCATACAACTCATGGGTACACAGAACATGGATACACTGAGCCTGAGGCATATGGCACATGGGTACACAGGGCCTGAAGTATAAGACACACAGGTACACAAAGTACAAGGTACAAAAAGAGATCCAGCAACACATCCAAATGAAGGTAGATAAAAATCAATGTGGACATATATGATTTTAACATGGCTTCACATGATTTTTATCTCCCTCCCTTGGCTATGTTTCTGGATGCAGCTCCTTCTTATACTGCTGACAGTTTTCATCCCTGCACAGCCGACGATCACAGAGCAGACACTTTATTTACTTATCTGACACCTTTAGATTTACTCAAGGACTTCCCGAGGTGGAGGAATTGTTTATTTAAGATAAGCAGGAGGTGATTGTAATCCTCCCGGGAGCTGAGCTGGACAGTGCAGAGGCTCCTGCTTCACAGAATGCCTCACGCTGACTATGTTTCAGGTCGGAGACAATTCCAGCACGCACCGCTGCTGATTTAAAGGGACCGCGCTACAAATAAAAGCAAAGTGGCCACGGGCCGGATCAGATAACATGGCGGGCCGGACGTTCCCCACCACTGGTCTAAAGAGATGAGTGCACCAGGGGTTCACCCCCACTCTAAGATCTCTAAAAGATCTATGACCCTCTTCGTAGCATCTCTTGCCTGTCTGCCAGGGATAAAACCCACCTGGTCAGGGGCAATCAGAGAGGGGAGAACTCTCGAGAAGGGCCGTTAGCAGCTTTGCATACAACTTTAGGTCACAATTTAGGAGCGCGATTGGACGGTAATTACCAGGGAGAGAGGGAGATTTATCAGGTTTGAGAATTGTTGAAATTGCAGCCGAAAGGCCTTCAGGTCTGATAGTTCCCACCTGTTGCCAATGCTGGAATAGTTTGAGAAGAGAAGGGGCTAAGAGGGGGGCGAAGGAGTGGTAATATTGATAGGGGAACCCATCCGGGCCTGGGGCTTAGCGTTTCTTAGAAGATCTAATTATTCCCAGAACCTCTTCCAAGGAAAAAGGGGAGTTTAGAAAGTCCTGTTGCGCCCGCGAGAGGGCCGGGAGCTTGGCTTTTGCCAAGAAGGCATAAATAATGTCCGTGGAGGGTTGGGGCGTTTCAGGGTCAGAGTTCAAATTGTAGAGGTCGCTGTAAAATAGTTTGAATTGCTCAGCTATTAAAATCGGGTTGTGAACCGTTTCCCCAATAGGAGAGAGGATATACGGGATTTTACATCGGGCCTCAGCCTTTTTTACTCTGCGGGCCAAAAGAGCACCCACACTATCCCCCATGCCATAATATGCTGATCTGTTTTTTTTGAGACTATGTTCAACCTTGGAAAGAAGTAGGGTGCGTAACTGGTTTCGGGTATGGAGGAGGTCCGCAAGAACAGCAGGGGAAGGCGAAGCAGTGTATACGCCCTCTAACGGTTTAATAGTGAGAAGAAGGGAGTTTAGGGCTTCATTATGTAATTTCTTAGAATATGCTGCCAGCTTTATAAAATGTCCCCGGAGGACTGCCTTGTGGGCGAACCACAAAGTTTCAGAAGAAATATCATTTGTGTCATTGAGCGCAAATAGTCCTTTATATGACTGGAGATATCGTCAGAAAAGGCTGTGAATGTGAAAAGGCGCTCATTGAGGGTCCAATGGGAAGGTGGGGAGGGGGAGAGGGAGTCGTCCAAAGAAAGTAGTATAGGGGCGTGGTCAGACCAGGTGATCAGATCAATCGAGGCGTCTAGACATAGGGGGAGTAAAGAGTCATTGACCAAAAAAAAGTAAATTCTGCTAAATGTCTTAAACCGTGGGGGAAAAAAAGTGTAGTCTCGTTCTGTGCTATGTAGGTATCTCCATATGTCATGTAAATGAAAAGACGACAGAGTAGGAGAGAGGTCCGTCCTATAGTCCGAAGGGGAGGAGCAGTCAAGAGATTTGGATAGGGGGGCATTAAAGTCTCCTGCTATCAATCTGTGTCCTAGAAGAGAAGGTGATAATTCTTCTAAGAGACCTCTAATGATTTTAGCTTGTCGCACATTCGGGGAATAGACAGAAAGCAGGGAGTACACCACATTATTAAGGCGACAGGTGATCAGGACAAATCTACCTTCAGGATCAGAGATCACCTTAATCAGTTCAAAAACAAGACTGGAGCGGATGAAAATGGCTACCCCAGCCTTCTTAGTAGGGGCATTGGCAAAGAATTGATGTGGGTAAAAATGTGACGCAACCCTGTGATTATCCTCCCCCAGAAGGTGCGTCTCCTGCAGGAAGACTATGTCAGGGCGATACTTGTGCAGCTGTCCTCGGGGGAGTTCAATCCGTTTACATTCAAAGATAAAGCAACAATCGGCATAGTTAAAACAATAGGGTAAATGCAGAAAATATACTCAGTATGAATACATAATAATAAAGGATGCTAGATAGGGAGGAAGAAAAAAATGAAGGAGCTGAGGGGAAAACAAAGACAGTAAAAATCAGAACCACCACCAGCATGGTACCCATGCAGGGTAAAAAAGAACTTCTTAGTAGGGGCATTGGCAAAGAATTGATGTGGGTAAAAATGTGACGCAACCCTGTGATTATCCTCCCCCAAGAGGTGCGTCTCCTGCAGGAAGACTATGTCAGGGCGATACTTGTGCAGCTGTCCTCGGGGGAGTTCAATCCGTTTACATTCAAAGATAAAGCAACAATCGGCATAGTTAAAACAATAGGGTAAATGCAGAAAATATACTCAGTATGAATACATAATAATAAAGGATGCTAGATAGGGAGGAAGAAAAAAATGAAGGAGCTGAGGGGAAAACAAAGACAGTAAAAATCAGAACCACCACCAGCATGGTACCCATGCAGGGTAAAAAAGAACCAAAATAGAAAACAGCCCCCCTCACAAGGGGGGGTACAAATGGAGGCCTTAAAGCGGCCAACCCAGAGCGAAAAATACGCTCAGTGGGGAAACAATCCCAGTAAGAGGTGGAGGGAAGGAGAGAAACCGGAGTAGGGGAGAAGTGGAAGTATCAGAGGTAGGATTGAAGGGAGATGAGAGGAAAGAGAGAAGGGAGTATGGAGCATAAGGTGCTGTGGGGAAAGGAGAGGGGAATGGGGAGAGCAGGGAGAGGGAAGGAGCAAAGAGTCAGAAAGAAGAGGTAAAGAGAAGGGAATCAGAATGATGAAAAGGAGGATTAGGAGAGGAGAAGAAGAGACAAGGGAAAAGCCTGGGAGTCAAAGGGGCCCAGGAAAAAAGAAACATTCTCAGTAGTGCTCATGCGTTCAGGCAACGTCCCACTCCGGGTCTAGGTTCCTTCCGCGGCGTTTTCCATCGTTGGAGCGTTCAGGGCGGGAACGCGTTGAAGTCGGGCGAGCCGGTTTGGATAGGAGGCCCCAGTCAATCAGCAGCTTTTCGGCCTGAGCTGGTAGGAGGCACACATGAGAGACGTCGTCCTTACGTACAATCAGTTTGGTCGGGTGGCCCCATGTATAAGCGATCTCCTCTTCTCTCAACAGCGTTGTATACGGCTTGTAGGCACGTCGTAGCGCAAGGGTGCCCGGTGATAAGTCAGGAAAAAACAACTATCCCAGCAAAACGTTCTGGAAGTGTAAGGGACTTCCTGAGGGCTTGCAAGAAGTCATCCTTAGTTTCGTAAAAATGGACTCTCGCTAGGACGTCTCTAGGAAGATCTGCACGGATACCAGGAGGTTTAGGGACCCGATGGATGCAATCTATTTTAAGATCGCGTCTGTCCAACTCTGGAAGCAAAGACGCCATGAAGTCTTGGAGAAGGGAACGCAAATCAGACGAGGGGATCGTTTCGGCGACGCCTCGGAGTCGGACGTTGTTACGCCGGTGCCGATCCTCCAGGTCGCAGTTCTTGGCCTGAACCTTTTCCACTACTTGCTGTAAGGTATCCTGATCGTCCAGGAGAGAATTATAAGACCGGATAGATTCAGCCATCCTAGACTCAAAGTGGTCTGTGCGGGAGCCCAGATCCACCACCTCCCTCTTTAAGTCGGCCACTGCGCCTCGTATATCCTCCTGTATGGAGGAGCAGAGCTCTGAGAGCATTTCTCTCATGAGGGAATGGGTGATGGGACCCTCCGCTGCCTGTGAAGAGACAGATGATGCTTGTGCCTGGTTTTCTCGGCGGGAAGCACAAGCTGCATGAGGGGAGGGAGGGCCATATTGGATGAGCTCTCAAAAGAAGCACGGCCTGAGTTGACAAAGTCTGATACCCACTTGGGCATGAGGGGCTGCTGTGATTTTACCTTTCCCATCGATGCAGACAGATTTCAGCCGCAGATTGTTGTGGGTCAGAAGGTCAGAGCACTGCAGAAGGATGATTTATTGCCGCTTTAGTGCCCTGGGATCCAGGAGCTCCTGGATTAAGCAGCCTCTGCCATGAGCTGCCAGGCAACGCACCTCCGATGAATAAACTGTAACCCTCCCTGAGGAAGGCTCATGTTGAGCCGGAACGTGGGAAATTTGGGACTTTGAATTTTCAGCACAACAAAAAGAAACATTTCTCAGACTTCTTTTCTTTATAGAGTGTGGCAAGGTTAATACCTTTTATTCTCAGTATATTTTTTCCTCTGAGCACCTCTCTAAAGGTTGAGCCAGGTCATACTTAATTTTGGTCTCTGTAACGGAAATCCTGTGTCGCTGATTGGTTGCGCTCGGCCGGCCGCAACCAGTCAGCAACGCAGGATCTCCGTTACTGAGAGACAGACATGATAAGACGATTATATTATAGGATGATCATATAATTATATATATATATACATATATAATACAGTTGTGGCCAAAAGTATTGACATCCCTGCAATTCTGTCAGATAATACTCAGTTTCTTCCTGAAGATGATTGCAATCACAAATTATTTGGTATTATTATCTTCATTTAATTTGTCTTCAATGAAATAACACAAAAAGAATTGTCCTAAAGTCAAATTGGATATTATTCCACACCAAACATAAAAAAGGGGGTGGACAAAAGTATTGGAACTGTTAGAAAAATCATGTGATGCTTCTCTAATTTGTGTAATTAATAGCACCTGTAACTTACATGTGGCACCTAACAGGTGTTGGAAATAACTAAATTACACTTGCAGCCAGTTGACATAGATTAAAGTTGACTCAACCTCTGTTCTGTGTCCTGGTGTGTACCACATTGAGCATGGAGAAAAGAAAAAAGACCAAAGAACTGTCTGAGGACTTGAGAAACCAAATTGTGAGGAAGCATGAGCAATCTCAAGGCTACAAGTTCATCTCCATCTCTGCCACATGATGTTGTAATGAGTGACTCACTAGTAACATTTAAGAAGGGCCTGGATGCCTTTCTTGAAAACTATAATATTACCAGTTATATATACTAGATCCTTTGATAGGGCGTTGATCCAAGGAATTAGTCTGATTGCCATATCTGGAGTCAGGAAGGAATTTTTTCCCCAATGTGGAGCTAGTGTTGCCACATGGTTTTTTTTTTGCCTTCCTCTGGATCAACATGTTAGGCTATGGGTTGAACTAGATGGACTTAGTCTTCCTTCAACCTTAAAAACTATGTTACGGGGGGCGTGGCCTGGCTATGGAGGAGTGAGGACGCTGATTTCCTAGCTCCCGCTCCCGGGCACTTATATCTGCCGTTTATCCTCAGCTAACGGACTATTGAAGACAACCATGAGCAAGGGGAGATCGGTGAGAACATCGGGCACCAGTCTCCCGACTCGGAGGACCTCAGGACCTACTCTGTACCACTTTTTTGACAAGAGGGACAGACTTCCCGCCAGAAGCGCCGCAACTAAAATGGCCGCGACACAGAAGGGAGGAGGAACAGCAGAGCTCAACAGAGCGGCAGCCGCAGCACAAGGACTCTCCCATCCCGGACGGGCTGACAGACACCCGAGCGAGGGGCACAGCCGAGCGGAGGGCGTACAGACAAGGAGATCAAGCAGCAGACAAGCCGGGATGTCGGAGGAAGCTGTGGGCTCACAGCAAAGGTATCGGGAGGAGGAGGGGGGCCCCTCTGAGATGGGTGCCAACGCTGGGCCTATGGAGGGAGACGTAATGGCGGAACTGAGCCCTCGTGGCTCTCATGCTGGAGACTCCGAGACCCTAGACACCCGTAGAACCCAGACGGGAGTAGAGGGGGCACCCCTGCAATCCCCTGACCATGAGGCAGACTCAGCTGCGGTTCTGATGGGACCCATAGGGCTCAGCTCAGGAGGACCCAGATTCCAACCTATGCTACAAAACGCAGGAGCGATGTTTCTCCCTGATGATCATACCCAGAGAGCAAGTGTGCTGACGGAGTTAGGAGACCTCCGGGCTCGCATGGCCTCCATCCCTACAAGGGAGGACATGGAGTCATACATTGCACGCCTAGAGCAGGCGTACCGGAGCGAACTATCCTGTCTAAGGGGTGAAGTTAATAGGGTCGATTCCCAGGGACAGGACCATGCTCATCGAATTACAGCTTTAGAAGAAATATGTCGATCTCAGCAGATCATGCTGCAAACACAGTCCACTCAGATCTCACACCTGGTTGATGCCCTGGACGACGGCGAGAACAGAGGACGACGCAACAATATCCGGGTACGAGGCTTACCCGAAATTGTGGAATCCAGAGATTTACCAGTGGTGCTCCAGACCCTATTTAACGATATACTAGGAGATCCCCCTACCAACACTATTGAACTCGATAGAGCACATAGAGCCTTGGGCCCTAAACCATCTGACCCTGATTGGCCCCGAGATGTGATTTGCAGGGTACATCGGTACGTCATCAAAGACGCCATTATGGCTAAGATACGAAACGGAAAGATATGCAGATTTAGAGATAAAACTCTTGCGATTCTACCGGACTTATCGAGTTTAACTCTCCAGAAAAGGAGGGCTCTTCGCCCTCTGCTTGAAGTGATTAAAGACCACGACTTGAGTTACAGTTGGGGTTTCCCCTTTAAATTACAAGTGAGAAAGGGAGGCCGAATGTACATCCTTCGATCCCCTGCAGATGTGCAGTCGTTCACTTCAGATTTAGAGGTGCCACCAGTATCCATTACCGGGTGGCCGGAGTTTCCTCTGAGAGCAGCAGGAGGTTTCCAGAGGCCGATGGGAGTCCCTCGTCGAGGACAGAGGATGTATGAAGACCGGAGACCTCCGCGTTAGATAGACATTTTGTCGGATATCCGCATATAAAGATATAGTTGTTTGGTTAAAAAAGATTCTTAATTCCGCAATGGCTTCTATAGAATTTTGGGTTTATTAGTGGAACTCATCTTACCCTCATGTTACCTTGTCAGTCTTCCATTCTTGTTTCCCGGTGTGTCTCCCTCTCCTCCCTGGGCTCTCCCCTCCTCTTCCCTATCGTTCTTACATCCGGGACGTGTGCTTAGCATTGTCTACAGGAGCTGGGAGGGGAGGGGGTTGCCACATATTACTCACTGGGACGGAGACTGGGTTCTCTTGAGTGAAAAATTGATTGAGTACTAGCAATTCTTATGGAGCTCATTTACCATATAAGTGAATTTTAAAAGTTAATAGATGTTTTGGTTCTTTTTCCCGACACATATATAGATGATGACTTGAACTCACAAAGCGAGAGTTAATATTATAAGATGACAAATATATGTAACTTTAAATACATTGCCCGGGACCGGGGGGCTCCTTGATAGAAGGTTCTTCCCCAACAGGGATTTCCCAAAGCACACACGTGCAGGGCTTAGACTGTCCCTACCATTCCAGCGATTCAGAAGTTGGTTTTCCATGCAATTCACTGACGGAGGCCTACATTGCTGGGCCTTTGTTCTCTTTCTCTAATCTCTAGATTGTAAATACTCTATACTCTCCTTACTTCTATCTAAACTTGATCCTTTCTCTATTTTCTCCTTTCTTTTTTCTTCAGGCTCCCCTGCAGCTCCTATAGTGCCCGCTGGTGATTTGGGGGCATATCCAGTCGGAACAGTTGAAGTGTCAGTAGATTTTTTAATCTAGATATTCAGAATGGATCAGCTGAAAATATGCTCATTCAATGTTAAAGGGTTTAATACCCCTCAAAAACGTAATAAGATAATTGAAGAAATGCATAGACAAAAAGTAATGTTATTGCTTTTACAGGAAACGCATTTCAAGAGAGATCATGTTCCTGGCATCGGTGGCAGACGATACAACGTTTGGCTGCATAGCTCCAATCCGGAGACACGCTCTCGGGGAGTCTCCATAGCAGTTCACAAATCCTTGGCTCATACCATGCTTGACTCTGTCATAGATCAGGAGGGGAGATACATCTTTCTGAAAATGAAGGTGAATTCTACCATTTTTACTGTGGCAAATTGGTACTTACCCAACAGTAACCCCCTGGACAAATGCTTAACTCTCCTTAAAGAGTTGGCTGCGTTTGCTGAAGGGATTTTGTTGGTTGGGGGGGATTTTAATTTTAGTCTTAATCCCACAATGGATAGCTCCTCGGGAGGGGGGAGATTTCCACGTGCAAAGCTGGGAGCAGTCAAGAGAGAAATACAAAACCTGGGCCTGGTAGACGTTTGGAGAGCCCTTCACCCTAATGATAGAGATTACACCTTTTTCTCAACTGCCCACCAGAGCTACAGTAGAATTGATATGATACTAGTAAGTCAGGTAACCCTGACCTGGCGGGTTATGACCTCCATAGGCCAGATTTGCATGTCGGATCATGCACCAATATTTTGTCAGATGCAGATGCCGGGGGGACACAAAAAACAGTGGACATGGCGGTTGAACGACAATCTCCTTAACGACGAGATATGCGTCACAGAGATCAAAAATATCATTTCAGAGTTCTTCAACGTACATGCCGGGGATTCCACCACTATACCAACACAATGGGAGACCTTGAAATGTGTTATCAGAGGGGTTTTGATTAAGCACGGGTCTAGAATTAAGAGAGAAAAGCAACAAAAAATTGATTCTTTGACTAATAGAATATCAGTCTTGGAGTGCTCCCACAAACAGTCCCTATCACAGCAAACCTTGGCCGAACTGGTGATTGCCAGGGATGACCTGAGACGCCTGATTGATCAGAGATACCTCCGGGGTAAGGAGAGACTTCATAGGTTTGTGTATGAATATGGCGACAAGTGTGGTAGACCACTTGCAAGACTGCTACACCCCAGAGGCGTCCCGGGTAGGGTTCCTCAAATTAGACGACCAACTGGAGACTTAACACAGAACCCAGACGAAATAATCCAGACTTTTGGTGATTTTTATAGTCACTTATACAATATTAAAGGCCACTATGACGACATGGACCAAACTCAGAGAGACGAGAAAATTAGAGATTATATCGAGGCTACCGCATTACCATCTATAAAACCATGTGATGCTGACATATTGGACTCAGAGTTTACCGAACCTGAGGTAACCGAGGTCATTAAGAGTTCCCCGGGAGGGAAGAGTCCTGGCCCAGATGGATATACAGCCAAATTCTTTAAACTGTTCAGTCCCCTGATTGTTCCCTTCCTAACGAAAGTCTTCAATTCAATTTCCCCTGACGAGCCATGGGTCCCCCAGTCACTAGAGGCACACATCAGTGTTATACCCAAACCTGAGAAGGAACATACTGAGGCAGCAAACTACAGACCTATCTCCTTAATTAACATTGATGTTAAAATGTTTTCCAAGATCCTAGCTAACCGCCTGGCTCCCCTCCTCCCTCAAATTATACATAATGATCAAGTAGGATTTATCCAGGGGAGGGAGGCCAGAGACAATACAAATAAATTGAGGCTTCTGATGGCCCGGTCGAGGGCCTTGAAGATCCCGATGTGTCTTCTCTCGGTTGATGCGGAAAAGGCCTTCGACCGGGTCAATTGGGGGTTCATGAGGGCCTCACTGGTACAGCTGGGGTTGGGAGACAGCTTCATAAACAAGATTATGTCTTTATATAGAGGACCCACTGCAAAGGTTAGAGCGAATGGATCTTTGTCAGCGGCCTTCCCCATTGGTAATGGGACTCGCCAGGGGTGCCCCTTATCCCCATTAATTTATGTCATCATAATGGAACATCTCGCAAATGCAATTAGGCAAAACCCTGACATTAAAGGCCTAACCTGGAATTCTCACTCTTATAAGGCGGCGCTATTTGCGGATGACCTGCTCTTATGTGTTACCCAACCTAGGACTTCTTTCCCCGCTTTAATGATAGTATTTGATGAATTCGGTAAATTAAGTAACTTTAAGGTGAATATAGCTAAAACAGAGGCCATGGATATATCCCTCCCGGTTAACGAAAAATCACATCTGATGGAATATTTTCCATTCAGATGGAAGTCGGAGGTACTAAAATATTTAGGAATCAGTGTCCCCAAAGACCCGAGTAGATGGTACGACTTAAATTATCTCCCACTTCTAAGGAAAACGACTAATGATTTACAGAAATATGACAAAAGAAACATCTCATGGTTTGGTCGCATCAATGCGATAAAGATGGACATACTACCGAGATTTCTGTTCTTGTTCCAAACGGTCCCGTTAGATGTTCCATCTAGTTTCTTCAATAGCTTAAAAACTCTTCTTACTAGGTTTGTCTGGGGAGGACGCAGACCGCGGATAGGTATTAAAAACCTTTATAGACATAAACTCCAGGGGGGAGCTGGATTACCTAATTTTAAAATGTACCATAGGGCGGCTGTGTTGGTAAGAATGTTTGACTGGCAGTTCCATCACACCACAAAACAATGGGTAACTTTAGAACAGGGGACTTAGATACACCCCTTAGATACTTACCCTGGTTACTATCTTCTGATAGACCCAAGATAGATCCTGAAGATCACTCCATCATAATGACTTTAAAAATATGGGACCTTGAGGTTAGAAAGGGGTTACTAGCCAAAAAACTTGGACCTCTGACACCACTCTTCAAAAATCCACTGTTCCCCCCGGCATTGCAAAAGACTTCATTTTTAAAATGGAAGGTGGAGGATGAGCCTAGAATGTACCAAATATCTGGGGGAGGAGGACTGGTGCCTGCTAGGACCCGTATGGGACCTGGTAATGAGGGATCTTGGATAGAAAATGTCCAATTACAATCATTCATGGATAAATTTAAACGAGAAGGTAACTTCTCTGCGGTGCGAACCCATTTTGAGAAAACGTACACCCAGGAAAGTCCCCCTACACATCTAGTTTCCTTCATTTATTCAGAATTAAATCATAAAGACCCAGAGGATAGACCCAGATATTTTGATAAATGGGAAATCGAGCTGGGTGGGGAGTTGACGGGAGAGGACTGGACTAAAGCTTGTCTGTTCACCCATAAATTATCAATGGCATGTTTGGCACAAGAGAGGAACTTTAAAATTCTCTCGAGATGGTACCAATGTCCGGTGAACTTACACGCGGCCTTCCCCTCAACCCCCGACAGTTGCTGGAGGTGCAGTTCCTCTAGGGGGTCAATGTTACACATATGGTGGGATTGTAACAATATTAAACCATTCTGGGACTCTGTTTTTAAGTTCTACAAGGCTATGAGTGGAAATGACATAGCGGTGACCCCGGAATTGGCCTTACTCTCTGTCCTTCCGGGATCTATTAAATCTCAGAAAGGTGATTTACTCCGATTCTTTTTGGCGGCAGCCAGAGCGGTAATTCCAAGGCATTGGAAGACATCCCATACACCAACTTTGACAGAGTGGTTGGAGGAAATGGGTAGAATTCACAGAATGGAGGAGCTGACGGCGGAAGTCACCGATGCTAGGGACAGATACTTAAAGATATGGAGTTCATGGGTCATGTTCCTGGATACGCCTAAATGTAGAGACTTGTTCCCCAATGAGGTGATAGACTAGATTACTAAGCGATTGGAGGACCTCGGATCTCAATGAGAGTCGTGGAGACATGGAAGTGGGGGAGCCTTTCCCTCTTCTCAATACACTTATCTCTACTCTCTCAGATTGTTAACCTATCTTCTCTCTTTTCCTTTACTTTTTACTCCCTTCCACTTACTCTTTTCTTACTCTTTCTCCTTACTATATTTCTGCAGAACAAGCCCCTTGAACAGAGGGCTAACTATATGGTAGATGAGAACCAACAATCCATTAAAGGACATTCTCCCTTATTCTGATTTCACCGGATAGTTCTCTAACATGTATAAACTGGTGAATTATACTTTAAGAATCTAAATGATTACAGTTGCTTTATTAGTATATGACGGAAAATAATTCTTTTTCTTCTCATATGGTTATTTACATTGTTATGTGTTTTTTTTTTTTTAGAAGATCTCTTACAGGTTTGAAATTATAAGTTACCAGTCTAGTTATAAATGGACGGTGTTTAAATTGACCTGATGACAATGAATCACACTGTATTGCTGTTCTGAGGAGATATGTTGTCTCCAATGTATGTACCCTTTGCTATTTTTGTCCCCTACCCCCTTTCCTGTTTCAATAAAAATAGATTGAACATAAAAACATATGTTACTATGTAAAGACCTGAATGTTCCTGTGTCTACCGTGTGCAGTGTCATCGAGAAATTTAAAGCCCATGGCACTGTGGCTAACCTCCCTAGATGTGGACGGAAAAGATAAATTGACAGATTTCAATGCAAGATTGTGCGGATGGTGGATAAAGAACCTCGACTAACATCTAAACAAGTTTAAGCTGCCCTGCAGTCCGAGGGTATAACAGTGTCAACCCGTACTATCTGTCGGCGTCTGAATGAAAAAGGACTGTATGGTAGGATACCCAGGAAGACCCCACTTCTTACCCAGAGACATAAAAAAGCCAGGCTGGAGTTTGCCAAAACTTACCTGAGAAAGCCTAAAACGTTTTGGAAGAATGTTCTCTGGTCAGATGAGAAAAAAGTAGAGCTTTTTGGGCAAAGGCATCAACATACAGTTTACAGGAGAAAAAAATAGGCATTCAAAGAAAAGTACACGGTCCCTACAGTCAAACATGGCGGAGGTTCCCTGATGTTTTGGGGTTGCTTTGCTGCCTCTGGCACTGGACTGCTTGACTGTGTGCATGGCATTATGAAGTCTGAAGACTACCAACAAATTTTGCAGCATAATGTAGGGCCCAGTGTGAGAAAGCTGGGTCTCCCTCAGAGGTCATGGCTCTTCCAGCAGGACAATGACCCAAAACACACTTCAAAAAGCACTAGGAAATGGTTTGAGAGAAAGCACTGGAGACTTCTAAGGTGGCCACCTGTGGAGAGATCTAAAAATGGCAGTTTGGAGAAGGCACCCTTCAAATATCAGGGACCTGGAGCAGTTTGCCAAAGAAGAATGGTCTAAACTTCCAGCAGAGCATTGTAAGAAACTCATTGATGGTTACCGGAAGCGGTTGATCACAGTTATTTTGGTTAAAGGTTGTGCAACCAAGTATTAGGCTGAGGGTGCCAATCTTGTCTGGCCCATTTTTGGAGTTTTGTGTGAAATAATCAATGTTTTGTTTTTTTGCTTCATTCTCTTTTGTGTTTTTTTTTATTTAAGACAAATTAAATGAAGATAATAATACCAAAGAATTTGTGATTGCAATCATTTTCAGGAAGAAAATTGATTCCAGATTACCCATGGGTACGAGAATACACTTTATTTCCACATATCACTGCTTCAGTACACTGATTAAGGGGTTCATTTTGAAACACTGGCAACTTCTCAATTCTAGCTATCCAAATATCCCCGAATTCAGGAATTCTTTGTTCTGTCATAAAAAAGCTCCCAATCTGAAACAATCCATCGTGAGAGCAGACATTGGTACCAACAAAAAGCTTCCTTACCAACTAACACTTCAAACAGTACGCAAGGGTACTTTCCCATGTTTAGGATGCAATCAGTGCAATAATGTAATTAAAAGAGAATATTTCACGCATCCCCATATTGGTACACGCTTCCCCATCAAAGGTTTTTTTACCTGCGAGTCATCATTTGTCATATACCTTATTAAATGCCCGTGCGGTCGCGCATATGTTGGTGAAACCACCCAGCATGTGCACGATCGCATTAGCAAACACAAATCAACAATTCGATGTTGCAACACACTGCTCCCTATTCCCTTCCACTTTGTACAATGTAATCATTCGGTGTCACAACTTCGCTACCAAGTTTTGGAAAGCGTACCACCATTAAGACGCGGAGGCAACAGGATCCAGAGGCTGAAAGAACGGGAAGCCTACTGGATCCATACCCTCCAGACCTTAGAACCCCGAGGTATAAACCGCGAGTATGAAACGTTTATGTAATCCTTTTTTAAAATACTTCATCTGTTATTAGAGTATCAATCTATACTGTCTCCATATACATTTGTATTATTGCTAAGATGTGTTCCTGTATTTTTAGGACATAACCAATTGTTCCTATATATTATTTGGTTTAGTTCAGTTTACTACTTCCAAGAAAATACATAGTCCAATGGAGAAGTGCTATCTACACTATAATCATATTTTACCTATGACACCCTACTTGTGATGGTGCATCAATTCTAAATTCCCATATATGTAATGTATACTGAGATTGTATCTATATATTGTTTTATTTTGTTTTTTTATTTTGTTTTGACCTAGACTGTTAATCAGATTGCTTTAAAATATATAAGTAGGTACTAATTTTTGTTTTGTTCCATATTCCAGATGATTATTGAACATGTTGCAATGATCAGCTATCTGGCACAATGAAGTAGGACACCACCACGTCTTCACCGGAATCCCTGGCACATTGCAGCACTTAGATTAAAAACATCTTTCATTCATTTAATCATGCATGCGCCATACAAAGCATGCTAACGCGCATGCGCTATTCTTGCGTTCCACTTTCACTTTCGTGCGGTCCATAGACCGGATCCGTGTCATGTTAGACACGCCCCCTTTCCTGTCATAACCTGGCGCCAGCGTCGCATTCCATGCACACTGCCGCCTTACAGCCACAAGGATCAGGAAAGGTACTGCCTCGCTCCTTGAGCTCTTGGTATCTATACCTATACCTGGCATCTATATCGACCTGCTAAGTCTCATTCTTTATCCTATTTCCTTTAGGTGCTTTCCCTGAGCCTTGTCTCATTCTCAAGGTAATATGGTCATATATTGAGGGCTTTTCAGCTACTGTTTGTTAATTCCCCTCTAATAACCTCTTTGATTTATCTTGGGGGCTTTCCCATTGATTACTAGGCTACGTTTTTTTTGCTGCCCTGTGAGACAGTTGGTAACTGTAATATTAATTATGTATATCCTTATAATGTCTCTTATTTACAGATTTACTAGTGCTTATTACTGGTGTTCACCATGTTTTTAAATCCATTTCTGTGGATATAATCAGCAGGTATCTCTGTCCCTAAATGAGCCTATACGGTTTCTACCTCCCACTCCATTTGGTTTTGGATTTATAAGTATCTCACACTTGGTGCTTTCATGTACTCTCAGTATATAGGTATGGTTCCTGTCTAGGTGACTATTGAAACCTTTCTGTTCTTTGCAATTTTCTCAAATTCTGTTTGACACTCCTTTGGCTAAACCTAGGAATATTTCCTGATACGTTCTCTCAGATTTATCTTTTCACTAGCATGGGGTGACTCCCTCACAATTTTACTACTTGTAGCTCAGAATCCTTATTTACATTTCAGTTTACTTTATCCTAGGAATCCATAGGTGTGCCTTCACACTTGAAGTGAATACGATTTCCTTTTAAGGTTCTCCTATGCACCCCCACCAGTTCCAACACTGGTAATTCTTTGATTTTCCTTTTTGACCTCTACTATTTACGGTAAGTTTTTTGTTCTGTTTCACACTATCTGTTAGTTTTTACTACCCTTCCATTATATTCCTCGTTACGCAGTTCTCCGACCTATTGCACATGGCAGTCCCTTTGCATGCTCCATTAGAGTATGATACTTAGGATTTCAACACCCTCCTCACTCCATCAGCACTCCCACGACCAATAGGCACTCCGTACAAATATTGTAACCATTCTCACATTGCCACACGCCACAATTCACCACGAATTTAGCACAGGCACTTGGCTTAACCATGATAACAATTTTTCATATTCTGTATGATGTTAATACATGTTTTTGTTTGTTTGTTACTTTTCTTGTAATCAGAAACCTTGAAAAAAGCCTGTATAGGGGCCGAAACGTTGGTTGTATATGGTGTCTGGATACTGTGTGGCAATAAAGAGAATAAGAAAACGTAACCTCCAACACTTCGTGTGGTTTACCTTTTTCCAGAGAATTTAGGTGTGCCCAGGTCATTCTTATCATTATATGATCATTTTTTCTGGTGCACCCGTGGACAAACAGTGAGCCTATCATTTATTAATTAATTCTCCTCAGTTCAAGACATATAAAATTCTGCATAGAGTTTGCAAAAAAAAATAAAAAATACAAACACACGAAGGATTCCCAGACTATGAGAAATAAGATTCTCTGGTCTGATGAGACGAAGATAGAACTTTCTGGTGATAATTCTAAGTGGTATGTGTGGAGGAAACCAGACACTGCTCATCACCTGCCCAATACAATCCACAGTGAAACATGGTGGTGGCAGCATCATGCTATGGGGGTGTTTTTCAGCTGCAGGGACAGGATGACTGGTTGGAATTGAAGGAGACATGAACGCGGCCAAGTACAGAGGTATCCTGGATGAAAACCTCTTCCAGAGTGCTCTGGATGTCAGACTGGACCGAAGGTTCATCTTGAAACAATAGAATGACCCAAGCACACAGCTAAAATAACAATGGGCCCTCTCCTAACTGAGAACTCCAGCCTTCACCTGCCTAGTTTTACCTTGGCTGGCAATTAAAAATAGGGCGGAGTCATACAATTATTTTTGTTTTACAACCATGGTAAAATTAGGCAGCTGAGGGTGGAAGCTCGCAGCTGTCAGCTGTCACTGGGCTAGATGGCGGGTTAATTGCCATAAACATCGGTGTATAACAACCTATAGCAGACACCAGTAGAGATTGTGGAAATGCTTTATGACTGTGAGAATGTCTGTGATTGGCTGTGCTGTAATAGGAACAAATGCCGAAATGCCCGCGCTGCCAAACAGGAATCACCAGGAAACGAAGAGTTAACTGGGCAGATTTTTTCTTTATTTCATCCTACGCGTTTCGGAGCCTCTATCCGAGCTCCTTCCTCAGGGAACAACGTTGTTCCCTGAGGAAGGAGCTCGGATAGAGGCTCCGAAACGCGTAGGATGAAATAAAGAAAAAATCTGCCCAGTTAACTCTTCGTTTCCTGGTGATTCCTGTTTGGCAGCGCGGGCATTTCGGCATTTTTTCCTATTACAGCATTCCTGTTTCCACGTTTATCGTGAAGGTGCGGCCCTGCAGCAGCCATCTTATAAGCCATCTTACAGGCGATTATACTGGTTGTGGGTGACACAACTGAATCAGGTGAGCAGTTCTTAATTTACACCGATATAACTTTAAAAAAAAAAAAAAAAAGGATAAGACCCTATGCGCATTTATCTCACGTTTGCATGTGATTGGCTGTAGCACTCAAGACTGTGCTCCCACAACCTGTCCCGGTCTCTGCAGTTGGTTGCTATACACAGATGTGTGTGGCAAACAACCTGCCATCATAGTGTGTTAAATAAATAAATAAATAATTAATTAAATACATTTTTTTTTTTAAATGCATAGAGCTTGCCAGTATTTTTAGTCTAGCCCAGTGAAAGTGGACAGCTGATAGTTGCCACCCTCAGCTGCATAATTTTATATTGGCTGGGGAAAAAAATGCGTAGGGCTCCACTCTATTTTTAATTGCTGGCCAAGGTAAAACTAGGCAACTGAGGGCTGGAATTCTCATTGCTTTAGGGCCCCCCTACGCTGAAGAATAGCAGTCCACAGCCACCTCTTAAAATGGCACGCTTATCGTAGGGCCAATTAAAGGTGCTTTAACAGGCTCTTCCAGTGGTCCTGGTGGGGGTGGCTTGCTGGGTAATAAGGGGTTGATACCAGCTTTGTATTGCCAGCTGGTATTAAGCTCTGAGATTCTTAATATTTGTCCAATATTAGACTAGACTATTAAGAATCTCAAATAGATAGTAAAATAGATGCAACACAGTCAAATTATTATTATTAGAAATAAAAACATAGACACTTAGTGTCCCCATCTTTATTAACCTCAAGTCACCCTCGTGCACCTCCATGACCCTTGATTTCCTTCTGCTTGACACATGCAGCTCTGCTACATCAAAGACCACAGAGATGAGCAAAGCACATCCTCTCCCTTTGGTCTTTGATGACTGAATGACAGAACCGAGGTGAAGGCACGGAGGTCACAGAGGACAGCATTGCGCATAACGTTCCTGCTTATGGCTGCAGGCACGAGATTCCCAACCCTGCTGTCTGCATAAAAGCAGAACACAAGACAGGGCAGGATCTGGCGCCTATGCGTAGTGCAGTCACATGCTCTGCCCGCAGTAGGCGCCTGCACAGGCCAAAGGGAGATCTGCAGAGGAGCTAAAAGAAGACTGGGACTAGAGAGGAGGCGACACTGACAAGAGAGAAGAGGCAGAGCAAGACCAACGAGGCATGAGGTCTGGACGAGTGAGAAGACCCCACGGACCCTTAAGTATCAATTTACATAGAGGGCGGAAAACTTCATAAACTGATTATTTAGGTGTACAGGGGGTTAGCCATCTTCACAGAATGCAGCATAGATGCGGCTGAACATGGCACTTTTAGTTTAAAAAGATCAAAGGGGTGAGCAATTCACTTTAATAGTATCCGATTCAGAGGCTGTTGTGGGATACTTAGAGCATCCTCTCTGGACACCGATAAGCCCAGTAACATTCTGCTCCTCTGGCTGAGGCAGCTGTCTCTCCTGTCACTTGTATGGCTGCGCTCACCCCCTGCAAGAACCCATCAGGACACACCATGTTCCTGCACTCTCCATATAAGTCCACACGTGCACTGCTAGCGTGCCTTGAGCCCGTAACATCAGCAGGGTTCAGCAATGCTGGCCATGCTACCAGGAAGTGCCGCACACCACATAGGCCTGAGACACGAGAGTGTGAGGGGGGAGGGCAGCGTGGCGGTCCGATGTCAGCACATGTCTCTGCCACCTGCTCGTTCAACACAGCCCTCACTGGACCCGTGGATGGTGCTTCCAGACCCTGAAGAGCGGCACCACAGGACTGGGCAAGTCCAAAATCTTGACCGCAGGTTTTCAGCATGAGGTTCCCCATCAAAGACAGGAAACCAACTGGCAAGGGGGACAGATAATGCACTTTAATTTCAGTAGGTTTCCAGTCTTTGGAGTGCGGACCCCTCTCTCAGGTGTGCAGTTATGGGTGAAGGGAAAATAGAGCTCTTTGTTATATTCTTTGGCCTTTACCATTATCCATCTAATGTTAGGAATTAGATCTCTTGTTCATCTGCCTTTTCTGAATCCTGATTGCTCCTGTGGTAGCTCTTTGTAGGATCTTGATTAGTATTTTGCTGGCATAAGATATGAGTCCAATAGTTTGAGTTTCCACAGACGGTAGCATCTCCCTTCAGAATAGAAATAAACACTGACCTTGTATAGTACTTGGTCCATTTACCAGCTGTGTTTATCTTGTGACTTAGAGGTGTGATGACATCAATTACTGCTTCAGAAGACTATTAGATCTATTGGAATATTGTCGTATCCAGGTGCTTTGTTTTTTGATGGAAGCTTTATTTGCAGCAACAAATTAGTCATTTTAGATATTTTGTTTGCTATCACTTCCATTCTCAGTTTCTTTTCTCACCGAGTCATTCATGTCAAGGTGCTCCATGTATTCTTTCCAGCTTTCCTTGATCTGTTCTGTCAGTTTGTTCCTGTTGGGGTCTTTCAACATCTCCACTCTTGGTTGAAACCTTCATCATATCTCTAATCTTTTGGTAGGCTTTCCAGGACTTGCCCTTCAGATGTTCATTTTCTATCTCTATACATATCTTTTGGTAATAAGTGCTTTGTCTACTCGAACAACTCTGTTTAGCACGTTATATTATCTGCGTCCTACTTCTTGCCTTTTGCCACTAGTCTTTCTTTAATGATCTTTAGGGACTCTACTGTTAACCATGGCTGTGGTGGTCTCTTCTGCCTCTTGTTTATTGTTTTTCTGGCTTCTTCATTAATAATAGTCTTCATGTGTGTCTATAAATCATCAGGTTTTTTTTCTATGCAGGTTCAGTGATATAAATCAGTTGTTCACACCACTCCAAACAACTTCAGGTATATTAATCAAGTCGAAGGTGGAAACAACCTGATGTCTAGTCCATTTTCCCAACTTGACTCTAATCTTTGCTGCCAAAAGTTCACGCTCCGTTCCACAGTCAGCTCCAGGCCTTGTTTTTGCAGTAACAATCAACAATCTCCATCTTTGGCAAACACATGTGTAGTCAAAGTGATTCTTATAGACCCCATTCAGTGATGTCCATGTTTTAAGTTTCAGTTTGTGATTGTGTAAAAAGGTATTCATCATGGACCACTGATTTGCCTAACAGAAGTCAATGAATCTTTCTCAAACCTCGTATTATTCACCAAGTTTCCAACAACAGTTCCATGTTTGCCATGCCTCATTTTGACATTCAAGTCTAACATGATAATGAAGACAAACTCAATGGACGGTGTTTCATAGATCCGTGCTGCACATGCAAAGAAATTACCACAGTTGTCTGGTCATGATGGTTTATCCCTACGCGTTTAGCAGCTTTTCCCCACTCCTTCCTCTGAACTACATGATACAGTACATAATGGGGAGAGCACAATATATAGACTCTACAAACAAGTGAAGGGGAAAAGCTCTGAAACGCATAGGAATAAACCATCACTAACAGACAACTATGGTTATTTCTTTACATGCGCAGCACAGATTTACGAAACACGATCCATTGAGTTTGTCCTCTGTTTACCACTGCATGTGGAGTGTTGGATCCTGCAGCAGCCATTTTATGTCCTTACACCGGTTGTGGGTCACACAACCTTCCCAGGTGAGCAATTACAATCATTTGCCCTGCAAAAAGATTATTGAAAGATAAGAACCTATTGCGCTCTTTTCTCCTCATTTCTAGTTTACCATAATAATGAGTAAGTCTTGTTTCGTGCTCTTGTCGATTTCTTCTTAAACTTGATTGTATAATAGTTCCACGTCCTCCTCTTCGGCATCTGTTGTTGATGAGTAAACTTGTATAACTGTGACATGGATTGGCACTCATTGTAGTCTTATATAGATAACTATCACTGACTGCACTAAGCTTCAGGACAGTGCCGTCCAATTTTCAGTTGAGAAAAAAAATGTTTCTCTTTTAGTTATCATTGCCAGTATAGTAGACCCAATGTTCATTTGACTGAAAGTGTTTGGATTTACTACATCTTAGTTCGCCATTTCCGAGTACGTCAAGCCCTGTTCTGTCCATTTCGGCCTTATGTCAAGTTTCCCGTGGTTCATTGGTTCGTACATTGCAAGTTCCCATATGAAATCTCTGAAGCCTTTGATCTTCCCTTTCTACCAAGCATATCAGCACCAAGACATCCTTGCAGATTTGATCGTTACACAACATGAGATTTGATTCTACTGAAGTTGAACGTCATCTCTTCCCCAGTAGCTTGTTGAGGGGTGTGGCCTGGAGCTCAAGGAAGATGGACGTCGTTTGAAGAGCTCCTCAGCCTCCAACTGCAATCCAGATGGATTCTTGCCCACCAAAGACAATCCCCTCAAGAATTCCACTGGAGATTATCAGTGTGATCTCCTGGAATAAGATGGACCTATAATTTCTCAATTAAACCCTAGACTTTGGCCTGGCTGCCCCTGTGAGCCCTCCTCAGACCTCCTTGTGGCGCATACCCGCCATCTTCGCCACCACAGCTACCTGTCTCCAGCCTCACTCCTGTCTTGCATCCCCCCCAGCTCCTGAGAGCCTCTTCAGTCGCTCAAAGTGCCCAACTCTGCCTGCGGGGCCGCCTGTGCTGTTCTGCCCCAGGCGGCCTCCGCGCCAAAGACTGACTTGTTGTGAGGCACTTGTCCTCACCCTGGGCCATAACAACTCCGCGATCGGGCGGGTGGAGCGGAGGGATCTCCGACCAGCCGCAGCCTCCTGTCACTGATCTCCCCACCGGAGGCTCCTGGGACTTAGCTGCACATACCCCGATCTGCGGGTCACGTGGCTCCGGTGCCCGCCGCGCTACCTGACACCACGGGACGCCCTCTGGTGCCTGGGGGTGTTTACAGGTTACACTCCTTTCTCGACGCTGCTCTGGAGGCCGCCTGCTGATCTGGAAAGGATCCCTGCTGGTCCTGGAGTGTCCACAGACTGGTCTCCGGTGAGCTGCCAAGGGGCCCCCATCCAAGGTTTCAGTGATCCTCACACCCCTGTCGTACTTTCTACTCCTCTCTGCTTCCTGGGGGTCTGGGATTCTGTCCTCTGGGATTTTCTGTATTGATCCTCCTAATCTATCTCCATCTCCACCGTCCAGTGGGGATAGCTTTAATCATCCACAGGACGGATGACCAGCTGCTCCCTTGTTGGACTATTATACCACTACAATTCGTTGCTATAAAGGGAAGAACTTTTTTCTTTTTTTTTCTTCTTCTCTCTTTTTCTACTTTTCTATTTTTCTTTTTTTGACTCTCGGTGGGCAAGCCTGCCATCTAGTGGTTAGGCAGTGTATTCTAATTACAGTGCTCAAATTTAGCATTTTTTTTCAACGCTATACCACATTTTACTTACACCCTTTACTAGAACTGTTTTGTGGAACTATATTTATAAACAAACTTAACCTCACGGCCCATTGGTCACAGGTGTGATCCCACAAAATCCAGAAGCGAACATTACCTCAGCTACTTCATATACCATACAAAGTATTCTGGTCATTGTTCTGTTTCACTAGCCGGATTGTACCTTTGACTCCCATCCTCAGCCTCGAAGAATCTGAGCCAATAACCGTTTATTTTATCTGCACCATAGACGAGGAATTCCGACGCCGAAACAACTGTTTTTTCTTTTTTCTTGCTGCTGTGTAGCTCTGTGTGACTTTCTTTCCCTGTCCCTCCTCTTTTTTCTCTCTTACTTACTTGCTCTTCTCTCCTTGTCTCAAACTGTACTAATATAAACTCAGGGCGATTACTACCTCAATCACACCCCCTTCTCTACTCCTACTTCTTCTCACTCACTTCCTCTAACATTCCTCTCTTAGCTCTTTGTTTTTTCTCTTTTCCTTTCCACCATCTCTTTCAAATACTAAGCTGCTCCTGCAAAGCTGATCTTTTTGATTTGTTTGAATTTGTATTACCAACTGGTTCATTTAATCATATAGACAACCCCCCCTCCTCTGCTTACCCCATCTCCCCTAGCCAGTATAATATCCGCGCAAGGTTGGAGACTCATATTTTTATATATGCTACTCTGAAGTTTTATCTCTCCCTTTGATTACCTCCAGACCCAGACTGATATCTGGTTTAAAGAAACTAAATTCTCTCTTTTCAGGTCTATTCTGGTCATTGTTCTGTTTCACTAGCCGGATTGTACCTTTGACTCCCATCCTCAGCCTCGAAGAATCTGAGCCAATAACCGTTTATTTTATCTGCACCATAGACGAGGAATTCCGACGCCGAAATAACTGTTTTTTCTTTTTTCTTGCTGCTGTGTAGCTCTGTGTGACTTTCTTTCCCTGTCCCTCCTCTTTTTTCCTCTCTTATCTTACTTGCTCTTCTCTCCTTGTCGATACTGTACTAATATAAACTCAGGGCGATTACTATCTCAATCACACCCCCTTCTCTACTCCTACTTCTTCTCACTCACTTCCTCTAACTCTCCTCTCTTAGCTCCTTGTTTTTTCTCTTTTCCTTTCCACCATCTCTTTCAAATACTAAGCTGCTCCTGCAAAGCTGATCTTTTTGATTTGTTTGAATTTGTATTACCAACTGGTTCATTTAATCATATAGACAACCCCCCCTCCTCTGCTTACCCCATCTCCCCTAGCCAGTATAATATCCGCGCAAGGTTGGAGACTCATATTTTTATATATGCTACTCTGAAGTTTTATCTCTCCCTTTGATTACCTCCAGACCCAGACTGATATCTGGTTTAAAGAAACTAAATTCTCTCTTTTCAGTATTCCAGTTATCATAATTAAGAGGCCGATTAAAACATTCTGCCAAAATGCCAAATCCCAAAAATAAAAACTCTAAAGAAAGAGGTAATTCCACACCCTACGACTCAGAGATCAACCCTAACGTATCCGAAAATTCTGATCAATGGACCAGTACTCCGGACAACTATATAGACGAATCATCTGCACTAGACACCTCCCAGAGTGCGAGAAAGAGAAAGGAGCTAGACCTAACCACTACTTACAGATCAATTTCCTCAAGTTCTGGAATGTACCCAGACTATGGGGAACCTGACTCTGCATTAGCGAGTCCTTTAAGATGACGCTTGAGGGCCGACTCCAACCCTGAACTGAGACATGATTCAGATAGAGACAAACCGCCAAATAAAGACTTTTTTCTTGAGATTTTCGGCAAATTTAAATCCGACTTTGATAGACGTTTTGACACATTAGAAAACGCTATATCGTCAATTGCTTTAAGAACCGACAAAAACTAAGAAGAAATCAAATCCCTCTCAACCTCTGTCCAAAAAATATCTAAAGACCAAAAATCTCTTAAAGTTAACCTCAACGCCGTGAAGGCGAAAATCATGGACATGGAAGACAGGGATAGAAGGTTAAATCTGAAGTTTCGAGAGGTGTCTGAAAACATTAAATCTGACCAAATCCACTCCCACATTAAAAAGATACTCAGATCAGCTCTTCCCGACTTAACAGATCTTGACTTGACAATTGTACGTGCTCACAGACTAGTCAAACCTACTCACTTAAGACCGGAAATTCCCAGAGACATCATTGTCAGATTTCATTTTTATCACACCAAAGAACGCTTTCTAAACTATATAAAGTCCCACAAATCTCTTTCCAAGCCATTTGACACCTTGAAGATCCTCATTGACCTCTCTAAGGAGACCTTGGCACAAAGGAAGAGTCTCTCTGAGGTCACGGGGGCTCTTCGTAAGAAAAACATCCCTTACAGATGGGGCTTCAAGCCCACCAAAGTCCTATTTACATATCAAGAGAAGTCCATAGTAATCGACGACTCTAAGGAGGGAGTGACAACTCTCCAACTACTCAACATTATTATCTCATGATCCTTAAATATCAAGACAGTTGACAGGCTCTACTGGCCGCAACAGTAGCTCCCCTAGGAGTTTTTTTTCCGCTCACTTGAACCCTCCGATTTGGGGTATATCCCTTTCTTTATGCCATTACTTGAGTTTTAGGTTTTGCCTTGCCTATTAATTCATTAACTCACAGACGTCCTCATCTCATCTCTGTCCCCAATCTCTTCAATCTCCTGTCCAGATCAGGCAGTAAATCACTACAATGACTCTCTCAGAAGCTCCCTGGACCAAGTGGCTCCCCTCACCCGCAGAACCTCCAAACAGAGAACAAAACAGCCCTGGCTCACATCACAAACCCGATTCCTCCAGCGATGCTCCAGGAGTGCTGAACGCCTATGGAGGAAAACTCGCTCACCAGGAGACTTTATCCACTATAAATTTATGCTCAAAACCTACAACTCTGCCCTTCACCTTGCCAAACAGACCTACTTCACCACCCTGGTCTCCTCACTATCCAACAATCCAAAAAAACTCTTTGACACCTTTCACTCTCTCCTCAGTCCTAAAGTGCAGGCCCCCATCACCGACCTCTGTGCTGATGACCTGGCTTCCTACTTCATGGATAAAATAGACAACATCCGCCAGGAAATCAGCTCTCAGCCTCCAAGCACTGCCACCCCCATTCTTCCTCACATCCCCTCCGGTTCACTCTCCACATTTGACCCAGTCACAGAAGAAGAAGTCTCCAGGCTCCTATCCTCCTCTCGTCCCACCACATGCACTACCGACCCCATTCCCTCACACCTGCTCCAGTCCCTCTCTCCAGTCGTCACCACTCATCTAACCAAAATCTTCAATCTCTCCCTCTCTTCTGGCATTTTCCCCTCCTCCTTCAAACACTCGATCATTACTCCATTATTAAAGAAAACCACTCTTGACCCAACCTGCACAAATAACTACAGACCAGTCTCCAATCTCCCCTTCATCTCTAAACTCTTGGAGCGCCTGGTCTATTCCCGCCTCACCCGTTACCTCTCCGCTCACTCTCTTCTAGATCCATTACAGTCTGGTTTCCGCCCCCTTCACTCCACAGAAACTGCCCTCATCAAAGTGACCAATGACCTTCTGACAGCAAAACGTAATGGTGACCACTCTCTGCTTATTCTCCTTGATCTCTCTGCAGCTTTTGACACTGTCGACCATCAGCTCCTACTCTCTATGCTGCACTCCATTGGCATAAAGGACACTGCTCTCTCCTGGCTCTCCTCCTATCTTTCTGACCGCTCTTTCAGTGTATCTTTTGCTGGCTCCACTTCCCCCCCTCTTCCCCTCACTATTGGGGTCCCTCAGGGTTCAGTCCTTGGCCCTCTCCTCTTCTCTCTCTACACGGCCCCGATTGGACAAACCATCAGCAGATTTGGCTTCCAGTACCATCTTTATGCTGATGACACTCAACTATACACCTCAGCCCCTGACCTTACCCCTGCGGTAGTAAAGAACACCAATGACTGTCTAGCTGCCGTTTCCAATATCATGTCCACTCTCTATTTGAAACTAAACCTTTCCAAAACTGAACTTCTTCTGCTCCCCCCATCCACTAACCTCCCTAAATCGGACATCTCTCTCTCAGTGTGCGGCACCACGATAACGCCTAGGCAGCAGGCTCGCTGTCTGGGTGTTATATTTGACACCGATCTCTCCTTCTCCTCCCACACGCAATCTCTCGTCCGCTCCTGTCGCTTACACCTGAAGAATATCTCTAGAGTCCGCCCCTTTCTCACCCTGGAAACAACAAAAACCCTCACCGTGGCCCTAATCCATTCCCGCCTTGACTATTGCAACTCTCTATTAAGCGGCCTCCCCCTCACCAGACTTTCTCCTCTCCAGTCCATCCTTAATGCAGCAGCCAGGATCACCCATCTGGCCAATCGTTACTCAGATGCCTCTGCTCTGTGCCAGTCATTGCACTGGCTGCCCGTATATTACAGGATCAAATTCAAATTGCTTGTTCTCACCCACAAAGCTCTTCACAGTGCAGCTCCCCCCTACCTCTCCTCCCTCATCTCTGTCTATCACCCCACCCGCTCTCTACGTTCCTCAAATGACCTTCAACTAACATCTGCACTAATCCGATCCTCCCACTCCCGGCTCCAAGACTTTTCCAGAGCTGCACCAAACCTCTGGAATGCTTTACCCAAAGAAATCAGGACTATCCACAACTTGCATGGCTTCAGACGATCCCTAAAGACGCATCTTTTTAAGGCGGCCTATCATACTCCCTAACATGTCCATTGTACTGTAGACAGTGAATGGGCTATCCTCTGGACATTATTCTTCTACAAACTCCACCAAACCATAAAGGTCTACACAGACTGATGACCATTCATGTAAGCTTAGCCCTATACCCCATTTCCTCAAGATGCCTGGACCACCAGTGCAATAAGCCCCGGCACCTTGTACAACCCCTATCCCGTTGTAGATTGTAAGCTCTTTTGAGCAGGGTCACCTTCATTTCTTGCTTTATTTATTGTATCTTTTTTTCACATTGATTCTATGCCTATTGTTTTTGTATCCAATGATTGTATTTTATTTGTTCTCTATTGTAATTACTGTATATTTTCTGTACGCTAACCCTACATTGTAAAGCGCTGCGGAATATGTTGGCGCTATATAAATAAAGCTTTATTATTATTATTATTATTATTAACTACCTTCAAGATACAACTCAAGTTAATACTCTACTATAGAATAAAGCATCTAACTGCTATAGTTCTCCCCGAATTTCCCTCAAACCCATTTTCAGAGAGAGACCTTCTTACATTATTTTCTACATGCGGACGTACATTAAACTCCTTTCTGCTCCGAGACACATACCAAATCAAATTCAGATATTTTATGTCCCTTAAATTCCTTTCTCTTAACGTCAATGGCCTTAATTCCCCCCAGCGCAGATACCATGTATGGAAACTTATCAAAGAGTTCAAATCTGAGATTGCCTGCCTCCAAGAAACCAGAATTTCATCAATCAAACCCCCTAAATTCGAAAACAAATCCTTTTAAAAACACTACTTCTCTAATTTAAAAAAAAAGCTGGACTTGCCATTTTAATTAAAAGCTCTGTTACCTTTGAGGAACTCTCGTTGACCACCGATCCTGATGGCAGATATTTAATACTTGTCTGTAAACTCAACAATACCACTTTTACTATAGCTAATCTATACCTTCCAAATAAAAGTCACATCACATTCCTAAACAGGGTCATGAACATCGTAAATGAACACAAGAAAGGTGAATTAATCATATCCGATGACTTCAATGTCTTCAGATGCCACCATGCTAGTTCAATTGAATTTACCCAATATTCGGGCAGATTCAACTCATTCGCTAGAATAGCTCTACTACTCACGAATATTTTCTCACTACACAAGTTCAGAAAGATCATTATTGGCCCTCGAACATGGTCTGACCATTCCCCCATTCTTTTTGAATTCTCCTCCTCTCCTCTCACCCAACTCGAGAAACTATGGGGAGGAACAATAGTTTCCTCTATACTCACCCCCAATTTAAGTCAGAAATTGAAGACATGATCAGATTCTACTTTGCTGAAAATGATAGTGCCGACATCAGTGCTTCTACTCTTTGGCTAGCTTTTAAAGCTGTCTTGAGGGGAAAACTGATCGAGCTAAACTCCCGACTTAATAGCCAAAAACGTGAAAAAACACATAATTTGATAGGAAAAATCCAAAACTTAGAAAATATCCAAATTAATAACCCATCTACCAACATATCCGAAGACATATTCAAACTTAGAACCGAACGTAGATCTCTACTCACCTCAAACTATAGCGCTCTAAATCAAAATTCTACTTATCTGATAACAAACCTACTAAATTCTTTGCATCAAGAATCAAAACACTTAGACTAAAAAATAGAATTTGTGAAATTAAAGACTTAACGGGGAATAGCAAATTCCATTCACTATATAACCTTAAAAACGACCCAATTACTCAGATTCCTTCACAAGAAAATATCATGAAATTTTTAGACCCCCTTCAACTACCTTCACTCTCTGAATCGGACATAGAAGACCTCAACGCCCCTTACTCCCTCCCAGAAATCTCTTCCTTAATCACCACACTAAAAAATGAGAAAGCCCCTGGCCCAGATGGCCTACAAAATGAACTGTATAAGACACTCTCTACAATTCTGTCCCCCTTTATTCTCAAATTGGCAAACTCGACAGCATCACTGGGCTACCTTCCCCCAGAGATGTTGGAAGCAATAGTGGTGGTTATCCCTAAAGACAAAGGAGACTCCACCGACCCAAAAAACTACAGACCAATTTCCCTCCTCAACGATGACACCAAGATTCTCGCTAAACTAATAGCGAATAGGCTTCAAAAATAACTGATCAACAACGACCAAGTGGGATTCATCCCAAATAGAAATGCATCAGATGCCACCAGAAGAATCATAAATCTGATTACTCTCACCGAATCCTCTAAAGCCCCGACTGCCTTCTTGGCCCTCGACGCCGAGAAGGCATTCGACAGAGTTAATTGGCACTACCTGTTTTTAACCCTTAACAAATTTGGACTGCGAGGGAACATATTCAACTCAATTTCGGCAATGTATGCAAACCCCACAGCCAAAATCTATTCAAACCAAGCTCTTTCCCGGAGAATAACGCTCTCTAACGGTACCTGACAGGGCTGCCCCTTGTCCCCCCTTCTCTTTGCCCATTTCATAGAGCCCTTAGCGGAATCCATTAGAGCAAACTTAAATATTAGAGGCGTCCCCTTGAAGTCACGCCATCACAAAATTACACTTTTTGCAGACGATATACTACTTTCCATTACAAACCCATTAAAATCTTTACATCACCTCTCCCACACTATCAATAATTTTTCAAATGTTTCCCATTACAAGATCAACACAAACAAATTCCAAATCTTAGACTATAACATTTAGATAAGTAAGAAAGGATCTCTCAAAGAGCAATTCCCATTTTCCTGGAAAGCAACTACACTAGTGTATTTAGGTATCCAATTGACAAAACCCATTTTAGACCTAGTTGTGGTGATTATATCCAACCTCCTCGACTCTTTTAGAACTGATCTTTCGAACCTCTCCAAACTCCAATTATCTTGGACAGGCAGAATAGTTGCGCTAAAAATGAAGATGCTTCCGAAATTTATATACCTAGCCCGAGCAATCCCCTCTCCCATCTCCAAAAATAGGCTGAATGGACTTCATTCTCAATTGAAAAAGTTAATTTGGCAAAATGGAAGACTCAGAGTTTCGGGTACGATCTTGGAGAAACACAAGAGGAGAGGAGGAATGGGGATTCCGAATCTATATAACTATTATCTTGCATCTATACTAAAGTTGTCACAGACCTGGCTTAAAGATTAAAATAACTCGGGGGGCGTGGCCTGCAAGCAGACAGACGGGCGCATAGACACAGAGCTCCGGTGCACCCAGACCTAAAACGGCGCATAGAATCGTCAAAAACTCCCCCAGCAAGTGTGAGTACCTTCCCTGAGGGCTTGGGCACATGATGACTCGCGGTCGCGCACAAAAGAAGAGCTCCCCGCACACGCTACCGGACTTTTTCTCTAGGGGACAGACAGTGAAAGCCGCGGGCAAGATGGCGCCGGCTTCCCCCTCAGGCTCTTCGCGCTCCTCGTCTGGCGCGGTTAGGGAAGCAGGAGCGGCCGGGGACTCACACCGCAGCTCTACACACTGCAGCTCCTCACCGATTACTAAAGGGGATATGCAGGAGTTCCTGACCTCCATGCGATCCTCAATGAGAGAGGACATGAATGCCATACTAAAAGAGCTGAGAGGGGAAATCTCTTCACTGGGGGAGCGCACTTCTCATGTAGAAAATAAAATGGCGGACTATGCTAACACTATCAATGTCCTAGTTGATGAACATGAGACACTGAGGGAGACGCTGCTGCAGGTCATCACCAAAGTCAAAGCTTTGGAGGACAGATCCAGAAAAACCAATGTGCGTATTAGAGGGATCCCTGAGGGGGTGACTGATGCAGAATTGCCTGATTTTTTACAAAAGTTTATGAAAGCAGTGCTCCCAGATATGACACCTGGGGAATTACTTGTAGACAGAGTTCACAGGACACCTAAACCGAAACATGTAGATGCGGACTCCCCTCGTGATACACTGGCCCGTATACATTTCTTCACCAAAAAAGAAGCGTTTCTGCGACAAATTAAAAAATCACCTACACTTCCTGAGGAAATGCGGGATCTGCAGATTTTTCCGGATCTTTCTGTAGCTACACTATCACAGCGAAGAGAATTCGCACACGTCTGCAAAGCATTAAGAGATGTGGATGTCCGATATCGCTGGGGCTTCAATCCGGTAAAATTATTGATAACATACGAAGGACGAATGGCGATCTGCCGATCCCCTACACATGCAGAGGAAATGCTGACCAAATGGAAGATTGCCTACGAACCGAGACGCCAACCAAGGGGAAGGAAAATAGATCAAGACTGGTTCACAGCATAAGTGGGGGAAAATTGACGTGGTCTGGACACTGGAATGGTCCACTGGTTCACCTTTGCTTATACAAGCACTTGAACTGTGAGGAGCTGAAAAGGAGATGGAAATCCACGGTTCCTCACGTGTCCCAAGCAGACACTGTTCTGCACACTGTGCTTCCTATTTAGGAAGATACTCTTGTTTTCTTCTTCTTTTTTTATTTTTTTTAAGTTCCGTTTTTTTGGGAACATATGACTGTAAATGGGTTAGCGGGCAGATGAGCCCTGTTTCCCCCTTTTGTTCTTCTTAGATTTTTCTTGGTCCTCATTACCCCTTAATTTGTATTTTTGTTTTCTAATGTCACATTCCTTCCGCAGGGTAATTCAATATACGCTATGCTATGGCGCTTGGTGGTATGCTTACACTACAAACGGGGTACATAGCATACTTCTACAATATCCATGAGTATAAAAATACTATCATTAAATGTAAATGGGTTAAACTCGCCGGGGAAGCGATCAATGTTATGGAGGGAGATCAAAAAATCCTGTGCAGACATAATATGTGTACAGGAGACCAATTTGCTTAAGGCGGATAATTATAGGTTACAGCACATTAGTTTTCCAAACATGTTCTTTGCAAATAACCCCTCACACAAGAAAATGGGGGTATGTATTTTAATTAGACATACGATTGCCTTTCAACTGGTGAAAGAAATTGCAGACCCCTGGGGACGATTCTTAATTATACTATGCACACTAAATGGCGTGCCTCACACTTTTGGTGTAGTGTATGCCCCGAATGAAGCTCAGCAGACATTTTTAAGAACATTGTTTCAAAAAACAGTAGATGAGGGGAAGGGTGATATTATTATCTGTGGGGACTTTAATATGTTAATGGACAGGGATATGGACGGTTCGGGAGGGGGAGACAGGCATAGAAGGGAGCTAAAAATCCTGACTAAAGAATTTTCCCTACACGACTTCTGGAGATACTCCCATGCTTCTGAAAAAGACTTCACCTTCTATTCCTCACGACATAAAACATATAGTAGAATTGATATGTTTTTAGTTAATGGCTCTGCACTACGTAAATGTATCACTGCCAACATAGGTCTTATCACGTGGTCAGACGACGCACCTATATCCCTGTCCTTGACACTGTCACATCAGGCTAATCCAGCGATTAGGTGGCGGCTTAATACCTCCCTACTGGTATCTGAGGAAATTGCTGCAAGAGTTAAATCTGACTTGACAAATTATTTTCACTTAAATGATAACGGAGAGGTTTCAGATGAAGTAATTTGGTCTGCACATAAAGCAGTGATTAGAGGGACACTCTTACAACAGGCCTCTATTGTGAAACGCAAGAGAGAAGCGAGTAGAGAATTATTGATCTCTCATTTGCAACACTTAGAACTTCTTAATAAGGCTTCACCCTCCTCATCTACGGCAAATGAAATATATACCACTAGACTTAAATCTAGACTTAAATTGAGAGAGCAATGGCTCTCCTCGTATGAGTTGAATTTACGCAAATTTAAAACACGATTCTATGCCACAGGCGATAGGGCAGGGGCTATGTTGGCACGTAGAGTTAAACGGAGAGAGGTGAAGTCCAGGATTGATCACTTGGTGGATGCTAAGGGACAATCTGTCAGAAACCCACTAGATATTGTAAACATGTTTGCAAAATATTATGCGGATCTCTATAATCTTCAGCATGACCCCTCCACCCCCCAACCGGACCAGGCTGAGATAGACCAATATTTAAGAGATATAAATCTACCAAAAGTAAATGAGGAACAATTGGCTTCTCTTAATGCTCCTTTTACAATAGAGGACATCTGTATGACTATTAACAACACCCCCGGGGGTAAAGCCCCAGGCCCGGATGGGTTACCTATAGAATACTACCGTACTTTTCAACAGACCCTTGCCCCTTACTTGCTCCGCTTATTCACCCAATGGCGGGAGGAGGGATATGTGGCGAGCCCAAGTTTAGAGGCAACAATTACCACCCTCCCGAAACCTGGCAAATCTCAGACGAGCCCTGCCAATTTTAGACCGATAGCGTTGTTAAACAATGATGTAAAAGTATTCACTAGATTATTGGCATCCAGATTGAACCCCATTCTTCCTACTTTGATATCTCCAGACCAAGTGGGATTTGTAGCAGGTAGAGAAACAAAAGATGGGACTCGTAGAATGCTGAACTTGGTTAGGGTGGCAGAGTTAAGTAGGGTCCCCAGTGCATTCCTGTCGCTTGATGCTGAAAAAGCCTTTGACAGGGTGCACTGGGGATACTTGAAGAGTGTATTGATTAAGTTTGGGTTACAGGGTCCCATATTTTCTGCAATAAGTGCCATGTACACACCCCAAGCGCTAAAGTATTAAATTCGGGCTTCCTGTCTGATCTATTTCAAATAACAAACGGGACCAGACAGGGTTGTCCCTTGTCACCCATAATATTTACATTATGTATGGAACCCCTTGCGGAACAGATTAGAGTAAACTCGAGAATAGCTGGAATTAGGGTAGGATTAGTGACACATAAACTGGGTCTATATGCAGATGATGTGTTGATAACGTGCACAGACCTGATGACCTCATTCCCGGCAATTATGGCAGAACTGGATCGGTTCACTCGCATTTCATATTATAAATTAAATGCCTCCAAATCCTTGGTTTTTCCAATATCGGTCCCGCTAGAAACAAAGCACCATATGGAGGCTAGCTACCCCTTCATATGGGCAGATGAGGGCATCCCTTATTTGGGTATTACCCTTACACATTCTCACAAATTAGTAGAAACAAACTTTAATAAACTATCACGTGAGGTGCAAAAGGAATTAAACGATTATCATCCCATCTTCTCCTCATGGATAGCAAGGATTAACATATTTAAAATGAAAGTTCTCCCTAAAATCCTTTATTACTTTCGTAATATACCAGCCACTCTCGCCAACAGATATTTTAAGATACTTCAAAGATCGGTAAATAAATATATATGGGCCAACAAACAGTCCAGAGTTGCCGCTAAGATGATGTACTATCCATATGAAATGGGAGGGATGGGACTTCCCAATTTACGTGCATATCATCAGGCGTCTATTCTTGCGGGGGCTCGGGACTGGTGGAATATGGACAAGGAGCATAAATGGTTACAAATTGAGATGACATGTGCACCTAGGTCATCTCTCCGTTTGCTCCTTGAATCAGAAATGGTCAAGACAAGTACATATGTCCCAATCCTGCCCGCCATGGAAGCTACTCTATACTATTGGAGACGAATGATACCCCCTTTGGTTAAGGTCCCACTAAAGAATATATCTATTCATGCCTTGGAACCTCATATACCATATCTAAACCTATTCCAGTGGGCGAGGGCGGGAGTGGTAACGCTAGCAGAACTAATAGATAGCTCAGGAATTCTCCCATTTGATCAACTGTCCCAAAAATTTCCGGGGGTGAGACGATATTTTTATCAATATTTACAAATCCGACATCTATTCCAAACAATGGCGGAATCATTATGCTTTACATCTCCTTCAGACGGCAGAGCCAATGGATATTTTTTCAGACCTGAATCTGGACCTAGGGGGTTTCAATTCTATACAGAGTATTTAACGACCCAAGGATAGACGACAAACTGCCGTATATGGTACACTGGGAAAGGGACATGGGAGAGGTCATTGAACCAGAAAGTTGGAGGGATGGCCTGGGAGAGATACAGCGGGTCTCGTCCTGTTTAAATCACATGGAGCAGTTGAAAAAAGTACATATGCGGTGGTATCAATACCCGACTAAAATGGTTCATTTTGGCAAAGACCAATCCCCGCTTTGTTGGAGAGGATGTGGGGACAGGGGTGATCTAAACCATATGTGGTGGTCATGTCCTAAGCTGAAAGTATTCTGGGAAATGGTCAGGCTGCTCATAATTAAAACAGTGGGGATTCAGATTGATTTTAGCCCTGTCATGGCTATTCTACATATTGGGCTGTCAGATGTGCCCTATGAGGTGCGTGGCACTATATCCCAAATTCTTATAGCAGCTAGATAAATTTTAGCAGCCAACTGGAGATCCACACATATCCCAAATATTGCTGATGTGATTAAAAAGCTACATCTTCACTGCCAATATGAATCAAAATTAGCACACTCACTTTCTGCTAAAAAGAGAGTTACTCGCATTTGGGAACCATGGTTGAATTCTGATTTATCTGGGTTTGATAACGTTACTTAGGGGCTTGCAGCAATGTATAATGTTGGGTACTGCATGTATTAAATAGTATGCCAATATAAGCACTTTGGGTTTGAGATATACACTAGGCGCAAGACGGATGCGTTGTAATCGGAGCATTTATGCCCTGGGCGGAATGTGACCCCCCCTTTCTTTCCCCCTTTTTTCTTTTTCTGTCCCCCCCCTTTCTTAGTAGAAGGTTGTATTGTTATACCCCGCATGTTGGCGGGTAATATCTGGATATGTTATGTTGTGTTGATTTTATGTCAAATCTGCAAAATCTTAATAAATAAAATTGTTAAAAAAAAAAAAAAAAGATTAAAATAACTCTACCCCATGGGTGACAATCGAAAAAGAATTAACCAATTCAAACAACCTCCTAGCCCTAATAGTCGCACATCTGAGTAAACCAAAAAAAATTCCTCCTCCATTCCCAACAGTCAAGGCAACAATCCTAGCATGGAAACTACTCCTTAAAAAACCAGTGACCTCCTCCCTTATTTGACACCCAAAAATATCCCTCTGGAAACGCTAGAACACCTTATCCCGGGCCTGAATTTATCCTCCTGGTATGATAGAGGGATTCGTCACGTTGTTGACCTGCTCTCGGATGGAAAGGTAGTTCAATTTCACCACTTAGAACAAAAATAAAACCTTATGTGGCAGATTGATTAAATCTTCCCAGATTGACCTAAACTCTGCCTTCTCATTCCCAAAGACCATAACTGACTTAATAGAAGACCCATTTAAATCATCAATCTGGATGACTGGACAAATTTATCAAAACCTGAATAATGATCTCATCCTTCATAAACATCCTTATATTACTGCATGGGTATGGTAGATCTGACCTCTTCAATTGAAATTTCTTACGCAAACACCAATTGTGCTTCTACTCAGGAATCCTATTTTATAGTTTTGACGAGATGGTAATGGACACCATCCAAACTAAACCACATCGACCCCCTTATCTCTCCAAAATGCTGGAGAGAATGTTCGCAAATTGGGACACTATCTCATATTTTTTGGAAGTGCCCGAAGATTCTTAATTTCTGGCAGAGAGTAAATATCCTAATCTTTAAAACCAACACATTTAGACTAACGCTCTCCCCACAACTAGCCCTCATCTCTATTGGAATAACCAAATATCCCCCATAATTTTAGATTCATAATCTCTCAAATACTCCTAACCTCCAAAGTAATGCTAGCTGCCAAATGGAAGACCACAGAATTACCCACCATATCTGAACACACCAACAGAATTTCGGCTCATTGTACCTTTGAATTTAACTATGTAGTCAGAAACAACTCATATAATAAGTATTAGAACAATTGGGAACCCTGGATTTCTACACAATCACTCAAATATCTAACTAGGTCATTGATGTGATTCCTGACTCTAATCCATATCTGATCCATCCAATAATTTTATAGATGTCTCTCGGAACCCAGGTTCTCTACCCTAGAATTGTTTTTGAGATATCAAGTCCCAAAATTTATCTCTCTCCCTCTCTTTTTCGTTTATAACTAAAGCTGATTATAACCTATGTTTATAGCCAACTGTTTGTTTACTAAGGCTCACATAGATGTTTTATATTAAGTACCTATTAATGTGAAACCCATTGATTACCCCTACGTTTTTGTGTATATGTTACCCTATCGTCTATCCTGTATTTATGTCCGTTGTTCCTTTAAAAATTACCCAATAAAAATATTTGAAATAAATAGCTTGTTGAGTGCCTTCTGACTTAGCGGTGCATCTTTCATCACTATATAATAATGCCATTAAAGGCACCAATTCTATGCCTTGTTACTTTGCTGTGTAACTTCAAACACAAGAGCTGTCAAGCAAGCAGTGGACAGTATAGCTGGGTAAGGAATAGAGCGATTGAGGCAGAGTCTTGGGAAGTGCTTTGAGACTCTTAGAGTATATAAGTTGCATTTACGTAATTAAATTAAAAATTGAGATTTTTAATCAAGGACTGACTAATTTATGGCATGGATGACAGTATCCTTCAGAGGATATCTTACCCATTTTGCGGGGTGGAGGTGTGCAGTGTAATGGGTGAGGTTCACTCCGACAGACTCACTATAAGTTCAAGATCAGAATTTTGATTTTGTCATGTTATTTATATTACGAACTGCATCTGGTTTTACGTTAAAGGTGTTCTTCACATATTTATGCAAAATCTATTTGCACACACTGCATTGACTAAGCACTAGAATTCTGAAGCAAAATGGTCTTTCAGGATAGCATCAGGCTATTGCAGAAGAAAATGTGCAAAACCTATGACAAGCTGCAGATTTTCAAATATCTGTAATAACTGAACATAACCCAACAGTATAAAACTGAACAAAAACTGAGTGTCATTACTTTTACAATCATATTAATGGAGGTCTGATTTTGGCCTGTATTTTTTTTTTTCTTTTATAAAAATAACACACATGGGGAGATTTATCAGTGATGAACATCATGCACATTGTAGTGGGAGAAGAGACTAGCCAAAGTTAACCTGTCTGACTTGTGCATCCCGCTTTATCCAACAGTACTGTAGGTAAAATTTCTTAAGATGGATTTTATTTGGATCATATTTACTACTCTTGAGAAACAAGAGTCACAAATGTTATAACATGATGTTTTTACATAGCTGCAGACAGGAAAATATAATATACAGAGTGAAAAAATATATATTTCTTGTAGGATGCCCTCACTTTATAATCTGTAAATTCATGCTCACTTACTATTTTAGAATTATCTAAAGTAAATATTCACCATATCAGAAACAAGCATATTAACCCTTTAAGGGCAAAGTCACTTTGCAGCTTAATGATCAGACCATTTTTGGCAATTCTAATCAGTGTCCCTTTATGACGTAATAACTCTGGAACGCTTCAACAGATTCTAGATTGCTTTTTCATGACATATTGGGCTTCATGTTAGTGGTAAATTTAGGACGATATTTTTTGCGTTTGTGAAAACAAATCGTAAATTTGGCAACATTTTTGAAAACGTTGCAGATTTTCAAATTTTTATTCCGTCAAACCAGAGAGTGATGTCACACAAAATAGTTAAAAAGGGTTGTGCCACGACACACTTTTCTGACTAAAGTTTCAAAAAAGGTGTAAATACAGTGGATATCATGAATAAAAAAAATACCTTTTTATATGTTTTTTGTTTACTTGTTCCCTCTCCATGCCATGCTGAACAGGAGAGATTGTGGGAGGGGTTAAAAAAAAACATGTGACCATAACTGCCACATTCCTGCCTTCACTATATCCCTCCGCCTTGCTGGATTCAAATAGTCCTCTCACATACAACATCCTGATCACTCTGTACCTTCCCATATATTACTGTTTAGTTTAACATTTCTGTGGTACACATGTACTTTATATATTCCTTACCGTCATGCACCTGTACATTCCATACATTATATATATTTACATAATCTGTCCCATCTGTTCAGATGTCCCTGTATCACATTCAACAGACTTCCGGTGTGCAGCCATATTTACTGTACACACCCAAGTGATGGGTGTGTAAATATTGCGGCCACACCCCTGACCACAGTCCAGTGCATGCTCCCCCTGCCTGCTCCCAGAAGTCCACCCGGTCTCCACTCCACTGCCCGATCTCACCGCTGACCACTCCCAAGTGGCTGCAAGGTAACTGGAAGCGGGTAGCGGTGAGACTGGGGAAAGAGAAGGGTGGGAAAGGAAAGGGGGGGAAAACTGGTGTGTGTTTGCATACATAGTAACATAGTATTTAAGGTTGAAGGACGACCTTAAGTCCATCTAGTTCAACCCATAGCCTAACATGTTGATCCAGAGGAAAGCAAAAAGAAAACATGTGGCAACACTAAGCTCCACATTGGGGAAAAAAATCCTTCCCGACTCCACATACGGCAATCAGACTAGTTCCCTAGATCAACGCCCTATCAAAGAATCTAGTATATATAACCGGTAATATTATATTTTTCAAGAAGGCATCTAGGCCATTCTTAAATGTTAGTACTGACTCTCTCATTACAACATTATGTGGCAGAGAGTTCCATAGTCTCACTGCTCTTAAGAATCCACTTCTGTGATTATGATTAAACCTTCTTTCCTCTAGACGTAGAGAATGCCCCCTTGTCCCCGTCTCAGGCCTAAGTTTAAAAAGATCATTAAAAAGGTCTCTGTACTGTCCCCTCATATATTTATACATTATTATAAGATCACTCCTAAGCCTTCGTTTTTCAAAAATAAATAACCCCAAGTTTAATAACCTGTCTTTGTATTGCATACCCCTCAGTCCTCTAATAACCTTGGTCGCTCTTCTCTGCACACGCTCCAGTTCAGCTATGTCTTTCTTATACACCGGAGACCAGAATTGTACACAGTATTTTAAGTGTGGTCGCACTAGTGACTTGAATAGAGGTAAAATTATGTTCTCCTCATGAGCATCTATGCCTCTTTTAATGCATCTCATTATTTTTTTTGCCTTTGCAGCAGCTGCCTGACACTGGGCACTAAATGTGACCCAGGTCTTTTTCAGTGGTAGTTTTGCCCAGTGTTTTACAATTAAGCACATAATTATACAATTTATTTTCAATGCCCAAACTCATAACCTTGCATTTATCCCCATTATAGCTCATTTGCCATTTATCAGCCCAAACTTCTAGGTTACATAAATCTTCCTGTAATGTAAAATTGTCCTCTTCTGTATTGATTACCCTGCAGAGTTTAGTGTCATCTGCAAATATTGAGATTCTGCTCTGTATGCCCCCTACAAGGTCATTAATAAATATGTTAAAAAGAAGCGGGCTCAATACTGACCCTGTGGTACCCCACTGTTAACTGTGACCCATTCTGAGTGTGTTCCATTAATAACCACTCTTTGTTTCCTATCATTGAGCCAGTTCTTAACCCACTTACACATTTTCCCCTGTATGGCACAGTATCAAAAGCTTTTGAAAAGTCCATATACACCACATCCACTGCATTTCTTTGAACCAGTCGAGAACTTACCTCTTCATAGAAGTTTATCAGGTTAGTTTGACAGGAACGGTCCCTCGTAAACCCATGTTGATATTGGGTCATGAGGTTATTTTTCTACAGATGCTCCAGTATAGCATCTCTTAGAAAACCTTCTAGGATTTTACCCACAGTAGAGGTTAAGCTTACTGGCCTATAATTTCCAAGTTCACGTTTTGTCCCCTTTTTGAATAATGGCACCACATTTGCTATACGCCAGTCCTGTGTTACAGACCCTGTTATTATGGAATCTTTAAAGATTAAAAATAATGGTTTATCTATGACGGTACTTAATTCCTGCAGTACTCTGGGGTGTATCCCACACAGGCCTAAGGTTTTGTCAACTTTAATGATTTTTAGAATGGATACTTGAAACTTATTATTTTGTAATCACGATTCCCCAAGTGACCTCCAACCTGTATATTTGATATGCGGTCTGGCCTGTTGGTTAATATTAGGTCTAACAGTACCCCCTTCTTGTTGGGTCCTGAACCACTTGTGAAAGGTAATCATCTCTAATTGTCAAAAACCTATTACCTTTGCTGGAACTGCAGGTTTCTGTTCCCCAATGAATTTCAGGGTAGTTGAAGTCCCCCATAATAATGACTTCTCCCTGAGTTGCTGCTTCATCTATTTGCTTTATGAGGATATTCTCCTCCACTTCCATTATTGTTGGGGACTTATAACAAACCCCTATCAGTAATTTACTATTTTTTCCCCCTCCCCTTATCTCCACCCACAGGGACTCTACATTTTCATTAGATTCACATATATTATCACGAAGAATGAGTTTTAAGGATGATTTTACATATAAACACACACCTCCCCCTCGCTTATTTGTATGGTCATTTCTGAACAGACTATAGCCCTGTAAATTAACAGCCCAGTCATGGCTCTCGTCCAGCCATGTCTCCGATATCCCCACCATGTCATTATTTTTCAACAAAACTAATTCTAATTTCTCCACTTTGTTAGTGAGGCTTCTGGCTTTAGTGTACATGCACTTTATGCATCTCTCTTTACCTCTATTTCTTCCTACTATATTGACTGTTCTAACCCCAACTCCTATGCAACCCCCAATTTCATTATTTGTGCCCAGGTTACTATTTACACCATCTTCCCTCCTGTACAATGAATACCCTCCCCCCAATCCCTAGTTTAAATACTCCTCCAACGTTCTAGCCATTTTCTGTCCCAGCACAGCTGCACCTCCCCATTGAGGTGCAGCCCGTCCCTAGCATAGAACCTGTAGCCAACAGAGAAGTCGGCCCAGTTCTCCAGAAACCCAAACCCCTCCTTCCTACACTAAATCCTGAGCCACTTATTTATTTCCCTAATCTCCCGTTGCCTATCTGGTGTGGCACTTGGTACAGGCAGTATTTCAGAGAATACTACCTTGGAGGTCCTTGTCTTAAGCTTGAAGACTAATTCCCTGAAATCATGTTTCAGAACCTTCCACCTACCTCTAACTTTGTCATTTGTGCCAATGTGCACCATGACCGCTGGGTCCTCACCATCCCCTCCCAGCAATCTGTCAACCCGATCAGCGATGTGCCCGACTTGAGCGCCAGGTAGGCAGCACATTGTTCGATGATCCCTGTCTTTATGACAGATTGCCCCATCTGTTCCCCTTAATATTGAGTCTCTGACTACCAGCACCTCTCTGGCCTGCCTTGCTCTCCTGATTTTCCCCCTTACTGGAGCAGACACTCTCCTCTGGCTATCAGAGGTCATGCCTTGCTGCAGGAGTGCGATCTCTGTACCGACACCTTCTCATCTGCCAAGTTAGCAAATTTATTGGCGTGTGCCAGATCAGGGGCTAGCCTCCCTGGCACTCTTCCCTCTACCCCGCCTTCTGTCACCCAGCTAGCTGCCTCACTGTCCTGCAGCTGCATGCTACCATCCTTCCTGACATCTATTCCATTGAGCAGCTGTTCAGTGAGCAGCAGACTCCTTTCCATATTGTCTATGGATCTCAGTGTCGCCAGCTGTTTATTTAGATCCAGTATCTGGGCTTCCAAATGCACAGCATGCTCACATCTCACACAGCAGTATGTACCCTTCACCAGCTGTTCAAGGATTGCATACATGTGGCAAGATGTACACTGGATGGCATTGTCAATTATGGAGCTCATTTCCTACTGGGGACTGCACCAGACAGATGATAAGTAAAGAGAAATGTAAAGTATTAATAAAATACAACCAGCAATTCAGCAAGCCTTCCCTTCCAAACTCCCTGAATCCAAAGTCACTGAACCACAAGTCACACACTTACTTCCGTTCGCACTTATGCTCCAGTCACACTCAGCTCGTTTCACACGCACTAAGGAAGAAGATAATTATAGAGTTGTTTTTTTCCCTGCAGCAGAAATCCAACCTACAGCTCAGTGAACTTCCAAAGGACAAGTGTGTGTGTGTGTGTGTATATATATATATATATATATATATATATATATATATATATATATATATGTATTTGTACGTGTATATATACAGTGTCGGCCAAAAGTATTTTTTTTTTTTTAAAAAATTTTTATTAGTTTTCTCCTTTAAACAATACACAACAAAACAAAAAAAAAACAAGGAAAATACATTTTCAACACCATATAATACAAGACACTACAAGATCACCATTATTTGGAATTTCCTGTACATAATGTAACAAACAACACAACAAAAAAAAAAAAACAAAAAAAAAAAAAACACCCTTGTTCGCAACATTACAGAAGCAAATACACTGTTTTATATAAATTAACCTTTATAATATTTACACATCAACCATGGTCTCCACATCTTTCGGATTTCCTCCCCTCTGGTTCTAGATTGGTATAACATCATTTCATTTTGACACTGTATATTTACCCTCTCTATTACATTTTTTATAAGTGGAGGATTGACCTCTTTCCATTTGGTTGCTACCGTCATACGAGCGGCTATTAACACATGCGAAACAATACCTCTCATTTGTTTTGGTAACCTATTCATACCCATGTGTAGGATTACCTGAGATATTTTTATTTGAATTGTTTCTCCAGTAATTTCTTTGATTAATTCTATCAGTCCGGACCAAAAGGACCCTAAGACCGGGCATGCAAACCAAGTGTGTATCAAGGATCCCACCTGGCCGCACCCTTTCCAACATAATTTAGAATAATTGGTATTCATTTTTGCTATTCTATCCGGACATAAATACCACCTCATTTGTGTTTTTTTTAATTGCTCTACATGATTTATACACGCAGTGTATTTTTTAATTCCACTTATACTATTTCCCCATTCTTCCAATGTTAGCTCCTCTCCTATCTCCTGTTCCCATTTTTTCATGTAGGCCAATTTACTTCCATTCACCGGATTAATTAAAATTTTATAACATTTAGATTTCATGTTATTCCCTCCTATCATAATATATCTCAAAATTTCTTCTTCCTTCCCATGCACTCCGTATCCTCTATAAGAATTTTTATTTAGATAATGTTTAATTTGCAGATATTGGTAGAAATATCTACGTACTCCCTCAAATTTACCAGCCACTTGATCAAACGGTAGTACTCCCATTGGTCCTTCTATCTCTCCTACTGTTTGTATTCCTGCGTCCTTCCAGTTTTGTAAGTTTAGATATGGAATATGTGGTTCTATAGATAGGATAGATAATGATGTTCTCATCGACCTGTTATGGTTGGGGGTTAATGATCTCCAAACCCGTAAGGCCGCTTGCATTGTCAATAGTGGCGGTACAGTTTTAGTTCGCTGTAATATTTCCGCTTCCATTATAAATCGAGTCGAGCCCCGTCTAGAATAGACCTTCTCAATCTCCAACCATTTATGATCTTTCCGCATTTGCCACCAATCACGGAGCCCTCCTATTATAGACGCTTTATGATATGAACTTAAATCTGGTATCCCCATTCCCCCTTTATCCATAGGTAAGGCTAGTATATTTCTCGCTATCCGGGGTTTTTTACCCGCCCAAATAAATTTACTAATCAATCTTTGTAGTTCAGTAATATATTTTTTTGGGATTTCGAGGGGAAGTGATCTAAAATAGTACAAAATCTTCGGCAACACTATCATTTTTATAATATTAATTCTCGCTATCCAGGATAGCATGGTTTGACGTACTTCCTCAATCACCTTTTTAATTTGTCTATACAGGATAGTAAAATTCACTGTTATTAAATTCTTTGATGGTGTCAGCCTGATTCCTAAGTATTGAAGCCCATTTTCTGACCATTGAAATGCGCACAATTCTTTTATATATTGTTTACTATTTGAGGGTATAGCTATAGGTAATATTACTGATTTATCAACGTTTATTTTATAGTAAGAGACTTTACTATACGCTTCCAGTTCATTTAATATCGCCTTAATCGATTGCTCTACATTCTCGCAGGATATAATAATATCATCCGCGTACATATTAATTTTATGTGCTTCTTTCCCTACCATGATTCCCGAAATTAATGAAGAGTTTCTGATCCTCTCAGCAAGTGGTTCCAAGCTTAGAGCAAAAATTATTGGAGATAGGGGACACCCTTGTCGGGTCCCATTTGTTATATTAAAGACTTCCGACATTGTTCCTGCAATCCATACTTTTGCTGAAGGGGCCGAATATACTGCAGAAATTGCCGACAAGATTGAACCTTCAAAACCAAACTTTTTCAGTACTGCAAACAGATATCCCCAGTGCACCCTGTCAAAGGCCTTTTCTGCGTCCAATGACAGGAATGCACTGGGGGAACCAGATACTTCCGCTATTTGTACCAGATTTACCATACGTCTTATACCATCTTTGGCTTCCCTATCACGCACAAAACCTACTTGATCTGGTTTTATCAAATTAGAGATTATTTGATTTATTCTAGATGCAAGTAGTTTTGTAAAAATCTTCAGATCCCCATTCAACAATGCAATCGGCCTCAGGTTCTGGGGTCTGTTTGGTGGTTTACCTATCTTTGGTATAGTAACTATAGTAGCTTCAAGATTACTGTCCGCAATAAAGCCTCTTTCCCTCCAATATTCGCAGCATCTTACCAAAAAGGGGACTAATTCCTCCGAGTATTCTCGATAATAGCTATTAGAGAACCCGTCTGGACCCGGGCGCTCCCTTTTCTTGTTTGTTTTATAATCTTCCCAATTTCTTCTTTTGTTATCGGTGCGTTTAACTGTAACAGCTGAGTTTCTGTAATTTTTGGTAAATTACATTCATCTAAATATTCCTTTATTCCCTTTTCTAATGGTTGAGGGGTGTCCGGATCATCTTTTAAGTTATATAATTTTAAATAGTATTTAGCCATCTCCTCTGCAATTTCTGATGATCTTCTACTTACTGTTCCATCTTTTTTAATAATATATTCAATCCTAGATTTAATTTCTTTTTTCCGCACCCTCCGGGCTAACAAGGCTCCCCCTTTGTCTCCCTCAGCATAAATTTTCATCTGTAATTTTCGCATATTATCTGCATGTGTCTGTAACAAGCTCTCTCTTAATTTAAATCTTATTTCCTGTATTTCGGCTGATATGGGTATAGTGGCAGCTTCTTTATTACGAGCCTCTAAAATTTGTAATCTATCAATCAGTTCTTTTCTATCTTTCTCTTTTTTACGTTTAAGTATTGCAGCTTGTTGAATACAGACACCCCTTATCACCACTTTATGTGCTGACCATAAACACTCATCATTTATCTCTTCATTATCATTTATATTAAAATATTCCTTCAAGGCTAATTTTATTTTCCCCGCTATTTCCTCATTTAATAACAACCTTTCACTCAGACGCCATCTCCTTATCAAGGGATGGGAATCCGAGTGAGAGATTTCCAAATAGATTGGCGCATGATCAGACCATGTTATTAATCCGATGTCCGCATTCATGCTGCTTGTCAAGATATTATCATCAACCAAAATATAGTCTATTCGACTATACGTTCGGTGACGATTTGAAAAAAACGTAAAATCTTTTTCTGACGAGTGTATATACCTCCATACATCGTGATAGTGATATTCCCAGATTAACTCTTTCATCTCTCCTCTACTTCCTAAACCTCCTTTAGATGTATCTAGCTCTCTTTGCATAGGCAAATTAAAATCTCCACATATTACCTTATTACCCTGCGCTACTTCTTTTATTTTTTGAAGACACCGTTTAATAAACTTCTTTTGTCCTATATTAGGAGTATACATTGTCGCAACTGTATATAATGTCCCATTTATTCTACAAATCAGAGCCAGGAGTCTACCTTCTAAATCTTCACATTCTTGAACTAACTCAAATGTTACTGTGTTTTTAATCAGGATACATACTCCTGCCTTCTTAGATTTATTATTCGAAAAGAAACTATGCGGAAAATTTTTATGTTGAAATCTACCATTATCTTTACCCAATAGATGTGTCTCCTGCAGACAAATTATATCTGCCTGAGCTCTCTCAACCTCTTTCCATACCATCGTTCTTTTACCTGGAGCATTCAAACCTCTCACATTTAATGACATAATTTTTATCTTCATTTTAAATTAAATTTGGCCACATTTTTTTTTCTCCCAAAATTTGACCCATTTTTATTTATGATTATCCATTTTTTCCCTCCTAAGGAGAGAGCGAATTTATGTTTTCTATACCTTCTGTAAAGATTAAAAAATAAGATATATAACAAAAGATGATCTGTACCTGCATGAAGAAATAAAAAAAAAAGAAAAAAAGATATAAAAAAAAAAACATACAACATTAATCTGAACCAATACATATAACAGACATTATGGCCGATCTCCTGAGCCATAAAAAGACGCCCTGTTCCTTGGGCTACGGGCAGAAAATATCTGCCATATCGGGAGCCTAGAGCACAAATACTTGTCTCCAGGGGTGTCTATGGAGCTGCCCACGAGGCCTCATTTCTTTTCTTCCCTCCTTCCTCTTAAACTTTCTTCCATTCTGGTCTTATTTTCCTCCCCTGTATTATTTTTGCAGGGGCAAAGTCTATTTTCCAAATAGTTAATTTCCCTTCCGCGTCTTTAGGCGAAATACATGTAAAAGTCTTATCTTCATATATAATATGTAATTTAACTGGGTTAAATCCCCACTTATATCTGACATTAGCATCTCTCAGAGCAGTGCAGACATGTGCATAATCCCTTCTTGCGTCTAAAGTAGCTGCTGACAAATCTGGAAATACTTTAAGGCCTTGAAACTCTTTAGGTAACATTTGAGATTTCCTAATTTGTTGAATAAACGCCTCTTTAATTGGAAAACGCAGCATCCTAACCAAAATATCTCTCGGTAGTGCAGCGTCTAAATGTCTCGGTTTTGGAGTCCTATGCACTCTCTCTATTAATATATCCTCAGGTGACCGATCCGGCAGAACAGCAATGAAAAACTTAATCACGAAGGGCTCCAATTGATGGTCTCTTACATCCTCAGGAATTCCCCGGATTCTTATATTCTGTTTTCTAGATCTATCCTCTAGGTCATTTAATTTCATATGTACTGTGCCCAGCTCATTCTTTAATGTCTTATTTTCATCCACCAATGCGTTTATTGTAGATGTGTATTCTGCCATCTGGTTCTCTATATGTGATGTTCTCTCACCTACTCCATCCAAATCCTTGCTTATTTCATTTAACATGTCATACATATCTTCTCTCAGAGAAGTTCGTACCATGGTAATAAACTCTTCCATATCTCCCCTTGTTAATGGGGCATCCATGGTACCTCTGCTGCTCCCTCTGCTCTGATTTCCACTATTGGGAGGGGGGCTCACACCACCTCTTCCCCCCAATGCTCCTGCTTGTGATCTTAAATCTTTAAGAGGTGATGCTGGTGTCACTTTCCCCTTAGCATGTACCTTCTGTCCTGCTGGATAAAAGTCTGGTAGCCGTGGGGGGGATGTGTGCCTCCCAGCCTTCCCCCTCGTCATCATTTATACTGAGTGCGGCTTAACCGGACTCTGTACTCACAGTTTTCTTTCTTTTCCCCTTAAGGGAATCTTATGGAGAAGGCAGGTATACTGTCCAACTGCAAAAACTCCAGATGCAGCACTCCTCCAGTGCCTACAGCAGTTGATCCTTCAATTTTCAGGCTCTTTCAAGCTCCTTAATCAGGCTCTTTAATCTCTGCCTATGTCTTCCTTCAGTCACTAGCTCGAGCCTGCTGTAAAGCTGACAGACTGCCGAGTCGGCCACTCCTACATTCCTGCACGCCGTCCTCGGGTCCTCGGGTCTCCAGGGATCTTCTCACAGCTGAGCTGAGCTGAACTAAGCCGTGGAGTCCAGCAGCAGAGGGGTCCTGCCGGCAGCAGCAGGAGAGAAACAGCGGAAGGGCAGAGGGAATCTCAGATGCCAGGTGCCGGTCAGCGCCGCTCGGGACCTCGTGGAGCTGCGCTCCTGCAGACTAGGCAGCCGCCATGCTCAGCGTGCGTGCGTGCGTGCCTCCCCCACCCGGCCAAAAGTATTGACACCCCTACAATTCTGTCAGATATTACTCAGTTTCTTCCTGAAAATGATTGCAATCACATATTCTTTGGTATTATTGTCTTCATTTAATTTGTCTTCAATGAAAAAACACAAAAGCGAATGAAGCAAAAAGCAAAACATTGATCATTTCACACAAAACTCCAAAAATGGGCCAGACAAAAGTATTGGCACCATGGAGTAGATTGAAAGGGCACTGACCTGTAGTAGCTGCTGGTGTCTTTTCCTTTGTCTGGATGATGGTGGTTGGAATCCCGGTGCTCAGCTTATTATAGATATAAGCATGTGGATTGAGGTAACAGATGAAAGCGGCACTCGTGGATCTTTTGTTCCATATGCTGTTTAATGATCCAGTTTAGGATACATCCATCGGGGAGGGTGTGCAGGGAGGGAGTGTGCAAGCAACGGTGACCGTTTCGAGGATGATACCTCTTCTACGGGCTCTACAAGGGCTCAAAACTAGTGGCTATTTAAAGGCAGCTAATTTGATCCCAAACAGCTGTGCAGTGATTAAAAACTATGCATAATACTAAAGAAGTGCTTTTCATATTAAAACCATAGATTGTACATGCGAATTTGTTTCTGACTACATGAAGATTACAAAATTCATTATAAAACCATACAATATTCAATATAAACCGTTTTCAATTGGTTGCCTAGATAACGAAACAGGTATAATCAAATAACGGAGGCGGATTTCAGATCTAATGTATGGGGAGCAGAGCATTGCAACCATATCAGACCGAGTTATTCCCTTTTTTTTTTTTTTTTTTTTTTTTTTTCCCCTTTTCCTTTTTCCTCTCTTTCCCTTTCCTTCTCCTTTTCCTTCTTTTCTCCTTTTGATAGTGCTATTAAATTATAGCTGTTTATCATCAATTTCAACTATATCTAGTTTAGTTCACTATTTATTTGTGAACCTTAAATAATTATTCTTGAGAATATAGTAAATGTAATGTATTTGAGCTAAAATGACCGCTGTGAGGTGTTGCTCTTTGTCATTTAGGAGATGGCACATTAAAGTGCCCTACGCTCCAAAACTTCCTTCTCATTTTTTGTAATTAGTTTTATGATTTCTTTCTTTTATTTTTAACATTCCCTCTTTATTTTTTGTGAACAGGTTATCAACTCGTTAAGACACACAAACCTGTGTACATGGGAAAGAGAAGAACCAGTTTTTTCACTGTGATTGTAGAGCAAAAGAACAACTACCCCCAGTGGACACCTGACTCAAACTCACATTCTATATTATTACAACTCAATTGGATGTTTGTTTTTTCTGGCATTGCAAGGATATTTTTTGTTGTTTATTTAATTAATCAATTGTATATTAAATATCTAGCATAGGGAAAAAAAAAAAAAACTCAGGTCGATAATTAAAGTTGCAATAGTCAAGTGCGATTGAGATTAAATAAATATATGGATCGATTTCACTTACTCGCGTTTTTTTGCTGCCCATAACTTACATTATTCCTTCATATTAAGGGAATTTTTCTTTATCTCTGCAAATAATTGTCAGAAAATTAATAAAGGAATAGAGGTAATATTCTAACTCATAAAAATATCGCCATATCAATTTTGTCATTTAATCCTCTTGGGCCTTGAGCGTCAGAGGAAATGATCCATCTTGATTCCCTTTGTATCAGGTATCTATCGAAATCTCCTCCTCGTGGCAATGCGGCTGGTTTTTCTAACCCCATAAAAGAGAGAACCTCTGGATTACCATTATGGTGTTCTTGGATGTGTTTTATAAGTCTGGGACTACCCTTACCAGATAGAATGGAATTAAAATGTTCTCTGAACCTATGGAATAGGGGTCTTATGGTTTTGCCTATGTAAAAGTGTGAGCAAGGACACATTATAACGTACACAACACCTTTTGTTCTACAGTTTATAAATGAATTCACTGGGATTAGTGTACCATTCAAATTTATGACTGTGCCTGGTTTGAAAAACTTGCACCAATTACAAGTACCACACATATGATTACCTTTTATCGGTGTTCTGGATAGCCAGGAATCAATAGTATTGGGAACATTTTTCAGTTGTTTCTTCACTAATAGATCCCCAATATTTCTGCTGCGTCTGTAGGCCACTACAGGATGTGATGACTCTAGAGAGGGGTTATCTGATTGGATTATGTGCCAATGTTTTTTTATGCATGCAGAGACTTTATCAAACATGGGGCCAAATTTAAAACTAAAAAAGAATCTTTTTTGATGATCCTCCTGTTGTTTTTTTTGTTTGTCTATTTGAGACAGCCCCAATGGATAGTTTTTCCTCTGCTCTTTTTTTTGCATTTTGTATCAAATTTGATGGATAACCTCTCTGTTGAAAGGCAATGCTGAGCTCATCTGCTTGTATCTTATAATTTGTCTCTGTATTATTAATCCTTTTAACACGTAAGAACTGGCTGTATGGTAACCCTGTTCTCGTGTGTAAAGGATGGGCACTCTTGTAATGAAGGAGAGCGTTTGTCGCTGTTTTTTTTCTAAATACTGATCTATTAATTTTACCATTTTCAATCTTTATAAAAACGTCCAAAAACTCTAAACACTGACCTCCAAATTTGGATGTAAAAAACATGTTGTAATCATTAGTGTGGTTCAAGTATTTTATAAATTGGTCAAAGGTTGATTTTTCACCATCCCAGACAATAAAAACATCGTCCACAAAGCGTGCGTAATGTTTTATATGTCTGATGAATGGGTTATTTTCAGAAAATACTAGATCTTTTTCTAGTAAGGCTAAGTATAGATTAGCCAGGGTACATGCAACGGGGGTACCCGTCGCGGTACCGACCCGCTGCAAGTACCACTGCCCAAGGAAGGTGAAGGCATTGTGGGTTAAGATGTAATTTAACGCTTCACATACAAAGGCTACCACTTGTTCATCTGTTTCGTTCTCTTCTAGAATTGTTCTTATTACTTGTTCTGCTTTCTGCTGTGGGATCTTAGTGTAGAGGCTTTCAACATCTATTGATGTTAAATTAAAGCCCTCTTGCCACTCTATGAGGTCTAGATTTTCAATGAAATGGTTGGTATCTTTAACATAAGATGGTATACCTCCCAGAAAGGGATGTAAATACCAATCTATGTATCTGGAGAGCGGCTCCGTAAGGGAACCGACTCCAGACACAATTGGCCTGCCAGGGGGCTGATGTTCATTTTTATGAATTTTTGGAATATAATACCAATGTGGGCGTTGAGGATGGGTTGGAAGCAGTTTCTCTCCTTGTTGTCTGGTTATAACATTCAATTCTACATAGTGTCTCAAAAAAGTTCTTAATTTACTTTGGTATTGTATAGTAGGATCTATTGGCAGCGGTTTATAAGTTATACTATCATTGAGTTGGCGTAAACTTTCAGCAATATATGCCTCCCGTTCTAACAGGACTACACCACCCCCCTTATCTGCGCACCTGAAAATCACTGAATCCCAGCTTTTTAGTTCATCTAGTGCTCTTAGTTCTTTTTCTGTCAGATTTTTTTGAGGATTAGGGTACAATAGTGCCCTAATATCCCTCTCTACTAGCTCTGCAAATAGGTCTATGTTATTGCCAGGGCTAATAGGAGGCATAAAATGCGATGCAATACCACCTGTAAAAGGTGGTCTCTTCCAGGTAATACTTACATCTTTGACCTCATTTAACTCCGTTAGACTTAATAACATATCTATATGTTGTTGTAAATCATTACCTGATGTTTCCATGGCGATGAAACCTAAAGGACCTATCTTAGAAGAAAAAGTACTCATGTCATTACCTGGTTCTTTTTGATGCTGTATATTTTTTTGTTTTTTTATATTTTCAAAGTGCTTATAAAGGTGGACCTTACGCAAAGCTTTAAACAGATCAATTTTAAAGTCTATGTAATTAAATTGTTCAGCCAAACAAAAATTGAGACCCTTATGTAGTGTTGATGTCATGTCCATAGTCAAAGTTTTTTTGCTGAGATTGTAAATCCGCAATGGAGATGGTGTTGTTATTCCCTCCATGTTACTTGTTTCCTCTTCCCTGGTGGAGGGGTGATGAAGTCGTCCTCTGTTTCTCCGTCTCCCTCCTCTTCTAATCTTCCCCCTAAAGGGTAGATACCTGAGGGGGTCTCGTGTGTATTGTGTCTTTCGGGGCTGCATTCATCATCATTTAATTGCTCAAATGATGGTGACCGATCTCTGGGTGTTTTTTTCCCATTTTTTCGTGGTTTCGGTGTTTTTGGGGATTGGTGCCTGTCTTCTGGATCCTTGTTTGAGCTAGGTTTTCGCTTTTTCTTTTTATTTAAGCCTGGGGTGCCTGGTGTTTTTGCCCAGGTGAAGATCTTTTTTTCATCGTAATCCATTTTATCTCTGAGGAATTTGTCTTTTTTTTGGTTTTTAATTTCGGTTTGCAAAGGAATTATTTTCTTATCTAGTTTTTCTAGAAAAGATTTCCATGCTGGTTTAGAAAGTCTGGTTTGTAGACTCCGTCTTAAAAGAACCAATTCTTCTGTCACTGAAATTAATTCTTCCTCATTATGTGTCAGTACTAAATCCATGAATTTTTGAGAGGATTCTGTTTGAATGTCATTCCAAGCTTGTATAAATTTAGGATCAGCTGTATTAAATGCAGGGGTTTTAACCACCCTTAGTCCTCTAGGAACACGGTGACTCATTTTATATGAGCGTAATGATTGTACTGTCCAGAAGAGTCGTACTTCTTTTTCCGCCAGGGTGATAATTCTTAATTGTAGGTTTTTATCTGTCAGTACAGTCGCTAGGTCTTTAGTGTTGCACTCAGAAAAGAAAGCTGTAGCATTCTCCCTCCCTACTGAAATCCCACTTGTGGAAGGAACAGCATGATCTCCATCTTGGCTAGTATTAGCCATTCAGACACCTCAGAACTAGATTAGCTATCAACAGGTCGTGCTCCTAATAATTAGAGTGAATACCATGGAGTAGATTGAAAGGGCACTGACCTGTAGTAGCTGCTGGTGTCTTTTCCTTTGTCTGGATGATGGAGGTTGGAATCCCGGTGCTCAGCTTTATAGATATAAGCATGTGGATTGAGGTAACAGATGAAAGCGGCACTCGTGGATCTTTTGTTCCATATGCTGTTTAATGATCCAGTTTAGGATACATCCATCGGGGAGGGTGTGCAGGGAGGGAGGGAGTGTGCAAGCAACGGTGACCGTTTCGAGGATGATACCTCTTCTACGGGCTCTTCTTGACAGTACAATCATTACGCTCATATAAAATGAGTCACCGTGTTCCTAGAGGACTAAGGGTGGTTAAAACCCCTGCATTTAATACAGCTGATCCTAAATTTATACAAGCTTGGAATGACATTCAAACAGAATCCTCTCAAAAATTCATGGATTTAGTACTGACACATAATGAGGAAGAATTAATTTCAGTGACAGAAGAATTGGTTCTTTTAAGACGGAGTCTACAAACCAGACTTTCTAAACCAGCATGGAAATCTTTTCTAGAAAAACTAGATAAGAAAATAATTCCTTTGCAAACCGAAATTAAAAACCAAAAAAAAGACAAATTCCTCAGAGATAAAATGGATTACGATGAAAAAAAGATCTTCACCTGGGCAAAAACACCAGGCACCCCAGGCTTAAATAAAAAGAAAAAGCGAAAACCTAGCTCAAACAAGGATCCAGAAGACAGGCACCAATCCCCAAAAACACCGAAACCACGAAAAAATGGGAAAAAAACACCCAGAGATCGGTCACCATCATTTGAGCAATTAAATGATGATGAATGCAGCCCCGAAAGACACAATACACACGAGACCCCTTCAGGTATCTACCCTTTAGGGGGAAGATTAGAAGAGGAGGGAGACGGAGAAACAGAGGACGACTTCATCACCCCTCCACCAGGGAAGAGGAAACAAGTAACATGGAGGGAATAACAACACCATCTCCATTGCGGATTTACAATCTCAGCAAAAAAACTTTGACTATGGACATGACATCAACACTACAAAAGGGTCTCAATTTTTGTTTGGCTGAACAATTTAATTACATAGACTTTAAAATTGATCTGTTTAAAGCTTTGCGTAAGGTCCACCTTTATAAGCACTTTGAAAATATAAAAAAACAAAAAAATATACAGCATCAAAAAGAACCAGGTAATGACATGAGTACTTTTTCTTCTAAGATAGGTCCTTTAGGTTTCATCGCCATGGAAACATCAGGTAATGATTTACAACAACATATAGATATGTTATTAAGTCTAACGGAGTTAAATGAGGTCAAAGATGTAAGTATTACCTGGAAGAGACCACCTTTTACAGGTGGTATTGCATCGCATTTTATGCCTCCTATTAGCCCTGGCAATAACATAGACCTATTTGCAGAGCTAGTAGAGAGGGATATTAGGGCACTATTGTACCCTAATCCTCAAAAAAATCTGACAGAAAAAGAACTAAGAGCACTAGATGAACTAAAAAGCTGGGATTCAGTGATTTTCAGGTGCGCAGATAAGGGGGGTGGTGTAGTCCTGTTAGAACGGGAGGCATATATTGCTGAAAGTTTACGCCAACTCAATGATAGTATAACTTATAAACCGCTGCCAATAGATCCTACTATACAATACCAAAGTAAATTAAGAACTTTTTTGAGACACTATGTAGAATTGAATGTTATAACCAGACAACAAGGAGAGAAACTGCTTCCAACCCATCCTCAACGCCCACATTGGTATTATATTCCAAAAATTCATAAAAATGAACATCAGCCCCCTGGCAGGCCAATTGTGTCTGGAGTCGGTTCCCTTACGGAGCCGCTCTCCAGATACATAGATTGGTATTTACATCCCTTTCTGGGAGGTATACCATCTTATGTTAAAGATACCAACCATTTCATTGAAAATCTAGACCTCATAGAGTGGCAAGAGGGCTTTAATTTAACATCAATAGATGTTGAAAGCCTCTACACTAAGATCCCACAGCAGAAAGCAGAACAAGTAATAAGAACAATTCTAGAAGAGAACGAAACAGATGAACAAGTGGTAGCCTTTGTATGTGAAGCGTTAAATTACATCTCAACCCACAATGCCTTCACCTTCCTTGGGCAGTGGTACTTGCAGCGGGTCGGTACCGCGACGGGTACCCCCGTTGCATGTACCCTGGCTAATCTATACTTAGCCTTACTAGAAAAAGATCTAGTATTTTCTGAAAATAACCCATTCATCAGACATATAAAACATTACGCACGCTTTGTGGACGATGTTTTTATTGTCTGGGATGGTGAAAAATCAACCTTTGGCCAGTTTATAAAATACTTGAACCACACTAATGATTACAACATGTTTTTTACATCCAAATTTGGAGGTCAGTGTTTAGAGTTTTTATAAAGATTGAAAATGGTAAAATCAATAGATCAGTATTTAGAAAAAAAACAGCGACAAACGCTCTCCTTCATTACAAGAGTGCCCATCCTTTACACACGAGAACAGGGTTACCATACAGCCAGTTCTTACGTGTTAAAAGGATTAATAATACAGAGACAAATTATAAGATACAAGCAGATGAGCTCAGCATTGCCTTTCAACAGAGAGGTTATCCATCAAATTTGATACAAAATGCAAAAAAAAGAGCAGAGGAAAAACTATCCATTGGGGCTGTCTCAAATAGACAAACAAAAAAACAACAGGAGGATCATCAAAAAAGATTCTTTTTTAGTTTTAAATTTGGCCCCATGTTTGATAAAGTCTCTGCATGCATAAAAAAACATTGGCACATAATCCAATCAGATAACCCCTCTCTAGAGTCATCACATCCTGTAGTGGCCTACAGACGCAGCAGAAATATTGGGGATCTATTAGTGAAGAAACAACTGAAAAATGTTCCCAATACTATTGATTCCTGGCTATCCAGAACACCGATAAAAGGTAATCATATGTGTGGTACTTGTAATTGGTGCAAGTTTTTCAAACCAGGCACAGTCATAAATTTGAATGGTACACTAATCCCAGTGAATTCATTTATAAACTGTAGAACAAAAGGTGTTGTGTACGTTATAATGTGTCCTTGCTCACACTTTTACATAGGCAAAACCATAAGACCCCTATTCCATAGGTTCAGAGAACATTTTAATTCCATTCTATCTGGTAAGGGTAGTCCCAGACTTATAAAACACATCCAAGAACACCATAATGGTAATCCAGAGGTTCTCTCTTTTATGGGGTTAGAAAAACCAGCCGCATTGCCACGAGGAGGAGATTTCGATAGATACCTGATACAAAGGGAATCAAGATGGATCATTTCCTCTGACGCGCAAGGCCCAAGAGGATTAAATGACAAAATTGATATGGCGATATTTTTATGAGTTAGAATATTACCTCTATTCCTTTATTAATTTTCTGACAATTATTTGCAGAGATAAAGAAAAATTCCCTTAATATGACGGAATAATGTAAGTTATGGGCAGCAAAAAAACGCGAGTAAGTGAAATCGATCCATATATTTATTTAATCTCAATCGCACTTGACTATTGCAACTTTAATTATCGACCTGAGTTTTTTTTTTTTTTTCCCTATGCTAGATATTTAATATACAATTGATTAATTAAATAAACAACAAAAAATATCCTTGCAATGCCAGAAAAAACAAACATCCAATTGAGTTGTAATAATATAGAATGTGAGTTTGAGTCAGGTGTCCACTGGGGGTAGTTGTTCTTTTGCTCTACAATCACAGTGAAAAAACTGGTTCTTCTCTTTCCCATGTACACAGGTTTGTCTGTCTTAACGAGTTGATAACCTGTTCACAAAAAATAAAGAGGGAATGTTAAAAATAAAAGAAAGAAATCATAAAACTAATTACAAAAAATGAGAAGGAAGTTTTGGAGCGTAGGGCACTTTAATGTGCCATCTCCTAAATGACAAAGAGCAACACCTCACAGCGGTCATTTTAGCTCAAATACATTACATTTACTATATTCTCAAGAATAATTATTTAAGGTTCACAAATAAATAGTGAACTAAACTAGATATAGTTGAAATTGATGATAAACAGCTATAATTTAATAGCACTATCAAAAGGAGAAAAGAAGGAAAAGGAGAAGGAAAGGGAAAGAGAGGAAAAAGGAAAAGGGGAAAAAAAAAAAAAAAAAAAAAGGGAATAACTCGGTCTGATATGGTTGCATTGCTCTGCTCCCCATACATTAGATCTGAAATCCGCCTCCATGTTATTTGATTATACCTGTTTCGTTATCTAGGCAACCAATTGAAAACGGTTTATATTGAATATTGTATGGTTTTATAATGAATTTTGTAATCTTCATGTAGTCAGAAACAAATTCGCATGTACAATCTATGGTTTTAATATGAAAAGCACTTCTTTAGTATTATGCATAGTTTTTAATCACTGCACAGCTGTTTGGGATCAAATTAGCTGCCTTTAAATAGCCACTAGTTTTGAGCCCTTGTAGAGCCCGTAGAAGAGGTATCATCCTCGAAACGGTCACCGTTGCTTGCACACTCCCTCCCTGCACACCCTCCCCGATGGATGTATCCTAAACTGGATCATTAAACAGCATATGGAACAAAAGATCCACGAGTGCCGCTTTCATCTGTTACCTCAAAAAAGTATTGGCACCCTGAGCCTAATACTTGGTTGCACAACCTTTAGCCAAAATAACTGTGATCAACCGCTTCCGGTAACCATCAATGAGTTTCTTACAATGCTCTGCTGGAATTTTAGACCATTCTTCTTTGGCAAACTGCTCCAGGTCCCTGATATTTGAAGGGTGCCTTCTCCAAACTGCAATTTTTAGATCTCTCCACAGGTGTTCTATGGGATTCAGGTCTGGACTCATTGCTGGCCACCTTAGAAGTCTCCAGTGCTTTCTCTAAAACCATTTTCTAGTGCTTTTTGAAGTGTGTTTTGGGTCATTGTCCTGCTGCAAGACCCATGAACTCTGAGGGAGACCCAGCTTTCTCACACTGGGCTCTACATTATGCTACAAAATTTGTTGGTAGTCTTCAGACTTCATAATGCCATGCACACGGTCAAGCAGTCCAGTGCCAGAGGCAGCAAAGCAACCCCAAAACATCAGTGAACCTCCGCCATGTTTGACTGTAGGGACCGTGTTCTTTTCTTTGAATGCCTCTTTTATTTTCTCTTGTAAACTGTATGTTGATGCCTTTGCCCAAAAGGAGAGAACATTCTTCCAAAACGTTTTAGGTTTTCTCAGGTAAGTTTTGGCAAACTCCAGCCTGGCTTTTTATGTCTCGGGGTAAGAAGTGGGGTCTTCCTGGGTCTCATACCATATAGTCCCTTTTCATTCAGACGCCGACGGATAGTACAGGTTGACACTGTTGTACCCTCGGACTGCAGAGCAGCTTGAACGTGTTTGGATGTTAGTCGAGGATTTTTATCCACCATCCGCACACTCTTGCGTTGAAATCTCTTGACAATTTTTCTTTTCTGTCCACATCTAGGGAGAGTAGCCACAGTGCAATGGGCTTTAAACTTCTTGATGACACTGCGCACGGTAGACACAGGAACATTCAGGTCTTTGGAGATGGACTTGTAGCCTTGAGATTGCTCATGCTTCCTCACAATTTGTTTTCTCAAGTCCTCAGACAGTTCTTTGGTCTTCTTTCTTTTCTCCATGCTCAATGTGGTACACACAAGGACACAGGACAGAGGTTGAGTCAACTTTAATCCATGTCAACTGGCTGCAAGTGTGATTTAGTTATTGCCAACACCTGTTAGGTGCCACAGGTAAGTAACAGGTGCTGTTCATTACACAAATCAGAGAAGCATCACATGATTTTTTTAACAGTTTCAATACTTTTGTCCACCCCCTCTTTTATGTTTGGTGTGGAATTATATCCAATTTGGCTTTAGGACAATTATTTTTGTGTTTTTTTCATTGAAGACAATTTAAATGAAGATAATAATACCAAAGAGTTTGTGATTGCAATCATTTTCAGGAAGAAACTGAGTATTATCTGACAGAATTGCAGGGGTGTCAATATTTTTGTCCAACACTGTATATATACACACACACACACGTGTGTGTGTGTGTGTGTGCAACATGACGTGGCAGGTAACTTATTCTTAGCATTTTTCTGCTATTTGCAGAAGTAATGTTAAAAAAAATAAAAACTTCCACACTTGGCGCCTAAGAACTGACCTGCAACACACTTGCAGCAAGTACGATGCAATGTATATGAAACTTGCAGGTAACTTGTAGTAAATTCGGCAAAGTTGGCTTCAACAGTTGCAGCAAATGCATCCACAAAAAAAACACTTGTAGCCATGGTTTTTGCGGCCTTAACTACTGAAACCAAGTTGCCGCATCTGCTGCAAGTGAACCACACATTTCATATATATTACATACAACTTACAGCAAGTGAGTTGTAGCTCAGCCCTTGCACAGCAAGTCCAAAAATTGTGCTATTTGCACTCGAACTTCCATAAATAACAGTAAAACACAGATGTGAAAACTAAATCTCTATTCTTTCCCTATCTATCTAAATAGGTACCTCTCTATCTATCTATTTATATGTACAGAACACACCTCGAGATAGCCATCCCACCCGTCTCTTAGATGTTCACAAAAACCTCACCCTGTTTAAAAACAAAATGAAATCTCTCAGCAGCTATACTTCTGGAGCTTCAAAGACAGGTTCCTATCACCAAATACAGTCATTTGAATGATACACATCTACCATATTCTACTAAATGTGTGTTCATATACATATACTATCTACTTATATAATCGGGAGTTTGGAATTCGGGCACTGTAGCCGAATCCCAGACTCCTTTGCGGCACTGCGAGCGATGACGCGTAGCGTCATCGCGAGCAGTCTCCGCTGCCCACCCGCCTGCCCCGCCACGAGCGATGATGCATTGCGTCATCGCGAGCCGCCTCGCGGACTCCGCAAGGTCTCCGTTGCCCCTCGCTGCTCGATCACCGAGGGGGGCCTCGGTGACGCCATGCAGCTGCAGTACCGCTCTCCTTGCGCCGACATGTAATTTCCAAGATGGCGTCCAAAATCTCGCGAGATTTCGGCGCCATCTTGGATATTACATGTCGCCGCAGCCAGGGACTATCCCACCGCTACTCGCTGCTCCATCGCCCTCTCCCCGCCCCCAATGCTCCATTGCGGCCCCCACCGCTCCATTGCGGCCCCCACCGCTCCATTGCGGCCCCCCCACCGCTCAATTGCGGCCCCCACCACTCCATTGTGGCCCCACCGCTCCATTACACCCCCCCCAACCCCTCATTACCCATCCCCATACCCGTCCCCGTCTCACCCTCCGCTCCCCGGTTATCCGCGGTCATGTGACAGGCTCTTCAGCCCGCCCATCACATGACCGCTCATTACTTCCTGCCTTTTCAACACCGGCTGCGGCTCAGACAGGATGGCAGGGGGGATCCATCTTGCTGTGACCACTGCCCGTCCATCCTGCCCTGACCACTGGCCCTCCATCCTGCGCTGACCACTGCCCCTCCATACTGCGCTCACCACCCACTGCCCCTCCATCCTGCCCTGACCACTGGCCCTCCATCCTGCGCTGACCACTGCCCCTCCATACTGCGCTCACCATCCACTGCCCCTCCATCCTGCCCTGACCACTGGCCCTCCATCCTGCGCTGACCAACGAGCCTCCATCCTGCGCTGACCACCGAGCCTCCATCCTGCGCTGACCACCCAGCCTCCATCCTGCGCTGACCACTCATCCTCCATCCTGCGCTGACCACTCTGCCTCCATCCTGTGCTGACCACTCTGCCTCCATGCTGCGCTAACCACTGAGCCACCGCACAGTGCTAACCACTGACCCACCGCACTCTGCAAACCACTGAGTCACTGCACTGTGCAAACCACTGAGCCATCACACTATGCAAAACACTGAGCCACCAAATACACTGCTAACCACTGAGCTATTATACTGTGCTAACCACTGAGCCACCAAATACACTGCTAAACACTGAGCCACCATACTGTGCTAACCACTGAGCCACCATACTGTGCTAACCACTGAGCCACCGTATACAGTGCTAACCACTAAGCCACCGTATACAGTGCCAACCACTGAGCCCTCATACTGTGCTAACCACTGAGCCACCATATACACTCCTAACCACTGAGCCACCATACTGTGCTAACCACTGAGCCACCATATACATTGCAAAACAACTGAGCCACCATAAAGTGCTAACCACTGAGCCACCATAAAGTGCTAACACATGAGTCACCTTATACACCGCTAACCACTGAGCCACCATAGTACGCTAATCACTGAGTCACCGTGTACAGTGCTAACCACTGAGCCACCATATACAGTGCTAACCACGAAGCCTCCATACAGAGTTAACCACTCTGCCTCCATATAGTGCTAACCACTGAGCCACCATACTCTGCTAAACACTGAGCCAACGTACAGTGCTAACCACTGAGTGACTATATACTGTGCTAACCACTGAGCCACCATACTTTGCTAAACACTAATCCACCGTGCAGTGCTAACCATTGAGCCACCATACAGTGCTAACCATTGAGCCACCATACAGTGCTAACCACTGAGCCACCGTACAGCGCTAACCACTGAGCCACCATACACTTCCAACCACTGAGCCACCATACAGTCCTAACCACTGAGCCACCATACACTCCTAACCACTGAGCCACCATACAGTGCTAACCACTGAGCCACCATATAGTGCTAACCACTGAGCCACCATATACAGTGCTAACCACTGAGCCATCATATACACCGCTAACCACTGAGCCACCATACTGTGCTAACCACTGAGCCACCATATACAGTGCCAACCACTGAGCCACCATACAGTGCTAATCACTGAGTTACCATATACACTGATAACCATTCAGCCACATTACTCTTCTCATTATTGATCCACAATATACAGTGCCAACCACTGACCCACTATACAGTGCTAACCACTGGGGCTCCGTATACAGTGCTAACTACTGAGCCAGCGTATACTCTGCTAACCACTGAGCCCCCCTATACTCTGCTAACCAATGAGCCGCCGTAAAGTCTGCTAAGCACTCAGCCCCCATATACTCTGCTAACCCATGAGCCCCGCATACTCTGCTAAGCACTCTGCTGCAGACAGGAGGGGGCCGGGGAACAGCGCTTGGGTGCGGCCACGAGGGGCCCCCCTCCTGCCCGCACCCGCCCGCTCTTCACCAGCCCCCTCCTGCCTGCACCCGGCCGCTCTTCCCTGGCCCCCTCCTGCCTGCTGTCCCCCGGCCCCCTCCTAGATTTCGCCATAGCTGCACACTCACACCGCTGCACACCGGTACTGCTGTAGGTATCTATATACATAATCACCAATGTTGTATTGCTATTCCGGCATGCACCGCGGCACTGTCGCCAGCAATGGCGCACAGCGCCTTCGCAAGCCGCTATTCACAGTCTTAGACCCGCGAGTGGTGGCGCGCTTGCTCGCCACCGCGAGCCGCAGCCACATCCCCAACGCTTACGTCGCCATTCACAGCCCCACGAGCGATGGCGCGCCACCGCAACCCCCAGTCACACCAGGCACAGTTGCAACGCCATTCACACTGCACGACCGCACTAACCATACGTCACTGCGCATGCGCTTTCACGAAATTTACCTTACAGCAAGGACACGCGCCCATTTCCTCCACTCTAGAAATACGCAGCTCTCATAGAAGAAGTCGGTGGTGACAGCCATTACGTCACATCACCTCTCTACCCACCTTGATGCCCATTAAGGTCGCCATCACGCCCACAAAGCTGCTACCCACAGAACTACCTGTATATACTCTGCTACCCACGCAGCTTCCTGTATACTCTGTGACCCACAGAGTCGGCTGTATACTCTGCTACTCACAAAGCTGCCTGTATATACTCTGCTACCCACACAGCTGACTCTTTACTCTGCTATCCACAGAGTTACTTGTATATACTCTGCTACCCACGCAGCTGACTGTATACTCTTCTACCCACGCAGCTAACTGTATACTCTGCTACACACAGAGCTACATGTATATACTCTGCTACCAACGCAGCTGCCTGTATACTCTGCGACCCACAGAGACACCTGTATATACTCTGCTACCCACGCAGCAGGCTGTATACTGTGCTACACACAGAGCTGCCTGTATATACTCTGCTACCCACGGAGTCGCCTGTATAGACTTTGATACCCACGCAGCAGGCTGTATACTCTGCTACCCACAGAGCCGCCTGTATACTTTGCTACCCACAGAGCCGCCTCTATACTTTGCTACCCTCACAGCCGTCTGTATACTCTGCAACCCACAGACCCGCCTGTATACTCTGCTACCCACTGACCCGCCTGTATACACACAATTCATTTCACCGCGCTCCCGATGCAATTGCATCGGGCCTTTTTACTAGTCAAATATATAAAAGAAAATGCTGTAACCTAAAAAACTAACGACTATATATCTTAAATGACTATTTCCTATCTAAGTAATTATAATCTCTATATCTATAACTAAACTAATTTTTTTGGTATTTTTTTTTTAATTCCTATACATCTATGGCTAAACTAATTTTTTTGTATTTTTTTGTTTAATTTTAAAGTGACTATGTATCTACACCTAACTATCTAAAGAGTTTAACGTAAAATATTTTTATAAACAATATTTTTTGTGAAAACTTTGGGACTATTCGGAACTAATTTCCCTTGAGCTAGTGTATCCACCACTTGAACCTTGACATTACAGCGTTGCCTCACTCGTGAAAAAGCAACATATAGTTGACCATGGCCAAATGCTGGTTCAGGTAGAAAAATACCAACTCGATGGAGTGTCTGGCTTTGCGATTTGTTAATTGTCATGGCAAATGCTGTATTCACTGGAAACTGGCGGTGTCTTAATTTAAAAGGTAATCCTGTGTCAGATGGACATAAATCAATATGTGGAATGAATACAATATTTCCAGCTGCTGACTCAGTAATTACTTTAGCTTCTATGATGTTGGGAAGCAAAGCAGTAACAATCAAGCGAGTACCGTTGCACAGACCTTTTTTGGTGTTAAGGTTGCGTAATAGCATGATAATGGTGCCACTTTTAAGTTTGAGCCGATGTGAAGGCATTCCAGTTGGAGTATGCGAATGTAAGATTTCCACTGGATATTGGTCAGGGTCATCAGATTCGTCAGCATTAATGGAATCATGACTGGTATATTCAGTGTAGTCACCATTCAGAAGATCCATGATGTTGGAGTTAACATTATCAACATCCTCATTTTGAGGGCATAGAATTGCATGTGATGCAGCAATATTGATACTCTCATTGTTATTAATATCAATAGAAATGTTGTCTCCAAAGATATCAAGTATTAAGCAGCCAGTGGAGAGCATGTCTGAAGGTATTTCAATGACTTCATCTCCAAGGTTAAAATCATTGGAAAGTTCACCATTTCCCAGTTGAAGCAACCAAGTACGGTATTGTTGGAGCGCATGTTGTTAATGAGTGGCAGTCTAACGAAATGTTGCTAGTGTTGGGAATACTTAATGCAGCTCTCTACAATATCAGTTCTGGTTCCGTGAGCGATGACAGGAAGGCATTGTCTAAAATCTCCTGCCAGAACAATAACTTTAGCTCCAAACGGTGTTTGCTGTTTCTTGGAGACATGTGTTGTCATGACATCCCGTAAAAGTCTATCAATGACGTGCACTCATCAATGATACATAGTTTTGTATTCTGCAACTGTTTGGCTGCCTCTGTATCAGTTTTAATCATTGAAACAGAGGTTTCATTGACAGGGATTGGAATGCCATAGAGAGAATGGATTGTGCGTCCTCCTTCGAGTAAGTTGGCCGCAATTCCTGTTGTGGCAGCCGCTGACACAATGTGTCCTTCTCCCCTTAGCTGATGTAGCAGTAGATGATATAAGTAGGTTTTTCCACTCCCACCAGGACCATCAATGAAAAAGCACTTTGTGGTGTCAGTAGAGTCTTGTAAAGCTTGACTGATAGTATTATAGGCCAACAGTTGTTCGTCATTTAGAGTGGCTTTCTTCTCTGCAGCTGTTTGTAGCTCAACATCCTTATTATACAGCGGGAGGAGGTGTGGTTTATTTACGGGTCGTGGTAAATGAAAATCTGATTAACTTTTCCCGTGACTTTTTAGAACATCTTGCACATCAGTCATAGCATAGCCTTGCAGATTCTTGGACAAAGTGCCTCTGTGTCCGCTCTGCTGCTCCGAGATTTAAAGACACAGGAATGTCTGGTTCAGCTACAGTCTTTATTTTCCGATGCGTTTCGGAGCCTCCTCCCGAGCTCCTTCCTCAGGGAACATCACTATTACACTGAACAATTACACTTTTATAAGAAAAAAGGCGCCAAAAACATGATGGAAATTACATCAGCAAGAAGGGAGGATCTACCCATGACGTAACAATGTTTACAAAACAAATTGCCGTGACAGCCGATGAGAGAGATATCAAAAAATAAACATAGTGTGTGTTATTCATCAAGTGCATAAATCACATATAATAAAAAAAGATAAAACAGAACAAAACTCACAGCCATATGAGAAGATAAGAGAAGAAAAAAGACGTAAAGGCTCTTGTGTGGAATCAAACCCACAAAAATGAAATAGTGATGTGTGTCCAATATTTGTAGTCTCTCTGCCAGGTGTGCTATATGTCTGGACATGTTAAATCAAAGTATTATTGAGCTCTAAATTCTCAAAAAGATTTTTGTAATCTCAATTACATAGAATATATCCTGAAAGTGTATAAAAAAAATGAGGGGAAGGGGGTCTAAGATGTGCTCAAATTGTGATCCGAAATGAAGAGAATAACTATATTAGTATCATTTAAATATATACAGAGCAGAAGGAAAAAATGAAAAAAAAAGAAAATAGGACTCGATCTAGGAAGGTCGAGGTGATAATCAATATGTGCAGAAATCAATCGTATATGTGTTGTGCTAAATTGTCTGCGATTAAAAAGTGTCTCAAAAAAGTCAAAAGTGTCTGATAAGAGGTCAACAGTGACAATTGTTTATTTCTTGTATTCCTTTACAGGTATCAACTTTATGGAAGAAGAGAACAATGAAGGATAAAAAAAGAGGGAGTTCCCACGTCAAAGAAAAAGATTTAAATATATATAGATAAAAATTGTATGAAAAAAAAAAATATATATATATAGAAATATATATTACAATTATATAAATAAATTATTTTATTACTTTGTTTAAAAAAATCTCATCAAATAAAATGAATGTATCTATAAAAATGGGTGAGAATCAATTATTACATAGTAGAACGAAGAATAAATAATTAAGAAGGAACTATTAAAAACAGGACATTTCAAATACTAAGAAGGGGGATTTAAAAGAGCAAACATAAGTATCTATTTAGTTGAAAACACTATATATACATATATATTCGGTTTAGGAACAAAAAATTCCTATTCATTGGGGATATCAACTATGGACTCATGTATCACAGAGGATTAGAACTAGTATTAGATAGTCAAAAATTCATTAGACATGTAACAAACATGCTGTTAAACCCATCAGCTATAAGAGCGGTTGTTAAAATCTATGAAAGATTACATCTTTAATTTCATACAAATGTTAGGCTGGCTTCACATTTGCATATGGGAAGGCAGCGTATTGCTGCGTTCCCATACGCAGTCAAATGTTTAACATAGGAACGCATGGTGCCTGCGTTTGCTGCGTTCGGGTGCGGATGCGGACGATATCTGCTGCTTCCGGTGTCCAGCATCCGCACCCGGGACGCAGCATGTTGGGTTTTTTTGTGCGTTTGGGGACCTTGGAAAATCAGCAAGTGTCCCCAAGCGCACAAAAAATGCATTGGCTTCGGGGGGCGTGGCCTGGACATGGCGCCGAGAAGACGTGCCTGAGCTGAGCTCCTGCTTCCACCCGACACAGGAGCTTAATACTAGCAACCATCAGCCGTGCACCCGGTCCAGTGAATGATCGGTGACTCCGCTACACGCCAGCTTTATTAAGACCCGGATATAATGCCCGGAAAGCAAACCATCACCAAATTTCTTACAGTCCCGGGAGGTGCAGGCCGGCGCTCCACGCGCCCAACAATGGCGGCCGCTGCAGAAGCCACAACACTGAGCTCTCCCTCCTCCTCGCCTCACCACCCCTCCATGGACTCGGCGGCCGGTCGGGAGACCCGCAGTGGTACCGCGGGGACCAAGGACATTGCGGCTAAGGTACTCAGCGGGGGGGGTCCGGGACAGGCATCTCAGGAGCTGGCACATAAAGGTAAAAAGTCCTCACAGTCCCAGACAAACGCTGGAGCCCAGCAAAGATCTGCTGGCTCCCCTAAAGGACATTCTTGTGGGGCAAGCAAATCTCCTCCACATACTAAGGACCCTTCCATGTCTACTGTCCTACTATCAGCTGATAGTGCTCAGACAGATCTGGGGGACACAACTGCAGCCTCTCTCTCACCCACTCTATCCACCCCCACTGGCACTAGGGAGCAACCATTATCTCCTGCCTTGCAAGAGGTGAGAGCTCAGACCTCAGATTTGCAGGAAATATATGCACGCTTGCAATCAATTCCAACAAAAACAGATATGGAAGGATATATACTGAGACTTGAGAACTCCTGTAAAGCAGAGATTAAATCCCTTGCAGATGATACCACCATACTCAAGAGTACAGTTCAAGTAATAGAAAATGATATCTCTAATATCACTTCTCAATTGCAGAAACACCAGCAATTGTTAAATCAATACTCTAATACCTTCCAGCTTATTTTTGACATGATGGAGGACTCTGAGAACCGTCACAGACGGAACAATATCAGAATAAGAGGCATCCCGGAGACGGTGGCCCCTCGAGATCTAATGTCAGCCCTGCAACGTATCTTTAACTCATTATTGGACAGACCATCAGATGAGTACATTGAAATGGACAGAGCCCATAGATCTCTTGGCCCTAAAAACTCTGATCCATCCCGTCCTAGAGATGTTATTTGCCGTATACATTTCTTTCAGTTAAAAGACGACATAATGCGCAAGGCTAGAGAGTCAGAGTCCATAGACTTCAATGGGACGACTATACAGCTCCTTGCAGATTTGTCACGACTCACCTTAGCGAAAAGAAGGGCTCTCAGGCCTCTACTAGAAGTCCTACGAGATAAGAATATCGCTTACTCATGGGGATACCCCTTCCAGCTACAAGTCAGAGGGGAGAGAGGAATGATTGTTCTGCGGACACCTGCTGACATACCGGAGTTCTGCAGAGAATTGAATGTCCCGGAAGTGGAGATCTTAGATTGGCCACAACTACCTGCCTTTTTCTACAGGGGTCCCAGAGGAGAATGGCGTCCCCGTTTCGAGGGGGAAAGGAAGAGGAGACGCGGTTCAGGACGCCGGAATGAAACACCTGATGACTATACTTGACACTGGTTCCGCATATTTGTTTGAACTCCTAGAGGTCTAAGACCATGCTTAAACGGTCATGGAATAGTTTATTTTGGTTTGGCGGATTGTTGTTAAATGTATCTTTTATATAGTCACCAAACGGTTATACTGATTATTTTAAATAAGGCTGTTAGCAACGGGTGGGGTCTATATGACAACGGAGACTTGTTTCAGTCACCCCCACAATAGGGAGTGTCCTAGACACAACACTCAGAATTTTTTCTGATCAAGTCCTCACCTTGGACACTCGGGCTTAGTGACCCCGAGGTCTTTTGGAAAATTTCCAATACTACTGTTTTTATTTTTCTTTCTTCTCTCTTCTTCTTTTTGCTTACTTCTCTCTAGCTTCTGCTTGCTCAGTTTTCTCTCTTACTACGACTCTGTCATTCTACCCTTCTTTCCTGTATTCCTCAATCCCTAACCCTTAGTACTGCTATCTTTCTCAATCAGTCCGGATGACGTCTTTAAAAATATACTCTCTAAATGTTAGAGGCTTTAACAGCCCAGAAAAAAGATCACAGATACTATATCACATGCATAAGAGGCGTGCGCACATCCTGCTCTTACAGGAGACACACTTCCGAGCAGACCACGTTCCCGTTCTTAAAAACAGATTTTACACCCGTTGGTACCATAGTACCAATCCAGATTCCAAATCCAAAGGAGTGAGTCTAGCTATTCATAAGTCCTTGGGGGCGGAGGTTCTAGATCACATCACAGACCCACATGGCAGATTTTTATTTATAAAACTACGTATTGCCAATGAGACTCTCACTATTGCTAATGTTTATCTCCCTAACCAGGATCAGGCGCGGACTTGCAGGACCTACCTTCGATCACTTTCTACTTTTGCAGAGGGCTCAACGGTGCTCGGAGGTGATTTCAACCTTGTCCTTGACCACAATATGGACTCCTCATCAGGTAGGACCTCTGTACCGGCTTCCCACCTGGAGGGCCTGAGAGCAAAATTAGTGGAATCTAGACTAGTGGATGTCTGGCGGCTGTCCCACCCAAGAGATAAGGACTACACTCATTATTCACACGTGCACAACACACATAGCAGAATAGATTTCTTTTTAATTAGTCACAAACTGCTATCCGCAGACCCGGTTTCCTGGATTGATCCCATGATATGGTCAGATCATTCTCCTATTGGCTTGTCCCTACACCTCCCAGGTCTATCCCCTACGGAATGGTCCTGGTCTCTTAACCCAGAGCTTCTTCGGAGACAAGACTGCCGATCTGAGATCAATACAGCGATCTCTGACTTTTTAAAAATACATGAACACGACCCCACTGCGCTGCCATTTCAATGGGAAGCACTCAAGGGTGTAATTAGAGGAGTAATGATTCAGATAGGCTCCAGATTGAAGAGGGAGAGGACGACAGAGATCACAAATTTAATAAACACCCTACAAAACCTGGAGGACCGACATAAAAGGTCCAGAGACCCTGAAACACTAGCCGAAATCTTGCGGACCAGAGCGACTCTGGGCTCCCTCCTTGATTCAGCGTCGGCTAGACAGCGAGACCGAATGCGGAAATGCCTATATGAGTTTGCAGATAAACCTAGCAAAGCTCTAGCCAGATTCTTACATCCTCGCACCCCAGTTACATACATACCTTCTATTCAATCTAAACCGGGTAGTTTGATACACGACTCTACGGGAATTGCAGATACCTTTAAAAATTACTATGATTCTCTTTATAACCTGAGGGGCCCACTAGCTGATATGCCGAAATCAGAATTCCAGAAACGAGTAGATAAATATATATCCGACACTCCAATTCCACCCATCCCTATTGAAGAGGCTTCTGCTCTGGAATCTCCCTTTACCAACCAAGAAATCACAGATACTATTAAGTCCCTTGCCAACGGAAAAAGTCCAGGACCTGATGGATTCCCAGCGAATTTTTATAAAACATTTGCACCGACTCTAACCCCATTCTTAACCTCCCTGTTTAATGTTGTCTCCGGGGATTGCCCATTGACCCCTCAGACACTAGCTGCTACAATAACGGTCATCCCCAAACCTGGCAAAGACCCTATATTGTGCTCCAACTATCGTCCTATCTCACTGATTAACGTTGACGTGAAAATTTTAGCAAAAACTATAGCCAGCAGACTAGGACCACAATTGTTAAACTCCATCCATGGCGACCAAACAGGCTTTATACAGAGAAGGGAGACAAGAGACAACACGATCAAAACTTTATTATTAACCTCTTATGTACGCAAGCAAAAGATCCCAGCATGTCTCTTGTCTATTGATGCGGAGAAAGCATTTGATCGCCTTGGATGGACATTCTTATTTACATCTTTAAAACAGTTAGGTCTAGGAACTAACATCTTGGGGAAAATAGCTGCACTATATAAAGGCCCTACGGCACGTTTACGGGTTAATGGCACTCTTTCCGCACCCTTTAAGATATCTAATGGAACACGGCAAGGCTGCCCCCTTTCGCCTTTGCTGTATGTGGTAGCCATGGAACATTTAGCAATTGCATTGAGGAAATCTCATGATATCAGAGGGGTGCGAATTGATGATCAACATTATAAGCTTTCCCTTTATGCGGACGATTTATTATTATATATCTCCAACCCCACAATAGCCTTCCCAGTACTGATTAAGGAGTTCCAGAAATTTGCAGAGGTTTCTAATTTCAAAGTGAACTACTCAAAAACAGAAGCTCTTAATTTAACTCTCCCTGATGAAACAATACATAGACTTCGGACGTCCTTTAAATTCAGATGGGAGGAAAAGGCTCTGAAATATCTTGGCACAAATATATCACGTGACTTTAATGATCTGTTCTCACTAAATTATATCCCACTACTAAACAGAACATTACAAGACTTAAAAAAATATGATAAAGCACAACTCTCGTGGTTCGGTCGCATTAATGCGATTAAAATGGACGTACTTCCACGTTTTCTTTATTTATTTCAAACCATCCCGATCTATGTTCCAGACCATTTTTTCCGGCGACTACACTCAGCCATACGCAGCTTTGTGTGGGGCAGGAGAAAACCTCGTCTGCGATTCTCAGTCCTCACTAGCTCAAAATCAAGAGGGGGTTCGGGTCTGCCTGACTTCCATAGATACTACCGATCAGTACTCCTATCTAGAATGGTGGACTGGAAGTACAACAGAGACCATAAACAATGGGTATCAATAGAGGATCTTCTCTCACCCCTCCCTCTTTATATGCTTCCTTGGGTCACTCCCTCACGTAGGCCTCCATTATCGGATTTCTCCCCTCTCACACAATCCTTTATCAGGTTCTGGGACACCCGTGGAGGCAGGTTGAAATTAACTAACCATCCCAGTGGCTTATGCCCTCTTTTTAACAACGCAGATTTTCCTCCAGCAATTGGCAGGCATGGTTTTCTCTGTTGGAAAGAGTCAGACAGACCAACCATGGGCCAAGCTACATCTTTGCTCTCGGGCTTCGCTACGGTGGGGGCCATGCAGAGGGGAATGGAGAGAGAATCCCTGTCTTGGATAGAGTTCTCCCAACTTAAATCTTACCTTGCTACTCTACGACTGGAACCTCCCACCGCTTTGGAGCTTATCTTAAGCTCTACAGAAGGTCCTTTACACTCGGTATCTCTAATGTACAACATATTGACTGAGTTGATGGCGGTGGAGCCACCTTCCTACATAGAGGCATGGCAAAGAGATTTACAGACCACCTTCTCCGCTATGGATCTTCAAAAGATTTTCACCTTGACTCACAGGCTATCTATATCCTGTGCATCACAGGAGAAAAATTACAAAATTTTAACCAGGTGGTATCGATGCCCAGACTTTCTCCATAAAATATACCCGGATGTGTCGGAGCTATGTTGGAGGTGTGGGAAAGAGGTGGGAACACCATTACACATTTGGTGGTCCTGTGAGCCCTTGCAACAGTTCTGGCGGAAGGTCTTTGCAATATTTCGCTCTGTAACGGGAGTGTCTAGAGATCCTTCACCTCAAGTAGCACTCCTTTCTCTGATCCCGGGCTCTCTAGCAGTGACCAAAAATGGTCTATTTAGATTCTGTCTAATAGCAGCCAGAACTATAATCCCTAGACATTGGAGAACTGCTGAGACCCCGACAATTGGAGAGTGGATAGGAGAAATGAATAGACTGGAACACATGGAATCTCTCATTGCTCAAGACGCAGATAAAAGTGATAAACACCTGGGAACGTGGTGTGCCTGGCACCTCTTTATAGAGAGCCCGGATGTTTCCTCCTGGCTAGGAGATGACTGAACAACTCTCGGGTCTTGCGGGTGTTTCTGGAGAGACCCGACAGGAATGTTGCGCACGCTTCGCTCTCTCTCAAATGGACTTCTATTATTCAAATTTACAGCAGTCTAATCCCTTATACCTCCCCCCCCCGAACCTTTACCCACTCTCTTTCACCCTTTCGCCTCCCCCCCTCTATACTTTCTTTACCTCTTTTCACCTTTTCTTTTCTTGTTTATATCTTACTCCACTATGTGGTCTCCAATGGTGGTGTGATGCAACCCCACCATGAGCTATAGAGATTTTATCTTTTTGAAATTGTTCTAATAATAACGGAAGTTATATGATGATATATGATGGTTACATGAGACTTTTTCACCCATACTCAGTGTATGAATAAGATGCTGTCTTATGTTAATTGTTTATGTATCTTCTTCCTCAATAAACATATTTTGGAAAAAAAAAAAAAAAAAATGCATTGGCTTCAATGGGTCCGCAGTGTTCTGCGCTTGACAGCGCAGGAGAACGCTGCGAACCCATTGAAAAATCTCCCGGTGGCCGGCGGTGATGTCACAGGAGCTCACCGACGGCCACCGGGAGATCAGCTGGAGCCTCTGCTGTCCTCCGCCTCCCGGCCACTGGTAATGTGCTAGCGATGTCGGCGGGGAGAACAGCTGATCTGACAGCTGTTTGAATCTTCCCGTGCCGACATCTCCTCTCGGTGTCGGCGCGGGAGATTCAAACAGCTGTCAAATCAGCTGTTCTCCCCGCCGACACGTCTCGGAGCTTACCGGCGGCCGGGGGGCGGAGATCTCCGGCGCTGAACTCCTCCTCCGGCCGATTGGCTGGCCGGGCTCCCTAGTGATGTGTCCGCAGGCGGACATTATCCGCTGCGGACACATCATTTACACCCTGCTTTTGACAGCGTTTGTGTCTGCATGCCATCAGCATGCAGACACAAACGCTAATGTGAAGCCAGCCTTAGAGATTCTTGTGGGGAAACACTTAGGTTATGTGGAGCTACAATTGGAATACAGCGCAAGCCAGATCGATACAAGAAAAAAAGTGTTTCCAGTTATAATTGTCAGCGCACGCCTGCGATTATAACGATCGTGATGCCAGTGCTCCAGTGTTGCTAGTTCTAAAGCAACGGCACGCTTCAGTAATTAAGGTGACGTGTGCCAGAAGTCAGGCAAAGCGCGTGCCAGTGCTACAGTGTTGCTAGTTGTAAAGCTGCGGCACGCTTCAGCAATTAAGGTGAAGTGTGCCAATAGTTAAGGCAGAATCTAAGCGGGTGCCAGAGAAGAACTCTCTTGAAATGGTGAAAAGAGTTAGTAGGTGCAGAAGAATACGTGTGGATTATTGTATTAGTGAAAATACATACTTAACATGTTCAGAAAGAATAACAGGGGTGTATAAGTTATTATATGGGAACATATGAAAGAAATAAAAAAATAAAAAATAAAACTGAAGAAACCTTTCCTGTAGAGATTGTAGAAGACAAGGATTAGGTATGTATTCTATATCAGCTCAAATCGCTAAGGGTACCTTTACACGCGGCTACATTTCTAGGGTGGCTACAGGTAACTTACTGGTTGCAGTGAAATCATGGAGAGATTATTCCATTTGTACACAGCAACAAGATAGAACCTTGTCTCCATGATTTCACTGCAACCAGTAAGTTACCTGTAGCCACCCTAGAAATGTAGCCGCGTGTAAAGGTACCCTTAGGGTACCTTTACACACGGCTACATTTGTAGCTTGTCACCAGGTAACTTACTGGTTGCAGTGAATTCATGGAGAGATTATTCCATTTGTACACAGCAACAAGATAGAACCATGTATCCATGATTTCACTGCAACCAGTAAGTTACCTGGTGACAAGATACAAATGTAGCCGTGTGTAAAGGTACCCTTAGTGATAAGACATATATATACCTCCACACACCAGAGGGGATGATGGATATGCAGAACAAATAACTCTAACAAAATGGGACTTATGCTAATAAAAAACAAGATAACACCAGTCAAATCAAAAGATTTAGAGATGACACTAATCACTGAATGGATGTAGCAGAGTTGTGCTACAGATATTCACAAAAACATCAAAAACCGGGCTAAAAACACAAAACTGACATTCCAGTGTATATGTACAGTCTTCCAAATAATCAGGTCTATATAAAAGGACATTTTACTGGAAAAAAACAAACTTCAAAATTAAGAGATTATTTCTGACACTAAATTTAGCCCACTCGGTTTAAAGGTACCTAGTTTATGCATCCAATATTTTTCTTTTTTATTAAGAGCACCAGTTCTATTATTAATATGAGATGCTATATGATCGATTGCAGTGACTCTTAGTTTAGTGAAGTCTCTGTTGTGAAAAGTATCAAAGTGACTTGAAACCCCATGTAATTTAAAGCCGTTTTTGATGTTTGATCTATGCTTATTTAATCTGTGATGCAATTCCTGTGTTGTCCGCCCTATATATTGCGTCCCACATGGGCATTCTAGCAAATATATCACAAAAGTTGATTTACAGTTTAGATCAAATTGAATCATAAATGTTTCTCCAGTAGTTTTAGAAGTGAAATTTTTAGTAATTTGTATATGTCTACAGCATAAGCATCGTTTTCTGCCGCAATTAAAAGACCCTTTAGGGGAAGACTGTGTCATTGTCTTATTATTAAGTGGATTCTTTAATCTGCTGGGCGCCAGTATACATTTGATTGTAGGTGCTCTCCTATATGTAATTCCTGGTCTATTAGGTAGGAATTTTCCCAGTATTGGATCACCAAGCAATAATGGCCAGTATTTTACAAGCATTTCTTTAATTTGTTTGTGTTTTTGATTATATGTGGTGATGAAATTAAAAGTGAATTCATTAGGTTTTACAATTTTATCATTTTTCTTCTTTAGAAAATCACCCTGGGCAGAGTTTGCACTTATATCAATCGCATTGCTAATCAATTTATCCGGATATATTCTCACTGTGAACCTTTTTCTGAGAATTTCTGTTTGTTCAAAAAACGATGCATCTTCAGTGCAGTTTTTCCTTATCCTTTTAAATTGGTTAGTCGGAATGTTTCTGATCCACTTGTTATAGTGTCCACTTGTGAAATGGACATAACTGTTCTTGCCTACTTTTTAAAAAACGTTTTTGTCATAATCTGAAGGTATTTCTGATATAAGGTCAAATCCAAAAAATCAATACAGTTTTGATTGATATGGGGTTCAAAATTCAAACCCCATAAATTATCTTGTATTCCTCTCAAAAATGTATTGATGTCATCATGATGAGTGTCCCATATTATGAAAATATCGTCGATGTATCTTTTATACATCACTAGTCCCTTAGTGTGCTGATTATTATATATATAAATGCTCTCAAATAACCCCATGAATAAATTTGCGTAAGAACACGCAACCTTCGACCCCATGGCTGTGCCTCTGATCTGGTGGTAAAAATCACCCAGAAACGTGAAGTAATTATTATTTAAAATGAAATTGAGACCTTGCAAAATGAATTCTTTTTGGCTTTTAGGTACCCTCTCATCAGTACAAAGATAGTAATCCACACACATTAGACCTACCGTATATACTCGCGTATAAGCCGAGTTTTTCAGCCCAAAAATTGGGCTGAAAAGTACCCCCTCGGTTTATACGCGAGTATATACGCCGAGTACACAGGCCGCCCACCCGCCCACCACCATCAGTATACAGGCACCCCCCCATCAGTATCCAGGGCCCCCCCTTGCAGCCCAAACCTGTAAAGTAAGATCATTATACTTATCACTGTCCTGTCGCCGCCGTCCCCGCTGCCAACATCGCGCTCCTCCGGCTTCACCCATCTTCTTCCGGCTAAAAATTTCACTTCTAAAACTACTGGAGAAACATTTATGATTCAATTTGATCTAAACTGTAAATCAACTTTTGTGATATATTTGCTAGAATGCCCATGTGGGACGCAATATATTTGACTGGTGTTATCTTGTTTTTTATTAGCATAAGTCCCATTTTCTTAGAGTTATTTGTTCTGCATATCCATCATCCCCTCTGGTGTGTGGAGGTATATATATGTCTTATCACTAAGCGATTTGAGCTGATATAGAATACATACCTAATCCTTGTCTTCTGCAATCTCTACAGGAAAGGTTCTCTTCAGTTTTATTTTTTTATTTCTTTCATATATTCCTATATAATAACTTATACACCCCTGTTATTCTTTCTGAACATGTTAAGTATGTATTTTCACTAATACAATAATCCACACGTATTCTTCTGCACCTACTAACTCTTTTCACCATTTCAAGAGAGTTCTTCTCTGGCACCCGCTTAGATTCTGCCTTAATTACTGGCACACTTCACCTTAATTGCTGAAGCGTGCCGCAGCTTTACAACTAGCAACACTGTAGCACTGGCACGCGCTTTGCCTGACTTCTGGCACACGTCACCTTAATTACTGAAGCGTGCCGTTGCTTTAGAACTAGCAACACTGGAGCACTGGCACGCGCATCGCCTGTGCGCTGACAATTATAACTGGAAACACTTTTTTTCTTGTATCAATCTGGCTTGCGCTGTATTCCAATTGTAGCTCCACATAACCTAAGTGTTTCCCGACAAGAATCTCTAACATTTGTATGAAATTAAAGATGTATATTCTTTCATAGATCTTAACAACCGCTCTTATAGCTGATGGGTTTAACAGCATGTTTGTTACATGTCTAATGAATTTTTCTAATACTAGTTCTAATCCTCTGTGATACATGAGTCCATACTTGATATCCCCAATGAATAGGAATTTTTTGTTCCTAAACCGAATATATATGTATATATAGTGTTTTCAACTAAATAGATACTTATGTTTGCTCTTTTAAATCCCCCTTGTTAGTATTTGAAATGTCCTGTTTTTAATAGTTCCTTCTTAATTATTTATTCTTCGTTCTACTATGTAATAATTGATTCTCACCCATTTTTATAGATAAATTCATTTTATTTGATGAGATTTTTTAAACAAAGTAATAAAATAATTTATTTATATAATTTTAATATATATTTCTATATATATATATTTTTTTTCATACAATTTTTATCTATATATATTTATATCTTTTTCTTTGACGTGGGAACTCCCTCTTTTTTTATCCTTCATTGTTCTCTTCTTCCATAAAGTTGATACCTGTAAAGGAATACAAGAAATAGACAGTGGTCACTATTGACCTCTTATCAGACACTTTTGACTTTTTTGAGACACTTTTTAATCACAGACCAGTGGCGTAACTACCGGCATAGCAGCCGTAGCGGTCGCTTTGGGGCCCGGCGCTTGTGGGGGGCCCGGACCCAGAGCCGCTACGCAGCCGCTGCTATACCGGCAGCTGCGCCTGCGATACATACAGGGGCGGACTGGCCCGGCGGGCCCCGACACTTTGGGGCCGCGCCCACTAAGCCCCGCCCCCATACCCCCCTGGGTGCTGTAGGGGGGGCCCGGACGGAAAGGGGGGGCCCATTGGTCCCCTGAGCGCCCCCACATGTCATACAAGGGGGCCCCTGACCGCTGCCCCACACGCTATCCTCGGGGCCCCCTGACCGCTGCCTCCATTACTGCTGCGTCCCCCCGCTCTCCATTACCGGCGGGCAGTCACGCTGATCTGCCTGTCATGTGGGCTGTAGCCGGCGCCGCTCTATTTCCTGTATCGCCGGCTACAGCGTCACACTACATGACAGGCTGTGGCTGCGATCAGCGCGACTGCCTGCTGCAGGTAATGGAGAGCGGGGGGCCTGTATATACCACCACCAGGGGCCTGTATACCACCACCAGGGGCCCTGTATATACCACCACCACCAGGGGCTCTGTATATACCACCACCACCAGGGGCCCTGTATATACCACCACCACCAGGGGCCCTGTATATACCACCACCACCAGGGGCCCTGTATATACCACCACCACCAGGGGCCCTGTATATACCACCACCAGGGGCCCTGTATATACCACCACCACCAGGGGCCCTGTATATACCACCACCAGGGGCCCTGTATATACCACCACCACCACCAGGGGCCCTGTATATACCACCACCACCACCAGGGTCCCTGTATATACCACCACCACCACCAGGGGCCCTGTATATACCACCACCAGGGGCCCTGTATATACCACCACCAGGGGCCCTGAATATACCACCACCAGGGAGGCTGCTGTATATACCACCACCAGGGAGGCTGCTGTATATACCACCACCAGGGGCCTGTATACCACCACCAGGGGCCCTGTATATACCACCACCACCAGGGGCCCTGTATATACCACCACCACCAGGGGCCCTGTATATACCACCACCACCACCACCAGGGGCCCTGTATATACCACCACCACCACCAGGGGCCCTGTATATACCACCACCACCAAGGGGCCCTGTATATACCACCACCACCAGGGGCCCTGTATATACCACCACCACCACCAGGGGCCCTGTATATACCTCCACCACCACCAGGGGCCCTGTATATACCACCACCAGGGGCCCTGTATATACCACCACCACCACCAGGGGCCCTGTATATACCTCCACTAGGGGCCCTGTATATACCACCACCAGGGGCCCTGTATATACCACCACCAGGGGCCCTGTATATACCACCACCAGGGGCCCTGTATATACCACCACCAGGGAGGCTGCTGTATATACCACCACCAGGGAGGCTGCTGTATATACCACCACCAGGGAGGCTGCTGTATATACCACCACCACAACCAGGGAGGCTGCTGTATATACCACCACCACCACCAGGGAGGCTGCTGTATATACCACCACCACCACCAGGGAGGCTGCTGTATATACCACCACCACCACCAGGGAGGCTGCTGTATATACCACCACCATCACCAGGGAGGCTGCTGTATATACCACCACCACCACCAGGGAGGCTGCTGTATACCACTGGGGCTGCTGTATATACTGCTGGGGCCTGTATATACCACTGGGGAGGCTGCTGTATACCACTGGGGCTGCTGTATATACTGCTGGGGCCTGTAAGGGGGTGTGTCATTGGGGGGCGTGTCTTGGAGAGGGCGTGTCATTGGGGGGCGTGTCTTGGAGGGGGCCCCGTTCAAAAGTTTGCTATGGGGCCCTGCCAGTTCTAGTTACGCCCCTGTCACAGACAATTTAGCATAACACATATACGATTGATTTCTGCACATATTGATTATCACCTCGATTTTCCTAGATCGAGTCCTATTTTCTTTTTTTTCATTTCCTTCTGCTCTGTATATATTTAAATGATACTAATATAGTTATTCTCCTCATTTCGGATCACCATTTGAGCACATCTTAGACCCCCTTCCCCTCATTTTTTTTATACACTTTCAGGATATATTCTATGTAATTGAGATTACAAAAATCTTTTTGAGAATTTAGAGCTCAATAATACTTTGATTTAATATGTCCAGACATATAGCACACCTGGCAGAGGGACTACAAATATTGGACACACATCACTTTTTCATTTTTGTGGGTCTGATTCCACACAAGAACCTTTCGGTCTTTTTTCTTCTCTTATTTTCTCATATGGCTGTGAGTTTTGTTCTGTTTTCCCTTTTTTTATTATATGTGATTTATGCACTTAATGGATAACACACACTATGTTTATTTTTTGATATCTCTCTCATCGGCTGTCATGGCAATTTGTTTTGTAAACATTGTGACGTCATGGGTAGATCCTCCCTTCTTGCTGATGTAATTTCCATCATGTTTTTGGCGCCTTTTTTCTTATAAAAGTGTAATTGTTCAGTGTAATAGTGATGTTCCCTGAGGAAGGAGCTCAGGAGGAGGCTCCAAAACGCGTCGGAAAATAAAGACTGTAGCTGAACCAGACATTCCTGTGTCTGTGTGTCTTTAGTCTCGGAGCAGCAGCGCGGACACGGAGGCACTTTGTCCAAGAATCTGCATTACGACCACGGTCACCGTTGGGAGTGCGGTCGCTGCAGCAGCTGCTTGTACGCTATTCTACCAGTTGTGGGTAGGTGAGCAATTCAACATCGCTAAGTGAAAGTGTGTTATTGAGATAAGACCCTATTTGAGCATTCTTTTTTCACAGATAGCATAGCCTTCACACCTTCACAATTTATGCAGGCCTGAGTATTGGAGTGGTATGCATGGCAGTAGTCCTGTAGAAAGTGTTCCTTGAATTCATTCCATAACTGCAGAGGATTAGCTGGAGGGCCAAAAATGCAGATATAGGCAAACATGTCCCGAAGCTGTGCTGGCATTCTTGTAGCGTATTTTTCCATAGACTATCATCAAAGAGTAAGCCAAGGGCTAATGCTGCCTCTTTGAAGGTTTCATAAGTAACTCCGTTGACCGTTTTAATACTGTCAAAACTTATAGCACCTTTGACGTCTAATAGCAACAATCGCAAGTAGTAGCGTTCTTGATCTTTGACATTAACGGTGTACATCCTTCCAATAACAGGGCCACCTCCTCGCTTTCTAAGTTCCCAAGAGCCTTCCTTCCAAACAAAGTACTCTGGAATTTGCCGGTATAAATAGTTATGAGCATGTTGGTCATTGATATTAAGCTCAAAGTAGGCCATAAGAGTAGAATTCCGATTAAGTTTTTGTCGGATGTTAGCAATGGAGTCATCCTCATGAAGATAGAGTGACTGAGAATGAGGCAGATGTACGGCAAGGCGAATGATGCTATGTGATTGCTTATGCATAGGATAAGCAAAAATGCGCCAAGCTGCCTCTGGTGCACTAACATATCTGGAATCTGTAAATTGATGTGTTTCATCATGGTCAATGTGAGTCTGGCAAATGTCAAGGTTGGCTTTGTCATGTCCTTTGTAGACATATTTAAACAAATATTTGACACTTTGAATTTAAGCACAAAGTTCCACATTAATATGGCACCTGTATTTCAAGAGTAGGAACGGATTGTATGGAACTACCCAAGAATTGTCAATTGTTTTAGAGTGGTGTTGAATGGAAGGGCCAAAGCTTCTGCGATAAATGGGATAGGCATCTTTAGCTATGATGGTAGATGTTTGCAAATCTTTAGGGAAACCTTTTGTACATTTGCCGAGATCCATACAGGGAGAATTGGGGTTGTGTTCTCCACAGGGCCCATGAATCATCTGTTGCAAAACAATGTCATAAAGTTGAGGGTAGTAGTTAGCACCAGGAATTTCTGCCCAGACAATATTGTCGACATCCTCCTTAGTCCTTAATTTAGAGTTGCTATCTAAAATGATTAAAATGTGTGCGTGTGGTAGACCACGTTTTTGGAATTCGATTACGTGCACCATAGCACATACTTTTCCGAACAATCCTTTGGTGATGTCTTGTAATAGAGATTCTAACTTAATTTTGAACACACGTGCTACTAAATCAGGTCTGTGTTCCACACGCTGCCATGGCTGTAAATTAGTTGTGATCTCGCTCCATTTAGGATTGCAGGTCATAGTGATGAACAAATCAGGGCGACCGTACTTGGTCACAATAGCCATGGCATCCTGATACCGTTGCTGCATGTTCCCAGGACTACCCTCAAAGGAAGAAGGTAAAATCACGGTTTTGCCAATGGGGATGCCATTTTGGATGGATTTTTTTAATAAATGCTCTTGCAATACAGAGTAGTCCTCTACTTTAAAATCCTTTTGATGTTTGCGGATAAAATGTAGGCGATTTGCCTCGATTTTGACATAAGCATCAACAATGTACTGTTGGGTGAGTTTGCCACCATTCAGTACTGGATTAAAGTGATGTCTTACAGATAGCATGTAGCAATAGTATTGCAGTTGTGTAATTCTGCGTCTACTTGGAGCTTGTTGTTTCATGTCATCATGCCAGCCTTGTTCTCCGTAAGGGAAAAACAGTGGATAGAGGAGGGCATCTAAATTGCTATGCAGAATGCTGATAGGTTTGGTTTTTGGGGCCAAAGGATTCTTAGGGTCAGGTTTTAAGTGAATTAAAATATCTCGATTGAATGGTATGCTGTAATGGGACAAAATGCCGGAATGCCCGCGCTGCCACCAAGAATCACCAGGAAACAAAGAGTTAACTGGGCAGATTTTTCTTTTATTCTATCCTACGCGTTTCAGAGCCTCTATCCGAGCTCCTTCCTCAGGGAACATCAAGAGCACAATGGAAACAATCTTATATAAACACAAAAAAGCGCCAAAAATCAGTGACAGCCCCTGTGATGTGGCGTCAGCAACAGGGTGGATCAGAGTGTGACATCACAATGTTTGTAAACAATACATCGTAGAAACTGTCAGAATTCACAATATGTTTCATACAGTTGATCACAAAGTAGATTTGCTATTTCTTTTTAAGTCGGTGAGATCGCTTATTAAATTTCACAAATAGAAGAAAGAATTAAGAAAAAGAAGAAGAAAAAAAGAAAAGAAAAAAAGGGGGGAGTGAGCTGTGTTTGAACTCATGAGTGAAAAACATATATATATGTTGTTCTGACTTAGAGTGTAGTATGTTTAGCTAGTTGTGCTATATAGTCTGATGGAAAACTCCATTAATTTGTATATTTGCAAGGAGAGAAATTTCATTAAAAATGATGTGTTGATAAATGTGAGGAAAGTTCTAATAAAGAATATACACATACATACATATACATATACACACACATATACATATATATACATACATACATACATACACATATATACACACATATGAGAGGGTTCTATGGGATATTCTCTTGTGCAGTTATATAAATTAATCTAGTGGAGGAAATATATAAATATAAGGATCTCATAAATAATCTATATATATATATATAAAAATTATAAAAATTATAAAAAATATATTAATAATGGTATACATATATTAATAACATATATATATATAATTTACTTGTCAGGACTAAGAAAAGAGTAGTGGACTGTTTAAAAGTTCTAAAAAATTCATTTCAGTTGCTTTTTACAAAAACTAAGAATGGTCAAAAATGTGCCTAAAGGGAATGTAGGAAAAAATAATATATATATATATATATATATTTTTTTTTAGTAAAAACTGCCTTGTTAAAATATCTTATTTAAAAATAGCCTTTAATATGTTAAAAAATAGTAAAAAATAGATTAAAAATGAGGGGTAAAAAAGTATAGAAAAATATGTATTGTAATATGATTAAAAATGGTATATAAATATATCTAAAGAATGTGTGAATTTATATATCTTTGAAATATAGGCGATATCCCTAAAAAAGTCAGTAGATGGCGCCAGAGGGTTGTCTGAGCTCTGCGTGCCTCGGCTTTAGAGTTTGATACAATGTTGCAGGTTCTAATTATGATAGACAGAATAAGTGTGTGTGGAGTGTGCCTCCAATTAAGCCCCAGAATTCCACTAGGAGAAAATCTGAGAGTCAGAACCTCATAGGTTCTGTTCCTCATGATTACATAGAGTGTAATTTTATTGATCTTGTTAAAAAAGAAGGAAGGGAAAGTGTAGTGAGATTTATTAGTGTAGTAAATTAATTAGGAGCGTGGCAGGAGTGTGCCTGAGATTAAATCTTCATTACAATGTTGCTACTTTGCCTATTAGTGCGTGTGTCTTCAATCTATATGTTGAAAACTAAGTTGTAAAAGTAGAATGGGTGAAGAAGAAGCGTTTAGTGAATGGGGAGCATTCATAAAACTTCATCAGGGTAAATAGGGAAGAAGAAGAAGATTCTGTAATAGTGAAATAGTGAAATAAAAACTATATGTATAGTGATACAAAAAATATATATAGTGTGGGGGCGTGGTTTACCCATGACTGGAGAAGCAGCGCGGTGAAGGAGCTCCGCTTCCCGCCACTGACCGAGCCGCTTCCCTACCTCACAGACGGCCTCCAAAACTGAATGGGCAAAAGCAAGAAGGGTTCAGGAGCCCCCGGAACCGCTGAGACGCCGCACAGAGGAGCCATAGACCGTTTCCTCCGGTCTGGAAAGGACGTTCCCCAGGCACAGTCTCCCTCCAAAATGGCGGCCGCGTCCTCCTCACAGCGCGAGGCAGCTCCCAGGTCAGACAGGAGCAACAGACAGAGGGGAAACCGCTTTGACTGCCTCAGAGAGGACACACTGCAGGATGAGGCCATGGGAGGTCTTCAGCTACCACCGGAGAATGCTTCTAACCTGGAGATAAGTAACTATATTAAAAATTTACCAACAAAAATGGATCTTGAAAAATTTGCATGCAGGCTGGAGAATTCATATAAATCTGAGATACAGATACTAAAACAAGAATTCACTAGCAGGGTGGAGGAGGTGGAGAGGGCTCAGGACGCGGTTCTGGATGAGCTGAGAGCTCACAGGGAGACATTAGAATCACACACTGCCCTCCTAGAAGACATCCTATATAGCCAGGAAGACCTGGAAAACAGGAACCGTAGAAACAACATACGGATCAGGGGGCTTCCAGAATCTGTCTCCCCAGTGGATCTGTCAAAGACTGTTCAGAATCTATTTAAGCAGATACTAGGAGACCCGGAGGGCCCCGATATCGACCTGGACAGAGTCCATAGGGCATTAGCCCCTAGACCATCGCCCGAGGCATTCCCAAGGGACGTAGTCTGCAGGATCCATTTTTACTCAATAAAGGATGCCATAATGACAGCTGCTCGCCAATCAAATTCCATTACTTTTGAGAATCATACCGTGTCGCTGCTACCTGACCTGGCCAGAAGAACCCTGCTGCAACGCAGGGGATTACGACCTTTACTGACTCTCCTGAAAGATAGGGAGATAAAGTATAGGTGGGGCTTTCCTTTTCAGTTAATAGCCTCTAAAGATGGCCGCTCAGCCTCCTTCAGGAAGATAGGAGACCTCCCCGCATTTACAAGAGCCCTTGATTTGCCCATGATTGACTTGCCGGATTGGCCCAAGATGCAGGCCCTACCTGGCCCACCGCCACGATGGAGCAGATCACCTAGAGCTGGACATGCCGGAGGGGCCAAAACCTGAATGGACGTGTTACGAGTCTAGGCGCACATTGCATGGTTGAGGACATGTCCCTGTTGAATCAGATGTCCTCGGAATTATAAGTAGCCTGCTGCTGGTTTGATTTAGTTTGGCGGTCGGTGGTACAAATTGAGGGTTATCCTCTATACTACTGTTATATCCTTAAATGTTTCCCACCCTATTCACTGACTCCCTCTCCCCTCCCTTCCCTTTCCCCCCTTACATCTTTCATACTCTCCTCCTCCCCTCCTTGATCTCTCATCACTTCCTTCCTACTCCTGTGCTCTTCCTACCCTCCCTTTCCCATGTTTTTTCCTCCATTTTCAATACCCCATCCAATTCTTTTCCCTATACTCTTTTACATACTCCTCTCTCTTGACACAATCTTCTCTTCCTTCCTCATCAACTCACACTGAGTTTCTTCATTCCCTATTGATATACCTAATCCATTATTATTGGTGGAGAAAATGTAGGATTTACGAAAGCGTCCTTTGTATATGATTTATATGTTTATTCCCCCTCCTGTTTTTCACACCCGACCCTTTCACTCACTGTTCTTTGAATACTTACCAAACTTCTATTACCTTACCCTCCTTGTTTATTCCCTTCCCTTCCGTCTCTGCATTTTAGACGATATTCTAAATATTTACCAAGTATAACAGTTTCAGTTATTTGTAATAATTGGTTTTTTAGGGCTATACTCTATTGTTGGTCAACAGCCCATACAGTTATATGTTATTGTACTAAGGCAACTTTCATAAGATAATTAAAATTTTTATAAACTGTGAGGTGGGACGGCTGGAGGTGTGCGGTGGGCCTACCTGCTCCCCGGTCATCCCACGACTCCCAAGTGCTGGACAAGGTTTGTCCATATTTTGCACTTTTTCCCATGTCACAGCTGCTGCCTGATATGGGATCCCTTTGTTGGGTTTATACCCATTACCCCCTTTCTTCCTCTTATCTTTTTCTTGATTCTCCTCTATACTCTTCACTTTGGTCTTTCCTGTCCCTCTTTAGTCGTTACTCAAAAGTGGTCCCCGCGGAGATAACCTCAATATGTCGGAAATTAGGTGTTGCTCACTAAATGTGAGAGGCTTGAATAAGCCTGAAAAGCGACGCCAAATCCTAACAACAGCAAAGAAGTCCAGGGTTCATGTGTTGATGCTGCAGGAGACTCATTTTAGATCGGACGCTCCCCCTGTCTGCGGCTCCCGGGATTTTCCAGTCTGGTTTCATAGCACTAACCCTACATCTAAATCTAGGGGAGCTTCTGTGGCATTCCATAGATCTTTTTCCCCTGAGGTCGTGGAACAGGACATCGACCCTGCAGGTCGTTATGTATTCTTAAAAATTAATTGGTTATCCCGTTTATATGTTCTGGCTAACGTATATTTTCCCAACAGGCATATGCTGAGATTTGGCTCGAAAGTTAAAAGTCTGCTGGAGAAATTCGCAGGACACATACCCATCATTCTGGGAGGAGACTTTAATCACCCTATAGATCCGAAAATAGACACCTCTTCAGGTAGGTCTTGCCTCCCTGTGCCGTCTCTCCAACGTCTAGCAGGATACCTTGAGTCGCTGCGCACGGTGGACATATGGAGGATATTGCACCCTGGGGAACGGGACTTCACTTTCTTTTCCCACACACACTCAGTATACAGTAGGATAGATAGATTCCATATATCCCAATCCCTCCTAGATTATGAGGTCAAGGCATACATTGGCAACATACTATACTCAGACCATGCACCGATATATTTAACTTTGAGGATGGGGCCCCAGGACAGGAAAGAATACACTTGGCGTCTTAATGAATATTTACTAAGAGACCCAACTTGCCTTAAGGATCTGGTATCCACTATCCAAAATTTTAACTTAGATCATGCAAGAGACACTACCTCACTTCCGATACAATGGGAGGCCCTTAAGGCAGTTCTTCGGGGGGTTTTAATATCCCACGGATCAAGGTTAAAGAGGTTGAGATCTCAGGAGATAAAAGACTTACTTCAGGAGATCTCTCAACTGGAAGGTTCCCATAAACAATCTCCAACACCCACCTTGACGACCCAATTATCCACGGCTCGTCATAAACTCCTCGCAATACTGGACCAAAAAGATAAAATTCAACGAGACAGAATACATTCAAAATTTTATTTATTGGGTAATAAATCGGGGAGACTATTAGCGCGAGCTCTTCATCCACGAAACCAATGTACTTTTATTCCTCATGTGACCAAGACGGGTGGGACGAAGGCGCATGCCACTAGGGACATAGTGGAGTGCTTTCGTTCTTTTTACTCATCCCTATATAACATAGAAAGGCCCCCTGATGATAACTACGACCGTAATTTAAAGGACTATATAGAGAAAAATGGTCCCCCCCCCTTGTCTAAAAATATTAGAGAAGAATTGACTTCAGACTTCACTACGGAAGAATTAGACGAAGTATTAAAATCACTTAAACCAGGAAAGAGTCCCGGTCCTGACGGGTACTCATCAGGCTTCTGCAGATCTCTAGCGGAATATCTAAATCCCCGCTTCCTAGACGTATGCAATAGCATCTCCAAGGGAGAGGTTTTTCCTCCCCAGGCCTTGCTGGCTCACATAGTGGTCTTACCGAAGCCTGGAAAGGATCCGTCACTTTGTAGTAGCTATAGACCCATTTCTCTTATGAATATAGACATTAAAATATACGCTAAATTGCTCTCAAATAGATTAAGAAAATATATACCATCCCTAATAAATACAGATCAGGTGGGCTTCGTCCCGGGACGCGAAGCTCGCGACAACATAATTCGGTCCATTGCAGTCATCGATGGGGCAAGGAGGAGGGGGGTTCCCATGTGCATCCTGTCGATAGACGCCGAGAAGGCCTTCGACAGGGTGCGATGGGACTTCCTATTCACCACTCTGGAACATATTGGTTTGGGAGGGGTGATGATAGATAGAATCAAGGCCCTATATTCTGCACCATCAGCCCGAGTGAGGGTTAATGGTTCCCTTTCAGAACCATTCCCCATTCAGAACAGAACACGCCAGGGGTGCCCTTTATCTCCTCTGATATACATATTGTGCATGGAATCCCTGGCGGAAGCTCTCCGGACCAATAAGTCAATCAAGGGGCTAGAGACAGGAGACACAGAGCAGAAGCTCGCTCTGTTTGCAGACGATGTGCTTTTATTTGTGACAAATCCCCTTATATCTATACCAAACATAATGGAGGAATTGAACATTTACGGAAACTTGAGCAATTTCAAGATGAATGAATCTAAATCGGAGTTGCTCAACATTTCCATTCCGGATTTGGTAGCTAAATTAATCAGAATGCAGTTTCCATTCATATGGAAACAGGACGAGATTAAATATCTAGGCGTAAAACTGACTAAGGACCCCTTGAATTTATATACTAGAAACTTTCTGCCCTTATTGACCACCTTAGAAGCAGACCTTAGGACTTGGAATAGGCTCACGATCTCTTGGTGGGGTAGAATTCACTCAGTTAGAATGGATCTATTACCGAGAATTTTGTATTTCCTCCAGGCCATCCCGATCCTTCTTCCGGCATCTTTTTTTTCCAGACTCAAGACCCTTTTAACCAGATATATCTGGTCGCACAAAAAAGCTAGGATAGCACTTAACACATTATATAGAAGGCCGGAGGAGGGTGGAGTGGGCATGCCTAATTTTTTAATCTACCACAAGGCTGCTTTGGGTAAATGCATCTTAGACATGTTCAGGCAAATAGATACACAACGATGGGTTGAAGTAGAATATGCATTCGATACTTTATGTCCTTTGGTAAGGGTCTGGCTCCCGGGTCCTAAACCTTCGACCCCCCCCTCCTTTATAATATCTCAATTATTACTATTTATGAAGAAGCATAATTCGTCGCTATTTATGACCATGAACCCCGGTCCTCTAACCCCCATATTTAATAACCCGGCTTTCGGTATGGAGAGTGGGGAGTCATCCTTCCTGGGCATACACAGAAGAGCACACCCAACAATTCATGATTACATCACTTCACGGGATGTAAAGGGTTTGGAAGACTTGTTCCACTCATCCTCAGTTCCCCCGGGTGCATGGCTTCAACACGCCAGGTTGCGTAGTTATATTAAATCTCTATGCTGGTCAGATATCTCTAGACAACCAACAGCTTTTGAAAGACTTTGCCTCGAAAGAGGTCCAGTCTCTCATGCGATCTCAGCGCTACATGTTATCTTCCAGAACTCTAAGGAGATGGGAGATAAATATACTGTCAATTATAAATTAAAATGGGAAAGAGATTTCCATACAGAATTCTCGCCAGTCGAATGGGATAAATTATTATTGTTCACACATAAATCAGCAACTTCAGCGACGCTCCTGGAAAGAAACTTTAGACTGTTGGCGAGATGGTACAGGTGCCCGGCTGACCTACATTCAATATTTTCATCGGTGTCGGACCGTTGTTGGCGTTGTCATAAGGATTGTGGCACCTACCTACATATCTGGTGGGATTGCCAAATAATTCACCCATTTTGGGAGGAGGTGTTTGACTTATATAATATGGTCACACAATCCAGTGTTCCCAAAACGGCCCATGTCGCTTTATTGAATTTACTAGATATGTCTATCTCAAAATATAAGACTAATATGATCAGATATTTTCTTTCAGCGGCTAGAACTCTAATAGCCAGAAGATGGAGGAACGCGGAACGCCCATGCCGCACTGATTTGTTAAATGAGCTGAACCACATATGTAGATTGGAAGATATCGCTAGCCAGAGTTCTCCTGATACAAAAGCAATAGATAGACACTGCCGCTTATGGTCTTCATGGATCCTATTCAGAGAATCTGAATCGCTAAAGAGGTGGTTGACAATGGGATAGAGGGAGATGTAGAGGTGGTTGGGGATTCTGGGGCTTGCGGACGGGGGGGGATAGTCCTCCACATCTCGTGTGGATCCCACACGGGAATTAATGTGGAAACACTCTTGGAGACTTTACACGTGACTACCTGGCATCAATTTTTTCTCACGCACCACTTAGATACCTGATCATAGTTAGTATCTATTGAGTTCGACTAATTTTCTCCCTCTACGGGATATCCTTTATTTCTCTTTCCTTTTCTGTTCTTCTCTTCTTACCCACCCACTATCAGTTATTCTTATTATTATTATAGTATAAATTGATAATAATATCTATCTTACCTAACAAAATGATTCTAGGTCCCGAAAGGACGAGGTAGTGTTAGGAATAGGGGTCTGAGGAGAGACCCGGCGAACTAATTCCCTAACACATAATTTGATATGGAATAAATATGAGGCTATACAAGGGAATTAACGTTACCAAAATTTTTGATATAGACCTTTTATGTAAACATTTGAAATACACTATTTTTCTTTGTTTTATTCCAACCTATTTGAAAGTTTTTGACAAATTTATATGTAACAAGTTACTGTTGTATGAACAATGGTCATTGTGTTTTCATTATGTATATTTGCATACTCTTCAATAAAAATTGATTTAACGCAAAAAAATATATAGTGAAATAAAAAATTATATATATAGTGAGATAAAAAATGGGAACTTCAGAGTATATATAGAAATATAAATATAAGAAGTAAAAAATATACAGTTATGCCTAGACTTATAAGTATTTAAAAGATATATAATGATAATAAATATAATGATAATAAATATAAATATAGCAGTACTTTAATAAAAACATGATTATATATTCACAGGACCATAAGAGCAGATCTATCTGAAGTGGGCCAACAGAAGGAGAAAAATCTATAAACATATATTACAACCAGGGTTTTTTTAGGAGATAATTTCTGAGATAATATTTAATCCTCTAGGAGCCAGTGTGTTCATCTTATATATCCAGTATTTCTCTCTCTTATTGAGAGCACCCAATCTATTAGCGGTGTTCTCAGGAATATGATCTATGGCTATAACTTTCAGTCCCCCATAATTTCTATTGTGGTGTACATCAAAATGATTTGACACCCCATGCTGTCTAAAACCATTCTTAATATTGGATCTATGCTTATTAATCCTATTGTGGAGCTCCTGTGTTGTACGGCCAATATATTGTAGGTTACAGGGACATTGTAGTAGATATATGACAAATTTTGTGTTGCAATTTATTTTGTGGGATATCTGAAATTTTTCACCAGTGGAATTGGAAACAAATTCTTTAGTTGGTGTCATCATTTTACAGCATAGACAACGCTTATTACCACAGCGGTTGGTACCTTTGTTTGTTTGATCTGAGTTTATTTGTTGTTTGTGGGAAGGTGTTCTCAATCTACTGGGGGCAACAATACTTTTAATTGTGGGGGCCCTTCTGAAGGTTATTCCAGGACGATCTGGTAATATTTTTCCCAAAATCGGGTCATTTAACAGTATAGGCCAATGTTTGTTCAAAATATTTTTAATCTCTCTATGTCTTTTATTAAATGTGGTTATAAGATTAAAATTAAAAGGGGTATCTTCTGACTTTACATTTTTTTCTTTCTGTTTCAAAAGAGAATCCTGTGAAATTTTGCTGCTCTCTTTAAATGCATTTTCTATCAGTTTAGTAGGATATTCACGTGTCCTAAATCTCTTTTTTAGGACTTCTGATTGTTCAATAAAATTATCATTATGGGAACAATTCTTCCTAATCCTTTTGAACTGGTTAACAGGGATGTTCCTAAGCCATTTGTTGTAGTGTCCACTTGTGAAGTGGACATAACTATTTCGGTCCACTTGTTTAAAAAAGGTTTTTGTTAATACATGATCTTTCTCTCGATAGATTGTTAGATCCAGGAAGTCAATAGTGGTCCTATGTGAATGGGGTTCAAATTTAAGACCCCATGAATTATTATACAGGATATGCAAGAAATCATCAGAGTCACTCAAATCATCATCCCATATGATAAAAATATCATCAATGAATCTTTTAAATAACAATAGTCCCTTGTTATGTGGATTGTCATATACATGAATGTTCTCAAAGATACCCATAAACAAATTTGCATATCCACATGCCACCTTTGACCCCATCTCAGTCCCTTTCACTTGATGGTAGAACTGTCCCAAGAATGTAAAAAAATTGTTCTTTAAAATGAAATTGAGACCATCCTTGATGAAATTTCTCTGTTTCAAGGGGATCCTACTGTCATATTGTAATACATTTTCAACACACATAATTCCAATCTCATGATCAATGTTCGTGTAGAGAGATGCCACGTCCAAAGTTATAAATTTATAAGATTCCTTCCATCTAATTTCTTTTAAAATGTGGATCAATTGGGTTGAATCCTTTATGTAGCAATCAAGTAGTGTGACATGATCCTGTAATATTCTGTCAATATAACTTGCCAGATTGCTGCTTAAAGAGCCAATCCCCGAAATGATAGGTCTTCCTGGTGGATTTCTCAAATTTTTATGTATCTTAGGCAAGTGATATAGGAAGGGTACTGTTGGACTCCTATTAGTCAAAAACTTCTTCTCTTTTTCATTGATGGTGCCCTCAGTGAATGAATTTTTGATGAACATATTAAAAGCCTTAGTAAGTGCTGGATATGGATCAGTATCAATTTTTTTATAATATGTGGTATCTGATAGTATAGTCATCGCCTCATTCACATAGTCATTATAATTCTGAATTACTATGCCTCCACCTTTATCTGCACATCTTATCACAATATCCCTGTTTTTTTGTAAGTTTGTCAAAGCCTTTCTTTCTTCCTTTGTCATGTTATCACTTGATCTGGTTCTGGTCTTATTAAGGGAACCTAAATCGTTCAATACCATTTCTTGGAAGGTCTCAACATGATGTCCCTTGCTTGTTAATGGATAAAAATTGCTCCCCATCTTAATTTTCGGATGGAAGGATATATCATTATCATTCTCATTAGTGTTTATAGGGTCATTTGCTTGTGTGGCAAAGTGTCTTTTTAGTGTTAAATTACGTACATATTTATGTATATCAACAAATAGGTCCAGGTCATCAGGATTATTAGATGGACAAAATGATAGTCCTTTATTAAGCACACGTTTTTCTGTCTCATTCAAAGTATAGTCAGACAAATTAATAATGTTATTTTCACTGATCATTATAGGGCAAATGTGACTCTCCCTTTCTTCTTTGTTTTTTCTATTTTTTCTTTTTCCTCTGCAACCTCTTCTAGTTTTCTTTTCCCTAGTACTGGGCTGAAAAAGGACGTTATTGTATTTTGCTGGTTTGCTAAGTTTAAAAAAGGGACCAAACCAGTGTTGTTGGTGTTGGTGTTATCAATTATGACTACTTTATTTTTACATGATTCTCCGGGTGTTGTAAGTTTAGTCAGAAGGGCTGCTGAGCTGGTCGCTTTTCTGCTATCTGTAGATGTTGAAGGTAAACTGGTTGTAGCCTTCTTAGTATCATGTAAGACAATGGGCCGTAGGGGTCTTTCCCTATTGATCCTAGTGATCTGTTCTTTGATCTTATTTAAATGGTCTTCCTCCGATACTATATTCACTATTGGTGTTGAATTCTCAATAATTTTCCCTTCTTTTGGTCCTTCATGCACAATTGCTTTAATTGTCACTGTGTTATTTGATCTCACTATATTTTTATTGGTACTCTCATTTAATTCTGCCATTGTATTATTAGTATTCTGTTCTAATTGGGCAGCTTTCTTTCTAGATTCAATTATATCCCAGTCAGCATCAATGAATGCAGATTCAGTGGCAGAAGTCAGTGATTCATCATCACAGGTGTCAGAGGATCCCAGCTCATTAGTAGTAGTCTCTAAATCATCTCCTGTTAGATTTTTTTCTTCTTCCTCAGTCATCTCACTTAAATTCCCTTCATTAATGATCATAATGTCAGGATTCATTTCCACATTTGTCTCTTGCTCCTCACTCCTGTGTTGGTTCTCATTAGTGATAATCTCATTATCATCAATGATCTTATATTTTATGGTTTTGTTTTCTTTATGCATATTACTTGTCCCATCCACAGTTGTAGGTTTGCTATCATTTATAGGTTTATTGAGGGTCTTATTAAATCTACTATTGGAAAACCTTCTGGTGGGGTAACTGGTGGTATATTCAGGGGCTCCTGAGTCTGAAAAAGATCTATGTCTCAGTTGTGCCTGTTTTCTCTTATTCTGTGTGTAGCTGTTCCTTTCTTCCTGAATCTCCTCATTTGCTTTATTTGTGTTAGAATAGTCCTTTCTGTCTCTATTGAGTTTTTTTGATTTCCTCAATATTGTTTCATGTTCTATTTGAGTAATGTTTGTACAAATATTAGAGTATATTCTTTTATAGTCTGGATGGACATCAAATTTGGAAAGTCTTTTGTCATTTCTTGTATACTTTCAGTAGCCTTGTCTGCTAAATCATTTCTTTTCAGATAAAGCATAGTCAGCAGATTGTGCATACACAAATGCAAATAATCATCCCATCTTTTAGTAAAGTCAGTATCATCAGGAAATGGAGATTTTAGAACCAGTCTCAAACCTCTGGGACAGATGTCCTCCTCTATGTATAGAGATAGGAACCTTGCGTCTACTCCATATTTAATTTCATTTTTCAAATGGTCCTCTAACTGATGTAAATATTCTTTCATGATTTTTGTATCCTCTTCAGAAAATACATTCCCCATGAGCTCAGTTGTGGTAGGGGTAAAGTTACTGCTTCCAATTGTCTGTAAAATCAGTCTTTCCCGCAGGGAAAACCTGTGTTGTAAATAGTCCATAATGATATGTAAAAACACGACCCTTGCAGCAAATATCCAAACCTTCCAAAAATGCTCGTCCCACTAGCACTCTGAAAGTGCTTTATTAGAACTTTCCTCACATTTATCAACACATCATTTTTAATGAAATTTCTCTCCTTGCAAATATACAAATTAATGGAGTTTTCCATCAGACTATATAGCACAACTAGCTAAACATACTACACTCTAAGTCAGAACAACATATATATATGTTTTCACTCATGAGTTCAAACACAGCTCACTCCCCCTTTTTTTCTTTTCTTTTTTTTTCTTCTTTTTCTTAATTCTTTCTTCTATTTGTGAAATTTAATAAGCGATCTCACCGACTTAAAAAGAAATAGCAAATCTACTTTGTGATCAACTGTATGAAACATATTGTGAATTCTGACAGTTTCTACGATGTATTGTTTACAAACATTGTGATGTCACACTCTGATCCACCCTGTTGCTGACGCCACATCACAGGGGCTGTCACTGATTTTTGGCGCTTTTTTGTGTTTATATAAGATTGTTTCCATTGTGCTCTTGATGTTCCCTGAGGAAGGAGCTCGGATAGAGGCTCTGAAACGCGTAGGATAGAATAAAAGAAAAATCTGCCCAGTTAACTCTTTGTTTCCTGGTGATTCTTGGTGGCAGCGCGGGCATTCCGGCATTTTGTCCCATTACAGCATTCCTGTTTCCACGTTCATCGTGAAGGTGCGGCCCTGCAGCAGCCATTCTACAAGCCATCTTTCAGGCGATTATACCGGTTGTGGGTGACACAACTGAACCAGGTGAGCAGTTCCTGATATTTACCGCTATAACCCTTTGTAAAAAGGATAAGACCCTATGCGCATTTATCTCACGTTTATCGATTGAATGGTGGCTCTCCATTGTCATTTTCGAATACAACGGAAACCTCATTGACAGTGGGGTTATTGTAGCGTCGAGGGTCTTGTGTGCGATCTTGTTTTAAGGCCATGGTTATATTAGGCATGACACTGCCATTTGCAAGAGCTTTAAGATGGTCCTCCTGTTCTACATCCCGTAACATTTTGTACGCAGCTACGAAGGGATTGATATTATCTAATTGAAGAGCAATGAAACTCATCAAAGTATGATGACAATTTTGATTTTGTTGACATTGCAAGCGTTGTTGATTAGCAGTATGGGTATCTAAAATGTAAAGCTGGGCATACACTGGAACTTCATCATCAGACGGATGTAGGGTTCCAGTGCGATAATATATTTGTCCATGTATCTGGAAGCAATATGGGCCATATCCAGGAGGCGGGGCAATATTGGCACCCATGGAGGCAAAAGCAAATGAGCTGTTAATGCTGCGAATATTCTCCATTAAATTTTTACTGAACTCACTTTCACCTTGAAGCAAACGGGTAAAGACATCTGGATATTGTTGTATTGGCACCTGTACTTTACCCTTATGACAGCATAGGGTGAAATTGTGATCGTAAGGTATCTCAGCGATGAAATACCTAGCTTGGCAATGGTCACAAAGATGGTTCATGTCACCACAGCTGTGTTGTGTAACGGTATTTTCATCAGCACTGTGATATTGATGGTGTAGAGACTGTGTATGTGGTAATGGAGGACGTGATCGTATGAGTCGAGTAATGTAGAGTAGTCGTGGCGCTTGTGGTGTCACTTCATTGTGCTGTTGACTGAAATCTTGTGATTGAGAAAACTGTAGGTGTGGAGACAATATTAGTGGGCTTGGTACGGAGGAAATAGGCAGTTGCAAAGGCACGTGTGAAAAGTGGGTAGAGGAAGAAGTGTCTGGAGCAGAATTGGGATGTTGTATGTGTGAAGACTGAATGTTGGAAGAGGTAGAAGCTGTAATTAGACGTTTTAGATGGTGCGTAGACGCATCTTTTGCTAATCTAATTGATTTAAATATAGGCAATTCGGTTTTGCAGCGTTTTGCATAATAACCCTTCTGGTAGTCAAGGTACTGCTGATGTTCCTCAGGGGTCTGGTTTTCACGGCGTTTACGTTTACGTTGTATGATGGTAGCTTTATTGTCAGCGTCATTAGCATATTTTTTATTGCGACCCAATTATTAGTGTGCAGATACTATCTAAAATGAGGTCAAAAGCAGATATCCAGTAATAGTAGTAGTACACAGAGGAGTAGTAATATAGGAAGTCTATAGTGTACAGAGATATAGTGAAAAAAGATATTATAGGTCAAAATGCAGTATATACCAAAGGGTTGAGGAGTTCAGAGAGGCAAAATGGTGGAGACAGGCAACGTAGACAAAATGGTGGACACAGGCAACGTACTAAAAATGGAGGCTAGTAGAGGCACTTATGTATGAGAATTAATAGTCCAGAGCTATATTAAAAGGTTATTAAAAAACTCTATCTTATACACAGTATTCAGGGAAAAGAGTTGTAAAATGTCAAACCACAGTATATGAGATGGAGTCCAGGACTGCAGAGAGGCAAAATGGTGGTCACAGGCAGGGTAGAGAAGATGGAAGCTGTCACACAGAGGAGGACTGCAGAGAGGCAGCTGAGGTAAAATGCGGGCTTTTCAAACGGTCCGCGGCACAGCAGTGTGAGGAGAAAGCAAAGTCATCACAGAATTTCAAACCTCGCGCCTTGCCGCGAGCCGCGAATCTGATTGGACGGGCGCGGACCAATCAGAGCAGCCACAGTGAGGACTTTTGAATTCAAATGTAGCGCCTTGCGGGAAGCCGCCATTCTGATTGGTCGGCGCGCTGAACGCGGCGACCAATCAGAATAGCGGAGCGCTGTATGGCGCCCTACTTCAAATACACTGACTACAGTGTATTTCAAATATGGCGGCATTGCGGACGCCGCTATTCTGATTGGTCGCGCGTTCAGCGCGCCGACCAATCAGAATAGCGGTGGGCGCTATGCCGCCATATTTGAAATACACAGTACAGTGTATTTGAAGTATGGCGCCATACAGCACGCCGCTATTCTGATTGGTCGCCGCGTTCAGCGCGCCGACCAATCAGAATAGCGGCGCGCTGTATGGCGCCATACTTCAAATACACTGTACTCTGTGTATTTCAAATATGGCGGCATTGCGCGTGCCGCTATTGTGATTGGTTGCTGCGTTCAGCACGGCGACCAATCACAATAAGCGTGCTGTATGGCGCCATACTTCAAATACACTGACTACAATGTATTTCAAATATGGCGGCATTGCGCGCGCCGCTATTCTGATTGGTCGGCGCTTTCAGCGCGGCGACCAATCAGAATAGCAGCGCGCTGTATGGTTCCATACTTCAAATACACTGACTACAGTGTATTTCAAATATGGCGGCATTGTGCGCGCCGCTATTCTGATTGGTCGGCGCTTTCAGCGCGCCGACCAATCAGAATAGCGGCGCGCGCAATGCCGCCATATTTGAGATACACTGTAGGCAGTGTATTTGAAGTATGGCACCATACAGCGCGCCTATTCTGATTGGTCGCCGCGTTCACCGGGGGGTCTGGTGGCGGGATAGCGGCTCGCAGTGGGCACTACTGCGCCCACCGCTCTCCGTTTTGACAGCCGCTCGCGGTGGGCGCTAAAGCGCCATCGGGAGCCGCCATCTTGGTCCACCCTGAGCGGGTGTAGTGCCCAAGCCACTTCCGTCGTGTGACATCATTTTTGTCCCTTGAAGACGGAAGTGGCTTAGGCTTTTATATATATGATATATATATACACATATACATGTATACACACACGCAGCAGGTTACATGACGCAGCCATTGACATCATACAGATATATACACACATACACACACACACACACATGGCGGGACACATGACGCAGAAGTCACAAATATACACACGAGCGGCAGGTCACGTGACACAGCGGGGAAATACAAACACAGGCCAAGTGGCACAGCGGGTCCACCTATACACAGTAAATTTACTTACCAAAGAAACGTTTACATTCTTTGACCGATTTAATATAACAACAGATTTCCTAAGACAAAATCCAAACACCTGGCCTCAAGATAAAGACTTCCAAGAAGGATTGAAAATTATCAAAACATTAAAAATGGTTAATGATATGGCTGAGCATGGTGTTAAATTAATAACCGACTTTAACGACCTTCTGACAAAAGATGAAGAACAAAAGCAATATGTCCTGCAAGTTGTAAGCAAATGCCGAGCATTATATTCTGACGTTTCAAAAACTCCTTTAACAAAAGTTCTAGAATAGATTAGATAACTATGTAAAATTATCAACTCATGTAGGTACTACGTCTGTATCTTTTCTGTGTCTGTTTTGTATGTATTATATACCTCATTTTTATATTTTAACCCCTTCCCGACCCGTGACGCAGCATATTAATCATGAAAACAAGTTCGTTCCCGACCTTGGACGCATATGCTGCGTCATCTCGGGTTTCTCTTGCTGCGGCTCTATTAACCGCGGTCACCAAGGGGTTAATAGAGCCGCAGCTAAGTGACAACCTATACTTTAGCCCGGGGGGGTGGCTTAGCTCCCCCCCGTGGCTAAAGTCGCTCTGATTGGCAGTTAAAACTGAAACTGCCATCAGAGCGAATCAGACAGATTCACCCCTCCAGATCCGATTGGATCTCTCCAATCAGATCTGGAGGTGCGGATTGGCAAGTATCCTCCCCTCCTCCCGGCACAGTAAAGATTAGGGACCCCCCCGACACTCCAATCCGCCCCCCTCTTCCGGTTCTGTATGTTTCCGCCGGCGGGCTGCAGTACTGCACCCGCCGATGCCGCGGGTGCATCCTGCCGGCGGATACATACAGAGCCGCCAGTCAGGCTCCTCAGCCCCCTCCCGATCTATCTGCTGGCAGGCTGCACCATCCAGTGCACCCACCGATCAGCCGAATCCCTGCTCATCCCCCTCTCCCTGTGTCGTGTCCCGTCCCCTCCCACCTCTCCCGGCGGGCTGGACCTGCCGGTCATCTTTATGAGCCCCCTACCTGCTCATCCACGGCCCCCCCCATCCAGTCACCCCTCCCCCCTGTGCAGTCACCTCCTCTCACCTCTCCCACTTCCTCCTGTGCTGTGTGGGCCCCTCCTTCTCTCCTGGGTCCCTCCTGCTCACCGGTGGGTCCTTGATGAGGTAAGAATGAATGAATGAATGCATAGATTGATGTGTGTGTGCATGGACATTGCATGGATTGATGTGTGCGTCCGTGGATGCGTGCGTGTTGTGCATGGATGGATGTGTGCGTCCGTGGATGCGTGCGTGTGTGGATGTATGCATGGACATTGCATGGATAGATGTGTGTGCGTGGATGTGTACATGGATATTGCATGGATAAATGTGTGCGTGTGTGGATGTGTGCATGCGTGGATGCGTGCGTGTTGTCCGTGTGTGGATGTGTGCGTCCATGGATGCGTGCGTGTTGTGCATGGATGGATGTGTGCGTCCGTGGATGCGTGCGTGTGTGGATGTATGCATGGACATTGCATGGATAGATGGTGCTGTGTGCATGGATTGATGTATCATTGGATTATGCATGGATAATGTGTGCGTGTGTGGATTGGTTGTGCGTCCATGGATGTGGAGGGATGGATGTGTGCGTGGGATGGGAGTGGATGTGTTGCGGTTGGATGTGGTGATGTTGCGTTGCGTGGAATGATTGCGTTGGATGTGGCGTGGATGTGGCTGGATGTGTGCGTGATGACTGCGTGCTGGATGTGCGTGCGTGGCTGTCTGCCTGTGCGTGGATGACTGCGTGCGTGTATGACTGCGTGCGTGGATGTCTGCGTGCGTGGATGTCTGCGTGCGTGGATGTCTGCGTGCGTGGCTGTCTGCGTGCGTGGCTGTCTGCGTGCGTGGCTGTCTGCGTGCGTGGCTGTCTGCGTGCGTGGATGACTGCGTGCGTGGATGACTGCGTGCGTGGCTGTCTGCGTGCGTGGCTGTCTGCGTGCGTGGCTGTCTGTGTGCGTGGCTGTCTGCGTGTGTGGATGTGTGCGTCCGTGGATGCGTGGATGTGTGCATGGATGGATGTGTGCGTGGATGACTGCGTGCGTGGATGACGGGCGAGTGCGTGGATGACTGCGTGCGTGGATGACTGCGTGCGTGGCTGTCTGCGTGCGTGGCTGTCTGCGTGCGTGGATGACTGCGTGCGTGGATGACTGCGTGCGTGGATGACTGCGTGCGTGGATGTCTGCGTGCGTGGCTGTCTGCGTGCGTGGCTGTCTGCGTGCGTGGATGACTGCGTGAGTGGATGTCAGCGAGCGGGCGTGGATGTGTGTGTGCATGGATGATGGGTGCATAGGTGAATGGATGGGTGCAACAAGGGATCAAGTATCCTCTTGTTGTAGTCTCTGGGATCATAGTCATGGTGCACTGTATGACAGATCATTGTCATACAATGCACCATAACTCTGACCCCAGAGGCTGTAGGAAGAGGACACTTGATCCCTTGCTGCAATCTCTGGATTGAGCAGAGGCGATCAAGCGTCGTGGGACCTTCGTTGTGGACTACGTCGGAGGCGGTCGAGCGCCGTGGGACCTTCGTTGTGGACTACGTCGGATCTTTATAATAAAGATGGAGTCCAAATTTTGTTTGTTTTTTTTTCAAATAAAAAGATTTTTCTTTGTGTGTATTTTCTGACTATTTACCAGAGATTCCTAATGGCGGGTCTAACATTGGCCCTATATTATGAATCTCGGGCTTAGTGCCAGCTGCCAATAACAAGCTGGCATTAAACCCTCTATTACCCAGTTTGCCACCGGCACCAGGGCAACTGGAAGAGTCTGGGTACAGCGCCAGAAAATGGCGCTTCAATGAATGCGCCATTTTTTGGGGCGGCTGCGGGCTGCAATTCGCAGCATGGGGGGCCCAGAACGCTTGGGCCTCTCCATGCTGTGGAATCCAGCCCCAGCTGCCTAGTTGTACCTGGCTGGACCAAAAATATGGCAGAGCCCTATGTCATTTTTTTTTCTAGAATTAGTTCTAGAAAGAAAAAAAAAAAGGGCTTTGCTGTATTTTTGGGTACCAGCCAGGTACAACGAGGCAGCTGGGGGTTGCTGGCAGTCTGTAGCTGCCAAGTTGTACCTGGCTGGACCAAAAATATGGCGGAGCCCCACGCCATTTTTTTTTTTACTTCTACCAATAAAATGACAAGGAGCTTTGCCTTATTTTTGGATGCCAGCCAGGTACAACTTGGCAGTTGGGGGGCTGCAATCCTCATCGTGGAGAGACCCAAATGTTGTGTCCCCCCACACTTAAAATTGCAACTCACAGCCACCCCAGAAAATAGCACATTAGAGGTGCCATTTTCTGGTGCTGTACCCCAACTCTTCCAGTTGCCCTTGTGCTGGTGGCACACAGGAGCACTCCATACGTGACATGGTGTCCGCTACCAAGTTGAATGGAAAATTAGCTCCAATTATTAGCGGACACTATGTCGCGTATGGAGAGCCCCTGTGTGCCTAAACATTGGAGCTCCCCCACAAGTGACCCCATTTTGGAAACTACACCCCCCAAGGAACGTATCTAGATGCATAGTGAGCACTTGAACCCCAAGTGGTTCACAAATTGATCCATAAAATTAAAAAAGTACTTTTGTTTCCACAAAAAATTTATTTTTTCATTTTTACGGATCAATTTGTGAAGCACCTGGGGGTTCAAAGTGCTCACTATGCATCTAGATACGTTCCTTGGAGGGTCTAGTTTTCAAAATGGGGTCAATTGTGGGGGAGCTCTAATGTTTAGTCACACAGCGGCTCTCCATACGCAACATGGTGTCCGCTAACAATTCCAATTGTTAGCGGACACCATGTCGTGTATGGAGAGCCCCTGTGTGCCTAAACATTGGCGCTCCCCACAAGTGACCTTATTTTGGAAACTAGACCGCCCAAGGAACGTATCTAGATGCATAGTGAGCACTTTGAACCCCCAGGTGCTTCACAAATTGATCCGTAAAAATGAAAAAAATACATTTTTTGTGGAAACAAAGTACTTTTTCATTTTTACGGATCAATTTGTGAAGCACTTGGGGGTTCAAAGTGCTCACTATGCACCTAAATAAGTTCCTTGGGGGGGTCTAGTTTCCAAAATGTGGTCACTTGTGGGGGAGCTCCAATGTTTAGGCACACAGGGGCTCTCTAAACGTGACATGGTGTCCGCTAACAATTTGAGCTGATTTTCCATTCAAATTGTTAGCGGACACCATGTCGTGTATGGAGAGCCCCTGTGTGCCTAAACATTGGAGCTCCCCTACAAGTGACCCCATTTTGGAAACTAGAACCCCCAGGGAACTTACCTAGATGGGTGGTGAGCATTTTGAACATCCCAGTGCTTCACAAATTAATCTGTAAAAATGAAAAAAGAAAATTTTTGTGGAAATAGAAGTACTTTTTCATTTTTACGGATGAATTTGTGAAGCACCTGGGGGTTCAAAGTGCTCACTATGCATCTAAATAAGTTCCTTGGGGGGTCTAGTTTCCAAAATGTGGTCACTTGTGGGGGAGCTCCAATGTTTAGGCACACAGGGGCTCTCTAAACGTAACATGGTGTCCGCTAACAATTTGAATGGAAAATCAGCTCAAATTGTTAGCAGACACCATGTCATGTTTGAAGAGCCCCTGTGTGCCTAAACATTGGTGCTCCCCTACAAGTGACCCCATTTTGGAAACTAGACCCCCCAGGGAACTTATCTAGATGGGTGGTGAGCATTTTGAACACCCCAGTGCTTCACAAATTAATCTATAAATATGAAAAAAGAAAATTTTTGTGGAAATAAAAGTACTTTTTCATTTTTACGGATTAATTTGTGAAGCACCTGGGGGTTCAAAGTGCTCACTATGCATCTAGATGCGTTCCCTGGGGGGTCTAGTTTCCAAAATGGGGTCACTTGTGGGGGAGCCCCAATGTTTAGGCACACAGGGGCTCACCAAACGCAACATGGTGACAGCTAACAATTTGAGCTGATTTTTATTCAAATTGTGAGCGGACACCATGTCGCGTTTGGAGAGCCCCTGTGTGCCTAAACATTGGAGCTCCCCCACAAGTGACCCCATTTTGGAAACTAGATCCCCCAGGGAACATATCTAGATGGGTAGTAAGCATATTGAACCCCCAGGTGCTTCACAAATTAATGAAAAAAAAAGATTTTTGCGGAAAAAAAGTACTTTTTCATTTTTACAGATTAATTTGTGAAGCACCTGGGGGTTGAAAGTGCTCACTATGCATCTAGATAAGTTCCCTTGGGGGTCTAGTTTCCAAAATGGGGTCACTTGTGGAGGAGCTCCTATGTGGAGACGCACAGGGGCTCTCCAAACACAACATGGTGTCCGCTAACAATTTGAGCTCATTTTGCATTCAAATTGTTAGCGGACACCATGTCGCGTTTGGAGAGCCCCTGTGCGTCTCCACATTGGAGCTCCCCCACAAGTGACCCCATTTTGGAATCTAGACCCCCAAAGGAACGTATCTAGATGCATAGTGAGCACTTTCAACCCCCAGGTGCTTCACAAATTGATCCATAATAATGAAAAAATAAAATTTTTGTTTAAAAAAAAGTGCTTTTTCATTTTTATGGATGAATTTGTGAAGCACCTGGGGGTTGAAAGTGCTCACTATGCATCTAGATACGTTCCTTGGGGGGTCTAGTTTCCAAAATGGGGTCACTTGTGGGGGAGCCCCAATGTTTAGGCACACAGGGGCTCACTAAACACAACATGGTTACAGCTAACAATTTGAGCTGATTTTTATTCAAATTGTTAGCGGACACCATGTCGTGTTTGGAGAGCCCCTGTGTGCCTAAACATTGGAGCTCCCCCACAAGTGACCCCATTTTGGAAACTAGACCCCCCAGGGAACATATCTAGATGGGTAGTGAGCATATTGAACCCCCAGGTGCTTTACAAATTGATCTGTGAAAATGAAATAGTACTTTTTTTTTCACAAAAATTTTCTTTTAGCCTAAATTTTTTCGTTTTCACATGGCAACAGCATAAAATTCATCCTAAAATTTGTTGGGCAATTTCTCCTGAGTACACCGATACCTCATATGTGGTCATAAACCACTGTTTGGGCGCACGGCAGGGGTCAGAATGGAAGGAGCGCAATTTCACTTTTTGAATGTAAAATTAGCTCCAAAAGTCAAATTGCGCTCCTTCACTTCTGAGCCGTGCCGTGCGCCCAAACAGTGGTTTATAACCACATATGAGGTATCGATGTACTCGGGAGAATTTGCACAACACATTTTAAGATCCATTTTATCCTGTTGCCCGTGTGAAAATGAAAGAATTGAGGCTAAAAGAACATTTTTGATAAAAAAATTAAAATATCCATTTTTTGTTTCCACTTTGCTTTAGTTCCTGTGAAGCACCTGAAGGGTTAATAATCTTCTTGAATGTAGTTTTGAGTAGCTTGAGGGGTGCAGTTTTTGGAATGGTGTCACTTTTGGGTGTTTTCTGTCATGAACACCCCTCAAAAGGACTTCAAATGTGATGTGGTCACTAAAAAAAATGGTTTTGTAAATTTTGGTTGAAAAATGAAAAATTGCTCATGAACTTTGAACCCTTATAACGTCCTAACAAAAATTTTTTTTTTTTCCAAAATTGTGCTGATGTGAAGTAGACATGTGGGAAATATTATTTAATAACTTTTTTCTGTCACATATCTCTCTTGTTTATCAGAAAAAAAAATAAAAAATGTGAAAATTGTGAAACTTTCAAAATTTTTGCCATATTTTTGATTTTTTCACAAATAAACGCAAAAATTATCGACTTAAATTTAATACTAGCATGAAGCCTAATATGTCACGAAAAAACAATCTCAGAATCGCTAGGATCGGTTGAAGCGTTCCCGAGTTATAACCTCATAAAGGGACACTGGTCAGAATTGCAAAAAAGGCCAAGGTCTTTAGGGTCAAAATAGGCCGGGTCCTGAAGGGGTTAAAATAAAAAATGTCATTAGACTTATCAGTATTACTTGTTTTTTTATTATATTTCTACTTTAAACTCAAAAATATACCAAAAAAAAACAAAATTTATCACTTAATAACAAAATATACGAAGTATGCTCCTAGTGGTACCAGGTCACGTTCTTGGGGCTAAAAGCTGTTGTAACTCAGTTTGACTTAAAATAACAATTATGTATAAAATATAAATTTTGAAGAACAACATTAGCTTTCTTTTGAGATATTGAGCGTGTTTTTATTATTTACCGTTCTGGAGTTATGGCTCCATATGTCAGCTTTTTGGGCAAAAATTTGGATTTTTTCAAACTTTGAGTGACGAGCGGCATGGGTTAACGTCGTTTGATCGAGCTCAAGTTTTGGCTATCTCAATATCTTGAAAGGGGAATCGTTTTGTGGGGTCCAGACGGACAAAATTCCGACATTTTTTCCCCCCTATATGAGATCCGGTCACTCTAATATACACGCACACATACTGACAAGTATGTATATATACGCACTTACATACGCTACTTCATAGTGACCTATGCTGTCCTCATGTGGCTCCAGGACAGCAGTTTTCCTTCCTCTCTGGCTGTGTGTGCAGGCGCCTCTTTCCCCTCCAGAGGAGACAGGACACAGAAGGGAGAGCTAATCTATTTTTTCTCCCCCCTCTGCGCCGACCATGCTCCCAGCACATTACCAGAGTTGATATCATCCTCCACAGCTCTTATGACAGACAGTGTACAGCTTCTCCTTTGTGCATGCAGGTTAATCAGGCAGCAGCAGCAGTGAGGAGTTTGTCATGTGAATAGTGAGTATTGCTAAGCTGTGTCAGTCCCTCTCACTATTAACATTACAAACACGTCACCTGTGTCCAGCACAGCCAGACGCTGTGTTCTCCACTGCTTCACCTCCCCGCACAGAGAGGGAGCGATGTGGGAGATGGAGGGTGAGAAGCTTGGCTCACGTTGTGCTGGGGTGTCTGTATACAGCACATCAGATGCTCCTAACACATGCCAGCTGCTGATATGAGATCCGGCCGGCGGCGCAGATGGATCCCTCCACACACTTCAAAGAGAGGAAACAACGCATGCGCGACCTGAAGGGAGGTTTTAAGGTTGGACAGAGGGGCAGGTTATGCTAACAGCAGGGGGCGCTATACTGCACATCAAATGTGTATAGCTTTTGAACAGCGCATCATTTTTGATGGGTGTAATTTACAAAAATATTTGTTTATATGATATATGCAGTATTAACAATATATTCTATGGTGGCACAACACCTTTAATAAATAACATTTCCCACATATCTACTTTACATCAGCAAATTTTTGAAAACAGAATTTTTCTTTGTTAGGAACAAGGGTTCAAGGTTCATCAGAAATTTCTCATTTTACAAACAAAATTTACAAAGCCCTTTTTTTTCGTGACCACATCATATTTGTAGTGACTTTGAGGAGCCTATGTGACAGAAACTACCCAAAAGTGACACCATTTCAAAAACTGCACCCTCAAACTACTTAAAACTACATTCATGAAGAGGCTTCAGTCCTTTGGAAGTACACTGAGCTGTAGGCTGATTTTCTGCTAAGGAAAAAGAAAATAAAATTTAAATCTTAGTTCTTAGCGAGTGTGACCGCGAGCTTAGTGTGACCGGGAGCGCAAGTGCAGACGGAAGTAAGTGTGTGACTTGTGATTCAGTGACTTCGGATTCAGGGCGTTTGGAAGGGAGGACTTACTGAATTGCTGGTGGTATTTTATTAATACTTGCATTCTTGGAGGCGTGTCCTGCAGCCTATGGCGCCGGACGCATATTGAGGGAGCTCTCCCGGTCCTTCTACTTCAGCGGCGTCTTATCAGCAAACCTAACAAACCATTGACACCCAGAACGGGGGACTACGAGCCGGATCCCGCCGGGAGGACTGTGCTGGGCCACACTTGCTCCTGAGCACGGTACCAAGCCTTTTCAGAGCTGTAGGAGCTCCTTCCCCTCCCCCACGCCACGAGGCTGCACGGCGTGGAGGCCTCCTATCCCCTGTCTGCTTGCAGGTCCGCATCTCCTCCTCGCACTGGAGAGCGGCCGCCGGAGGGAGAGCGGAGGAATCCCGGCACTATCACAACGGAGTGGCGGGGACCGCGGGGCATTCCCGGAGTAAGGGGACCTGGCTGGAGGTAGGCGGTGCCCGTTTTCCCGCCGATTGCGGCCAGGATTGCTGGGGACACTAGCGGCCCTTGAATTAGCTACGGTGTGTATGTGCCCTGACTGTGTCTGACTACGCCAGGCGTCCGGTCGGCTGTGAGGGGAGACCTACACAGCTCCCGCTGCCCGGGACCCAACCCTGAAGAGTTGGTGACACGGTCCTTTAAGAGACATTTGCAGCAGTGCTGCACTTAACCCTCTCAGACACATAGAGGAGTTGCCGCCACAAACCGAGGCAGGCATTAACTTTTATCTATTAACCCCACAGTACCTTGCAGAACCGCTGCTCCTCTACTTTATATGCTGGAAGCCTGCTGCACTGCTTTGAACATCCTGGATAACCCATTGCACACTGGTCTGCTACAGGCACTAAAGCCGCAGCGTTCACCACTGCTTCTTTACTTTATATGCTGGAAGCCTGCTGCACTGCTCTGAACATCTTTTATAATCCACTGCAGACTAGTCTACTTTATATGCTGGAAGCCTGCTGCACTGCTCTGAACATCCTTCATAATCCATTGCACACTGGTCTGCTATAGGCACTAAAGCCGCAGCGTTCACCACTGCTTCTCTACTTTATATGCTGGAAGCCTGCTGCACTGCTTTGAACATCCTTTATAATCCATTGCACACTGGTCTGCTACAGACACTAAAGCCGCAACGTTCACCACTGCTTCTCTATTTTATATGCTGGAAGCCTGCTGCACTGCTTTGAACATCTTTTATAATCCACTGCACACTAGTCTGCTACAGGCACTAAAGCCGCAGCGTCTGCCACGTTGGTCCCTAATTGAAGTGTTGCACGCCTTACTAACTGCCGTTTGCCATCAGTGGGCCAGTATTATTTCAGGCGATGTCCAGGTCCTCCTCCCGACGGCGCAACAGAGACCCTAAGGTGACTGATTTTTTTTTTATAGCAGGGGGTCAGCATGCGCCTATTCCTCAGATGGCTCAGGCCTCTCATAGCCCACAAAAGTCGTCCCAGGTGGGCCCTCGCTCCCCTGGGGGAGCTGGAGACGCGGCCCTTGGGGAGCAGGATGATTCCCCTGTGTCGAGGGGTTATCTTAAATCCCTGCTGGGCTCTATGCAACAAACTTGGTTCGAAGACATAAAAGGGCTGATACGCGAAATACGAGAAGATTTAACGGCAATAACAGGCCGAACCTCTCATTTGGAATCCAAAATGACGGAATATTCGGTAGCTTATAACGAACTTGCAGATAGCCACTCAACCTTAGACAGAGAGATGGGGTCGGTCAACACAACAATCTTTCATTTGGAGGACAAGCTACGACGGCACAACTTCAAAATAAGAGGTCTACCCGAAACGGTGGAGGATGCGGACCTCCCAGCGACTGTTGCCGACTTTCTCTCCGCGGCTCCACCTGGAGTATCCCGAGATGTTCTAGCAATGGAAAAAGCGTATAGGATCCCTAAACCTAACCATCTACCCAAAGAAATACTAAGAGATGTGCTGGTGCTCCTGATTCGCCCGGGTATCAGAGATGATCTCTTGCAAGCTATGAGACGCAACCCGCACCTTCCGGATTCTTTTGGGGGTCTGTCGGTGTATCCAGACCTCTGCCCTGGGACTCTCTCGCGCCGTAGAAAGTTTGGCCCATGCTGCCAGGTGCACCGCGACAGGGGAATCGTGTACTCCTGGGGATCGCCCGTCTCTTTAAACTTCAGATACAAGGGTACCAGACAATCCTTTGCATCTCCATCGTTACTGCGCAAAGCATTGAGAGCCTGAAATTTGGTGTCGTCCTCTAACCTGCCTTCACCTAAATCTGACCACGGTCGCGGTCCCTCTGGTTCCAATCGTACAAAGAACACAACTTGATGGAGTGGTTCTCGCAACGCTGTGGTCAGACCGGAACTGATTCCCTTCCTGTTCTTTCTGGACCCTAACTGTTTCCATTCGGAATATATGGTCCAGCCCCCAGAGTGTTTTCTGTACACTCTTCTATGGTCTGTGGATCTTCCACGACAAGAATTTATATTTGTTTGTTCCATTGTTTACTAGTGTTGATTTGATTCTCATTTGTTTGTTTTTTCATACCCTTTGTCCCGCTTCCCTCCTCTTCCCTTCTTTGCCCCTCTGCAGTACTGTATTGTGTTTTGATTGCTTATAGGAGAGGTGATCTGCTACAACTACTATGAGTATTTTGGTATTATCCATCAACGTCAAAGGTCTAAATTCACCTACTAAAAGATCCTTGACGTGGCGGCAACTTCTCAAGACGAAAAGTGAGGTGATGTGTCTGCAGGAGACACACCTGCTCCCGCAGGATGAGCACAGAATGAGCTCCCCACACAACCCCTACCAATTCTATGCTAGTGGGGAGGGGAAAAAAGCGGGGGTGGGGGTATTGATCTCTAGATCTGTGTCCTTCCTGTTGGATAGGGTGATCAAGGACCCTAAGGGCAGATACATTATTGTACTTTGCTCTATTAATTAAGTTCCCTTCACCATAGTATCTCTGTATGGCCCGAACGTGGGGCAACTTAAATTTTTGAGGAAATTTTTCGAGATTCTCGATTCTGCTGTCGGTCGAAACAGGGTGATAGCTAGCGATTTCAATATCCCAATGTCCAAGGCGATAGACTGTTCAGGTCCTGCACCTTCCAGGTCGGAGATGGGCTCTCTGATTGAATCCCATCACTTACACGACATCTGGAGATACTTGCATGGAACAGAAAAAGACTTTACATATCTGTCGCCCAGGTTTCGTTCCTTCAGCAGAATTGATTATATTTTGGTGGACGATGCTTTGCTTCCGCAATGCTTATCGGCTGATATCGGAAACATAACTTGGACGGACCATGCCCCTATTTCTGTCCGGATAGCAGCCATAAAAGCCATTCGCCCCCCTGGCAAATGGAAACTAAATGAATACCTCCTTGCGGACCCTACTGTCTCTGAAGGTCTAGCAGATCAACTGAGAGATTACTTTGACCGCAATGACACTCGTGACGTGTCGGATGATATTTTGTGGTTTGCGCACAAGGCGGTCATCTGGGGTCACCTTATTAAAATAGCGGCTATGTTCAAGAGGAGACACCAGGCTGAGGTGCTGGAGGCAACTAAGCGTTTACAATCATTAGAAAAACAATATAAATCAAATCCTACTCCCAAGGGTTTGGCAGACCTGTCCGGGGCTAGGCATGACTTGAGGTCCTTGCTGCTGGTGAGGGTGGAGAAAAACCTTAAAAAAACTAGAGCCAAATTTTACGCTATGGGCGACAGAGCGGGAGCGCTGCTAGCTAAAAGAGTTAAACGCACTGAAATCCGCTCCAAGATCCCCTTTTTTTAAAGGGATCCTGTCACCCCAAAACACCTATAAACCTATTAAAACCTGTCCCTACAGCATATTTACACTTTCCCTACACTCCTTTTACCACCTAAATGCACATAATTAAAGTGTATAAAAACGTTTTTACAGTACCTCATTACTCATGATAATGAGTGACTATGCTATTCATAGTCACTCATCCAGACTGCCCCTCTTCATACTATCACGCCTCAATAGGCGTGATCTTCATCATGGATTCAAACTGCAGCCTCTCTGCGCGCCTCCCCGCTGTGTCCTGTGTCTGCCCGGCTTCAGCGTGGGGCTGTATGACGCGACCCGCGTCATTTCCGCGGCTGTAAATACGTCACCCGGCGCCGGAAATGACGCGGGTCGCGTCATACAGCCCCACGCTGAAGCCGGGCAGACACAGGACACAGCGGGGAGGCGCGCAGAGAGGCTGCAGTTTGAATCCATGATGAAGATCACGCCTATTGAGGCGTGATAGTATGAAGAGGGGCAGTCTGGATGAGTGACTATGAATAGCATAGTCACTCATTATCATGAGTAATGAGGTACTGTAAAAACGTTTTTATACACTTTCATTATGTGCATTTAGGAGGTAAAAGGAGTGTAGGGAAAGTGTAAATATGCTGTAGGGACAGGTTTTAATAGGTTTATAGGTGTTTTGGGGGTGACAGGATCCCTTTAAGGCGGGATGGCTCTAAGGTGTCCAGCCCTATCGACATTGCAGCTGAATTTGGTAGTTTCAACTCCTCGCTATACAATTTGAGCTCTGATCCCCTTTCTACTCATCCCTCCCCGGCGGCTATTGCAGAGTTCCTGGACAGGGCTGTTCTGCCGAGGGTGTCGGAGAGCCAACTAGGCGCCTTAAATGCTCCCCTCTTTTTGTCTGAGATCCAAACCGCTATTGCACATGCCTCTAAACGCTCGGCCCCTGGTCCGGATGGATTCTCCTTTCCTTATTACTCTCAATTTTCCTCTATCTTAACACCCTATCTTCTTCGCCTTTTTTCTCACAAGCAGACGGCAGGCGCAATCAAATAGGAGGGCTTGGAAGCCACAATAGTCACCTTGCCAAAACCGGGAAAGCCCTTGACTACCCCAGGCGACTATAGGCCGATAGCCCTCCTGAACTGTGACGTCAAACTTTATGCGAGGATATCGGCAACTAGATTGCAGGAAGTTCTGCCCTCATTGGTGGACCCTGATCAGGTGGGATTTGTCCCGGGCCGCCAAACCAGAGATGGAACCCGTAGAGTTGTGGACCTCCTGGACGTGGTGGAGAGGGGAGGCATCCCCAGTGCATTCCTGTCTTTGGACGCAGAAAAGGCCTTTGACAGGGTGCACTGGGAATATGTAACTGAGGTTCTCCGCAGTTTCGGTTTGAAGGGACCTGTGGAGAAGGCTATTGCAGCCCTGTACTCGGCTCCCTCTGCCTCAGTAACATAGTAACATAGTTTTTAAGGTTGAAGGAAGACTTTAAGTCCATCTAGTTCAACCCATAGCCTAACATGTTGATCCAGAGGAAGGCAAAAAAAAACCCCATGTGGCAACACTAATCTCCACATTGGGGGAAAAAATTCCTTCCTGACTCCAGATACGGCAATCAGACTAATTCCCTGGATCAACGCCCTATCAAAGAATCTAGTATATATAACCGGTAATATTATAGTTTTCAAGAAAGGCATCCAGGCCCTTCTTAAATGTTAGTAGTGACTCACTCATTACAACATCATGTGGCAGAGAGTTCCATAGTCTCACTGCTCTTACAGTAAAGAATCCGCGTCTGTGATTATGATTAAACCTTCTTCCCTCCAGACGTAGAGGATGCCCCCTTGTCCCAGTCTCAGGCCTAAGAGTAAAGAGATCATTAGAAAGGTCTCTGTACTGCCCCCTCATATATTTGTACATTATTATAAGATCACCCCTAAGCCTTCGTTTTTCCAAGCTAAATAACCCCAAGTTTAATAACCTGTCTTGGTATTGCAGACCCCTTAGTCCTCTAATAACTTTTGTCGCTCTTCTCTGGACCCGCTCTAGTTCAGCTATGTCTTTCTTATACACCGGAGACCAGAATTGTACACAGTATTCTAAGTGTGGTCGCACTAGTGACTTGTATAGAGGTAAAATTATGTTCTCCTCATGAGCATCTATGCCTCTTTTAATACATCCCATTATTTTATTTGCCTTTGCAGCAGCTGCCCTCCTTTGACATTTCAAATGGCACCCGTCAGGGTTGCCCACTCTCTCCATTGATCTTTGCATTGGTGATGGAGCCGTTAGCCTCCATAATAAGACATAATAACAATATCTGTGGGGTATAGGTCGTGGACAGGTCCTACAAGATAGGCCTCTATGCAGATGACGTGATTGTGTCCTGCACGTGTGTCGAACAATCTCTGCCTGAGCTTCTTTCCACCTTGTCTGATTTCTCAAATGCCTCGCTCTATCGTCTAAACCTATCCAAATCTTCTATATTTCCCCTAAATCTGACGCCTGTGGTCGCTGCACGTCTCCAATGCACTTACTCATTCAAATGGGCCCCCTCAGGGTTTACATACTTGGGGATTCAGATAACCCACATGCACAACATTATACGGTCTAACAGTGATCTCCTTCTCCAGGAGGTTAAGTCCATTATAGCCAACACCCCCACATCGTGCCTATCCTGGATTGCTAGAGTCCACGTGGTGAAGATGCTTATTTTACCAAAAATACTTTATGTATTTAGAAATCTTCCTCTTTGTTTCCCGAGCAGATGCATCTCCTCTCTCCAACGGGCACTGATTGGCTTTATATGGAATAATAAACCCCCCAGAGTTTCTCACAAGATGATGTCACTCTCGATTAAAGAGGGGGGACAGGGAGTCCCTGATTTGAAAGCAAATCATCTGGCGGCCTTACTCGGGCCTGCTAAGTTGTGGTGGGATGGTAGTCCTTCTCAGCACTCTTGGCTTCATATTGAAACACAACTCTCCCCCAGGAGCTCTCCCAGGCTCCTTCTTGAAGCATCTTTGCTCCAAACTATAAAGCCCCTCCCCCCCACGCACCATGTCCTCGCTCCTTAAGGTCTGGTCGTTAATGGGTAGGACTCGCTACCCCTTCCTTATACGAAATATTTCTCTGCAGGACCTGGAATTGCTGGTTGGGGGCTTGTCGCTCTCGGAGTGGATGCTCAGAGGCATCACCACTTTATATGACATTGTTGACGACTCGAGGCTTGTACCTTTTGAAACTTTGCACGTCAAATTTGGCTTGCCTAACACATTGTTCTATCAATATCTCCAGATCCGCCACCTACTAACTGCCTCTGGCCTCCCCTCCTTGGGTGTCTCTGACCTCGCCAGCCCTTTGCAGCGCCTTTACAAAGCAGCAGGCCCTTTGCCACATGGCATTTCGGTCCTCTACAAATTACTCCTCATCCCGGCAGATTTTGACAAACTCCCCTTCATGCTGAAATGGGAAACAAGACTTTCCTTCACATCACCGCCCGACATCTGGCGCTCGGCTATAACCCACGCTTCCAGATTCACCTCCTGTGTTAATCACTTGGAGCAAGCAAAAAAAATCCAACTAGTTTGGTACATCTGCCCACATAAACTCGCTAACTTTGGCAAGTCCTCTTCTGGGTTGTGCTGGAGGGGGTGCGGGCAGATAGGAACTCTGGAACACGTCTGGTGGGAATGTCCGGAACTACAGCGTTTTTGGTCAGGTGTGGAGGAGGTCTTGTCAGGGGTGACAGGCCTTCCGCTCAATCTAAGTGGCCAACTGGCTCTGTTGGGGGTGGGCATAGCGGAAATCCCGACACTGTACCAACCTGTGGTCACTAATATTTTGGTGGCCAGCAGACAGTGCATAGCCAGACATTGGAAACTTCCTGTGATTCCCACTATGCCTGAGCTGGTGAACCAATTGGATATGCATTACAGCTATGAGCCTATCCTTGCCCACAACCTCCCTAGGAAAAATAAGGTTCTGGCGTGGAGGGATCCGTGGATCTCCTCTACCTACCATGTCCCTCGCTGAGCATCTCCACTTAGCTAATTGCTAATATACCGGCTACTTTTCCTTGATCAATATTATGGAGAGGTGGCAATCTTTTTCCCCCCTCCTCCCTTCTCCCCCTTTCTGTTGTGGTTTCTTTTTTTTTTTTTTTTTCTTCTGTAGTTGCCATGTTTTCTACTACAAGCACTGTTATTGTCTCTATTTGGATATTTGATATACTGTTAATAAAAAATTAATGGTTAAAGAAAATACTTGCATTCTTTTTACTTATCATTGCCACATGTATGCATTCCTTGAACAGCCGGTCGAGGGTGCATACTGCTTTGTGAGATGTGAGTATGTTGTGCATTTGGAAGCCCAGATACTGGATCTAAATGAACAACTGACAACACTGAGATCCAAAGACAATATGGAAAGGAGTCTGCTGCTCACTCAACAGCTGCTCAATGGGATAGATGTGGGGGAGGATGGCAGCATGGAGCTGCAGGACAGTGAAGTAGCCAGCTGGGTAACAGTTAGAAGGTGAGGTAGAGGGAAGAATGCCAGGGAGGCTAGCCCTCATCTGGCACACCCCAATAAATTCAGGGATAGCACTGCTGCAGCAGGGCATGACCTCTGAAAGCCAGAGGAGTGTCTGCTTCAGTAAAGAGGAAAACAGGAGAGCAGGGCAGGACAGACAGGTGCTGGTAGTGGGGGGACTCAATTATTAGGGGAACAGATAGGGCAATTTGTTACAAAGACAGGGATCGTCGAACAGTGTGCTGCCTACCTGGTGCTCGAGTCCGGCACATCGCTGATCGGGTTGACAGATTACTGGGAGGGGTTGGTGAGGACCAGCAGTCATGGTGCACATTGGCACAAATGACAAAGTTAGAAGTAGGTGGAAGGTCCTTAAAGATGATTTCAGGGAATTAGGCTGCAAGCTTAAGGCAAGGACCTCCAAGGTAGTATTCTCTGAAATACTGCCTGTACCACATGCCACACCAGGCAACGGGAGATTAGGGAGATAAATAAGTGGCTCAGGAATTGGTGTAAAAAGGAGGGGTTTGGGTTCCTGGAGAACTGGGCCGACTTCTCTGTTGGCTACAGGTTCTATGCTAGGGACGGGCTGCACCTCAATGGGGAGGGTGCAGCTGTGCTGGGGGAGAAAATGGCTAGAAGGTTGGAGGAGTGTTTAAACTAGGGATTGGGGGGAGGGTATTCATTGTACAGGAGGGGAAGATGTGTAAATAGTAACCTGGGCACAAGTAATAAAATTGGGGGTGGCATGGGGGGTGGGGTTAGAACAGTCAATATAGTAGGAAGGAATAGAGGTAAAGAGAGATGCATAAAGTGCATGTACACTAATGCCAGAAGCCTCACCAACAAAATGGAGGAATTAGAATTGATTTTGTTGAAAAATAATTATGACATGGTGGGGATATCGGAGACATGGCAGGATGAGAGCCATGACTGGGCTGTTAATTTACAGGGCTATAGTCTGTTCAGAAATGACCGTACAAATAAGCGAGGGGGAGGTGTATGTTTATATGTAAAATCCTCCTTAAAACACATCCTGCGTGATAATATAGGTGAATCTAATGGAAATGTAGAGTCTCTGTGGGTGGAGATAAGGGGAGGGGGAAAAAATAATAAATTACTGATAGGGGTTTGTTATAAGTCCCCAACAATAATGGAAGAGGAGGAGAATATCCTCATAAAGCAAATAGATGAAGCAGCGACTCAGGGAGAAGTCATTATTATGGAGGACTTCAACTACCCTGAAATACATTGGGGAACAGAAACTTGCAGTTCTAGCAAAGGTAATAGGTTTTTGACAACTATGAGAGACAATTACCTTTCACAACTGGTTCAGGATCAAACAAGAAGGGGGGCACTGCTGGACCTAATATTAACCAACAGGCCAGACCGCATATCAAATATATGGGTTGGAGATCACTTGGGTAATAGTGATCATAAAATAATACGTTTTCAAGTATCCTTTAATAAGATGTGTAGTAGATGGGCTACAAGGACACTAAACTTCAGGAAGGCAAATTTCCAACGGTTGAGAGATGATCTTAGTGAAATAAACTGGGACGATGTCCTGAGACATAAGAGTACACAAAGCAAGTGGGAGACGTTTATTAGCATCCTAAATAGGGCCTGTGCACAATATATACCCTATGGGAATAAGCATGCTAAAAATAGGAGGAAACCACTATGGCTAAATAAGGCTGTAAGGGGCGCAATAAGTGACAAAAAGAAAGCATTTAGGGAATTAAAGCAAGTAGGTAGTGATGAGGCATTAAATAAATACAGAAAATTAAATAACATTTGTAAACAGAAAATCAAGGCAGCAAAGATTGAGACAGAGAGACTCATTGCCAGAGAAAGTAAAAATAATCCCAAAATATTTTTTAACTACATAAATAGTAAGAAACTAAAAAATGATGGTGTTGGCCCCTTTAAAAATAATCTGGGTAAAATGGTGGATGAGGATGAGCAAAAAGCCAATATGCTAAATGACTTTTTTTCAACAGTATTTACACAAAAAAATCCCATGACAGACAATATGATCAGTGATATACACATAAAAAGGTCCCCCTAAAATTAAGTGCTTCACCTCAAACACGTTTTACCTTACAAAATATCACCACAGAATAGACTGTGTTGATATTTTTATAGTGAATCAGCACATCCAATATTTTATGGCAAAAAGTTACTTTATTAATGAAAATTAATTCATATAAAAATTATTTATTATACACAACATGTCCTAAACGGGAACGCAGTCCCTATCATGCACAAAGTACTAGGGTGGGCTACAAAAAAGCACAAAAATAGCAGCAATTACTAACAGGGGAACAGAAATAATATATTTACAGCACCATCACACTTGTATTAAAAGAAAGTTCCTACAGACCTAAACAGTCATTAAATGATCATGTATTGAATACTAGAGTGTTCAAAATACCTGGTGCCTGAATGGACTCCTTGGACCCCTGACTGCCACAGTGCTCCTGCCTCAATCCCACAGCCGACGTACGTTTCAACATTAATGTTTTCCTCAGGGCGTGCATGATCATTTAATGACTGTTTAGGTCTGTAGGAACTTTCTTTTAATACAAGTGTGATGGTGCTGTAAATATATTATTTCTGTTCCCCTGTTAGTAATTGCTGCTATTTTTGTGCTTTTTTGTAGCCCACCCTAGTACTTTGTGCATGATAGGGACTGCGTTCCCGTTTAGGACATGTTGTGTATAATAAATAATTTTTATATGAATTAATTTTAATTAATAAAGTAACTTTTTGCCATAAAATATTGGATGTGCTGATTCACTATAAAAATATCAACACAGTCTATTCTGTGGTGATATTTTGTAAGGTAAAATATGATCAGTGATAACAAAAACTGTCAATTAAATGTCACCTGCTTAACCCAGCAGGAAGCACGGCATCGTCTAAAAATCACTAAAATTGACAAATCCCCGGGCCCGGATGGGATACACCCCAGAGTGTTGCAGGAATTAAGTACTGTCATAGATAGACCATTATTTTTAATCTTTAAAGATTCCATAATAACAGGGTCTGTACCACAGGACTGGCGCATAGCAAATGTGGTGTCAATATTCAAAAAGGGAACAAAAACTGAACTTGGAAATTATAGGCCAGTAAGCTTAACCTCTACTGTGGGTAAAATCCTAGAGGGTTTTCTAAGAGATGCTATTCTGGGGTATCTGAAGAAAAATAACCTCATGACCCAATATCAACATGGTTTTACAAGGGACCGTTCCTGTCAAACTAATCTGATAAGCTTCTATGAAGAAGTATGTTCTGGACTGGACCAAAGAAATGCAGTGGATGTGGTGTATATGGACTTTTCAAAAGCTTTTGATACGGTGCCACACAAAAGGTTGATACATAAAATGAGAGCAATGGGGGTAGGGGAAAATATGTGTAAGTGGGTTAAAAACTGGCTTAGCGATAGGAAACAAAGGGTGGTCATTAATGGAACACACTCAGAATGGGTCACAGTTAACAGTGGGGTACCACAGGGGTCAGTGTTGGGCCCGCTTCTATTTAATATATTTATTAATGACCTTGTAGGGGGCATACAGAGTAGAATCTCAATATTTGCAGATGACACTAAACTCTGCAGGGTAATCAATACAGAGGAGGACAATTTTATATTACAGGAGGATTTATGTAAACTAGAAGCTTGGGCTGATAAATGGCAAATGATTTTTAATGGGGATAAATGTAATGGGCAGAGGAAACAAAAGGTATAATTATGTGCTTAATTGTAAAACACTGGGCAAAACTGTCACTGAAAAAGACCTGGGTGTATGGGTAGATGACAAACTCACATTTATGGCAAATAAAATAATGGGATGCATTAAAAGAGGCATAGATGCTCATGAGGAGAACATAATTTTACCTCTATACAAGTCACTAGTGCGACCACACTTAGAATACTGTGTACAATTCTGGTCTCCGGTGTATAAGAAAGACACAGCTGAACTAGAGCGGGTCCAGAGAAGAGCGACCAAGGTTATTAGAGGATTGAGGGGTCTGCAATACCAAGACAGGTTATTAAACTTGGGGTTATTTAGCTTGGAAAAACGAAGGCTTAGGGGTGATCTTATAATAATGTATAAATATATGAGGGGACAGTACAGAGAACTATCTAATGATCTCTTTACTCTTAGGCCTGAGACGGGGACAAGGAGGCATCCTCTACGTTTGGAGGAAAGAAGGTTTAATCATAATCACAGACGTGGATTCTTTACTGTAAGAGCAGTGAGACTATGGAACTCTCTGCCACATGATGTTGTAATGAGTGATTCACAACTAACATTTAAGAAGAGCCTGGATGCCTTTCTTGAAAACTATAATATTACCAGTTATATATACTAGATTCTTTGATAGGGTGTTGATCCAGGGAGTTAGTCTCCATATCTGGAGTCAGGAAGGAATATTTTCCCCCAATGTGGAGCTAGTGTTGCCACATGGTTTTTTTTTTGCCTTCCTCTGGATCAACATGTTAGGCTATGGGTTGAACTAGATGGACTTAAAGTTTTCCTTCAACCTTAAAAACTATGTTACTATGTTACTATTAACTCTTCACAGTAACTAAAGCGATGTGGAAGGAAAAAAAATTAACATTTTAATTGTAATAAAAATTTTGCTTTACCCTCAAATTTTGCATTTTCACAAGGTTAACAGGAGCAAATGAACCCTAAAATTTGTTGGGCAACTTCTCCCAAGTACACCGATACCTCGTATCTTGTGGAAAACCACAGTTTGGGCGCACGGCAGGGCTCTGAAGGTAAGGAGGGAAATTTGACGCTCCAAGCGGTAAATTAGCTGAAATCGTTATTGAACACCATGTAGCATTTGGACAGCCCCTGTGTGCCTAAACAATGGAGCTCCTTCACAAGTGATGCCATTTTGAAAACTAGACTCCCCCAGGGAACCTATCTAGATGGGTGGTGAGCAGCTTGAATTTTAAAAAGTTGATTTGAAAATGAAACAGTCCTTATTTTTTCCACAAAACAGGATGAGAAGATAAAATGGATCCCAAAATTTGTTGGCCAATTTGTCCTAAGTACGCAGATACCTTATATGTGGAGGAAAACCACTGTTTGGGTGCATGGCAGGGCTCTGAAGGGATGGAGTGACATTTTGGAATGCAGATTTTGATGGAATGGTCTGTGGGTGTCATGTCACATTTGGAGAGCCCCACTGTGCCGAAACAGTGGAAACCTGCCACAAATGAGCACTTTTTGGAAACAAAACCCACAAGGAATTTACATGGATGTGAGATGAGCACTTTGAATCCCAGGTAAGTCACAGATTTTTGTATAACTGAGCTATGAAAATGAAAATATGGAGGGCTAAAACGACATTTGTGTGGATAAAAAAAGGATTTTTTTCATTTTTACACTGGAACCATAATAAAATGGACTCCAAAATATTTGGGCAATTTCTCCAGAGTATGCTGATACTCCATATGTGGTGGGAAAACAAATTTTGGGCACACCGGAAGTACTGATATTATTGAGTGGGGATCTGGTACGTGAATTTTAGGCTATGTGCGGACGCTGTTGATTTCTTCACGTTTTTTTCAGCATATTTTTGACAATTCCATATTACAGCACCTTCCCTGCACAGTGTATGGAAAATCAGAAGTGCTGTACCCATGCTGCAAATTTATCTGCAGCAGAAATGGCACGCATTTTACTGTGGAAAAATCTGCTGCATGCCAGTTCTTTTAAGGAAACGTCACACGCGGCAATTTTGCTAGCAATTTGCTGGTTGCAGTGAAATCATGGACACATTGTTCTATTTTGTTGCCGTGTACAAAATTGCCACGTGTGACGGTACCTTTAGAGTATTTTGCCATCATTTTCACCCATAGAACTCAATGACAGCTCCAAAATACTCTGCACTGTTCACACAGTATTTGTTGTGTATTTAGCGGGGATTTTGCACTGATGATATGGGGCTCCGCTACATTTTAGGTCACCAGCACAGGTACAGCAGGCAGGTAGAAGTTGCCACCCACCCATAGATGTCTAGTTTCACCTGGATGGTAAACAAAATACAGCGGAGCCCTTTTTTTTTTTTTTTTTTTTTATTCTTGACATAATTTATATATAAAAAAAAAAAAAAAAAAACATGGGCCTCGCTGTATTTATTGCTTCCAGCCAGGTATAACTAGGCAGCTATGGGCTGCCACCCTCCACCAGCTGCTTAGTTGTACCTGGCTGATAACCAAAATACAGCGGAGCCCTTTTTATAAAATTATTTCTTGAAATAATTAAAAAAAAGAAAAAAAACGGTGCGGGTTTTGCCGTAATTTTAAGGTTCCAGCCAGGTACAACTAGGCAGCTGGGGGCTGGAATCCACAGCATGGAGAGGCCCAAGCGTTCTGGGCCCCCCCACGCTCTAAATTGCAGCCCGCAGCCGCCCCAAAAAATGGCGTATTCATTATAAGCGCCATTTCCTGGCGCTGTACCCTGACTCTTCCAGTTTCCCTGGTGCTGGTGGCAAACTGGGTAATAACTGAGTTAATGCCAGCTTTGTATCGGCAGCTGGCATTAAGCTCGAGGTTCATAATGTTGGGCCACTGTTAGACCCGGCCATTAGAAACCTCTAAGTCAATGGTAAATAATACATCACACTGTGAAAAAATAATTTTATTATAACAGAAAACAAAACACAAACCCATATTTGGATTCCATCTTTATAACCCCCCACATGCCCTCCGATGTAGTCCACAACGATGGTCTCACGACGATCAGTCGCCTCCAGAAACCGCAGCGAGGGATCAAAGGTCTTTTTGCTGTAGTCTCTGGGGAGGTAGGGGGAATCACACTGATGCTGCACTGTATGGTCTAACATATAGTGCAGATGTCACAGCAGCAAACCCATGTCCCAGAGATTACATGATCTCTGAGGCCTGAGTCAGGTTATGAGATGTCGCCATGGCAACCTCAGGTTACCATGGTGCTTGGCCCATCGCAATTACATTATGATGGGCCGATCGCCGCGGGGAGAGGTGAGTGACCCTGCGCTCCCTTTCCCCGGACCCAAAGTTCTATGATCTTATGATCACAGTACTTAGGGGGTGACACAGAGCCAGGGACAGCGACCACACATTGATCGCTGTCCCTGGCTGTCAGATCTCTCATCCTCAGCCTCATCTCCTCCATGCAGGGGATGAGGCTGAGAGGAGAACACAGGCGGCATGCGGCAGGCACAGCAGTGGAAGGGAGCAGATTGAGGAGGAGAGTAGAAGGATGAAGAGGGCAGAGGAGGTGAGCGGGGCTCAGGACAGGAGATCGGAAGGAGGAGAGCGGGGAGAGGAGGGAGGAGAGAGGAGGGAGGAGAGAGGAGGGAGGGGAGAGGAGGGAGGAGAGAGGAGAGCGGGAAGAGAAGGGAGGGGAGAGGAGAGGGGGAGAGGAGAGCGGGGAGAGGAGAGCGGGGAGAGGAGAGCGGGGAGAGGAGAGCGGGGAGAGGAGAGCGGGGAGAGGAGAGCGGGAGAGGAGAGCAGGGAGAGGAGAGCGGGGAGTGGAGGCAGGAGAGTGGGGAGTGGAGGCAGGAGAGCGGGGAGTGGAGGCAGGAGAGTGGGGAGTGGAGGCAGGAGAGCGGGGAGTGGAGGCAGGAGAGCGGGGACTGGGTTCAGGGGTGGAGGGGTGGCAGGCACAGCAGTATGATGATTGCAGGAGCCGGGCACAGCTGACAGCCCGGCTCCTGCAGAGACCGTGCAGGGAAGTGCTGATATTCAGCACTTTTCTACGCGATCATGATGTGATCGGTCACTTAGACCCACTGACCCATCACATCGCTCTGAGAGTGGGGACCACAAACAAGGGTCCCCACACCTCTTCCTCTAACCCTTAGCTGTCACTGACTGCTGTCAGAATTGAACTGTCACTGTTTACAAGCAGTGACACTTCAAAGCTATGACGGGTTTAGCTGTCATGGTGCGGGAACTGACATTTTCCATTACGGCTAAACTAGTCAATGGTCGTAATGGGGTTAATATTAGTAAAAAGGTTAATAGGTTAGTAGAGGTTTACATCAAGCCAAAACATGGCTAAAAGCTACATAGGATTGTTAAGAGTATGGTGAAAGATTGACAGAAGTAACAATTATTCTGTTAATTTTTAAGTTTCTATTTGTCCACCAAATAGATCCACATTGGGAATAAAATACTTGTAAATGGAAATAAATGGGTGAACATTGGAAAGCTATGGTAAATATATACTCAGGCCAACTTATTATAAGGTGTGTAGAGATGTTTTCTACTTTTTGTATATATTCTGCTACTGTCTGACATTCAAAATGATAGGAGCAGGAGAAGAAATGATGAGTAAGAATTTCCGGATATTGAAAATCTGCTAGTCAACAGTGAGATACCTGCAGGAACCTTTGGGTCATTGCAACAAGTGAGAAACTGTAGAAACTAAAGAATTTTACTGACCCAATAATCTAAGAGATTTTTGTGTGTACAGCTACTCATGCCTTTCCTGTTTACAATATAACAAAATAAAAACAATCCAAGTCTGTTCTAATGTTAATTTTTTATAGCAATCCTATGGTTGCACATGTTTTGCTATGCTTTGAATATCTATATGAAAAGGAATTGATAAATCCTTCCATGTTTCTCATTTCTTTTTGGTGTTTGAGATCATAAAGGCAACACACAATTAGAACGTGACTTACCTCATCTATTAACACAAATACTAGAGCATCTTTGTCATCTATCAGTTCACGAATCTTCTCAAACATCTTTGTTACCAGCTTGCCACTCTGAAAACAGATGATTTTAATATATTAAACACAGATAAATTACTGATTTTGGTTTTAAAGAGAACCTGTCAAGTGAAAAAACACTATGAACTTGCAGATATGGGGGTTGTGTGTGAAACCAGCCGGGCACTTGCACATTGAACCTTGCCAGGAGGAAATGAACTTTAATCATATCAGCAGTGTTTGCGTTTCTGTCAAGGGGCAGGGCTGATGCAGGTTTAGTCACATCTCCATGTTTGGAGAGTGGCAGCTGTAACCACACTCACAGAACAGACTGACAGCCTCCTCTAATGCCGAGCAGCTGTCAGTTAGTGCAGGGCACAGAAGTACAGCTGCGGCTCTCTATATACAAAGCGGTGATTAAACCCATGCTAGATCCGCCCCCGTGATTGAAACCCAAGCACTAAAGGTAGGAATAACGTTTATTTTCTCCCAGCAGCAGGGTTCAATATGCAGATGCAGTGCAGTATCATGATTCCATAATTTTTTCCTCAGAATTGAGTGATTCCATAATTTCTCCCCCTGCTTGGTCTACAAAAGTAACCATTACTGGCTAGCACATTTTTTTTTTAAGATTTCTTTTACTGTTTCTTCAGGGCAGAGAGTTGCCATTTGAAATGACTTTAGTTTTGTGCCATGTCTGTGATCTGCTTTGTTTCTACAAAATTAAACAACTGAATGGACATCCTCCGAGCCCGGTGATTCCATAATTTTTGCCAGTGGTTGTAGATGTTTTGTGTGACCTAGACCAGATCACCTCCCATACGTGGTATGGGATTTCCCTACCAATCCAGGACTCACACCTCCGCATATAGTTGTTTAGAGGGGTTTATGAAGCTATAGTTATTTAGCAATGGTATAGATACTGAAAACGAGGTCTTTCGTAGATGAGCCTCCTGAGCACAGGTATTCGAATTAATGAAAAGTGAGTTATTTGCTTCTATGAGAAGTACAAGCTTACTGGCAGTTATCTGCACAAGAGGAAACAAAAGGCGCAATTGGGTTGTATCTCTTATAAAAAATGAAAGCAGTGGTATTTATTAACTGCTCCCCTGGTCTGGTTGTGGTACCCACAACCAGTTTAAATGCTTCAAACAGCTGCTGCTGGACCTCCACTTCCATGCATACAGTGGTGAAGATATATAATACAGGAGGACAATGTGCAAATGGTCCACACTGCTGTGTATGAATAAAGACCACAGAAGATGAGCTTTGCAGGTTGGAGCCTTGTCATGGACCATTTTCTTTAACTTCCACCAAAGATTTTCCAGACTATTTGCAGGCCATGCCATTGACCTTATGTGTCTTCTTTCAAGGAATGTTTTCACAGTTTTTGCTCTATGGCAGGATGCATTATCATCTTGATAAATTATTTCATCATCCCCAAACATTCTTTCAATTGATGGGATAAGAAAAGTGTCCAAAATATCAATGTAAACTTGTGCATTTATTGAATATGTAATAACAGTTCATCATGAATAGCAACCAACATGATGGTTGCTATTCCTAATTAAGGAACAAAGTTTGTTCTGAAACGCGCTAAATTAAAGCACTGTAGCCCATAGATCATCTGTGCTTTTTATTCATACACAGCAGTGCTGACTATTTGTACACCGTCCTCCTCATGTATTACAAAGCTTACTGGCAGGTTATGTGTTGAATGCAACTCTGTGAATGCTCTTGGCGTCTTTGTTAGTGGGTTCACTATGTGGCAAAAACACAAGAAGGCTGCCCTAGTCCAATGGCCCACCATACCAGAGCACGACATCCGTGAGATGCAGTGAGTAGAGGAAGGGCGCTAAGAGGGATGCATGAGTGGCCAGTTGTTATTTAACTCTAGACCTAAACCAAATGTCTCTCGTGAATGCCATTGGATCTAAAAGTATATTAGAGGGGATCCCATAAAGTTTTCCCCACACCAGTGAACTTGGGCGATGATGGGCTAGCCACAATTTTTCCACCTCCGTCCATTTATTATGTGCTAGAAGATTGGACCAAGAGGAAAAGGGGCACAGTTATGCTGCATAATCTATTATATAATTGCCGTAGCGACTTCCGTCGGAGCGGCGCTGCTTCCGGTGGCTTGGTTAGCGAGTCCGAGCTGCTTCTCCTGGACTCTCCCCGTGGCCGTGTAGCGGCCACGGCGACTCCCGAAGCAATGCCCGCAAAGCGGGCATTGCGAGTCGTTGCAGCCTCGCGAAGCAATGCCCGCGAAGCGGGCATTGCGAGTCGCTGCCACCCACCACTAACCAAGACACAGAAGCCCCTACTACTCTACTGTACACCGCTATAGTATACTACAGTCCCATGACCATAAGCGCCATGGGACTGTACTATACCATCGCGTTGTACACTACAGCCTCCTGCCGCTCTTACACACTACCCCGCCAACCAACACACACAAGCCCCTACTACAGCACACACAAGCTCCTACTAAGCCCCTACTACTCTACTGTACACCGTTATAGTATATACAGTCCCATGCCCATAAGCGCCATGGGACTGTAGTATACTATCGCGCTGTACACTACAGCCTCCTGCCGCTCTTACACACTACCCCGCCGCCGTACCCCTATGCACGCCGCTAACACCGCCGCACCCCTATACCCTAAGCCCCGACCCGCCCCATCTATGCCCGCCGCTGTCGCTAACACCGCCGTACCCCTATACCCTAACCCCCGACCCGCCCCATCTATGCCCGCCGCTGTCGCTAACACCGCCGTACCCCTATACCCTAAGCCCCGACCCGCCCCATCTATGCCCGCCGCTGTCGCTAACACCGCCGTACCCCTATACCCTAAGCCCCGACCCGCCCCATCTATGCCCGCCGCTGTCGCTAACACCGCCGCACCCCTATACCCTAAGCCCCGACCCGCCCCATCTATGCCCGCCGCTGTCGCTAACACCGCCGTACCCCTATACCCTAAGCCCCGAACCGCCCCATCTATGCCCGCCGCTGTCGCTAACACCGCCGTACCCCTATACCCCTATACCCTAAGCCCCGACCCGCCCCATCTATGCCCGCCGCTGTCGCTAACACCGCCGTACCCCTATACCCTAAGCCCCGAACCGCCCCATCTATGCCCGCCGCTGTCGCTAACACCGCCGTACCCCTATACCCTAAGCCCCGACCCGCCCCATCTATGCCCGCCGCTGTCGCTAACACCGCCGCACCCCCGTACCCCTATACCCTAAGCCCCGACCCGCCCCATCTATGCCCGCCGCAGTCGCTAACACCGCCGCACCCCTATACCCTAAGCCCCGACCCGCCCCATCTATGCCCGCCGCTGTCGCTAACACCGCCGTACTCCTATACCCTAACCCCCGACCCGCCCCATCTATGCCCGCCGCTGTCGCTAAACACCGCCGCACCCCCGTACCCCTATACCCTAAGCCCCGACCCGCCCCATCTATGCCCGCCGCAGTCGCTAACACCGCCGCACCCCTATACCCTAAGCCCCGACCCGCCCCATCTATGCCCGCCGCTGTCGCTAACACCGCCGTACTCCTATACCCTAACCCCCGACCCGCCCCATCTATGCCCGCCGCTGTCGCTAACACCGCCGCACCCCCGTACCCCTATACCCTAAGCCCCGACCCGCCCCATCTATGCCCGCCGCTGTCGCTAACACCGCCGCACCCCTATACCCTAAGCCCCGACCCGCCCCATCAATGCCCGCCGCTGTCGCTAACACCGCCGTACCCCTATACCCTAAGCCCCGACCCGCCGAGACCCCTAAGCCCCGACGCCTATCCCCTAAGGCACCGCCGCCCCTGACCTCCCGCCGCTCTCCCCTGCCCCTCTCGCTAAAGCCCTACACCCTAAGCCCCCGCAGGCCCCTAACCTAACGCCGCTGTTACCTAAGCTCCTACACCTCTAACCCCCGCCGTGCCCTAGCTAACGTCCCCGTCGATCACTTACATGCCTTCAAGTCATCTGATCGTCCGTCCGATCCACAAGTCCTCCGTCCGGCCAGCCGTCCTCTTCCTCCGGCCCCGGGGGTCTTCTGTATTCTTTCCGCCATCTCCGCCTCTTCGTCCGGCCCCGGGGGTCTTCTGTCTTCTTTCCGCCATCTCCGCCTCTTCGTCCGGCCCCGGGGATCTTCCACCTCCGACGTCCTCTTCGTTCTCATTAACATACAATGGAACAAAAGTCCCCCATTGTATCTCAATCAGATCTGAGGCCCTCTTCTGATTGGTCGATGTATACTGCCCTCAGCCAATCAGAAGAGCCCCTCACAACTGACACGCAGTTCTCATTCAGGTCCGACTTTTTTTTCCCCATTGACATACATTACCGGTGTGTCGGCGATTTTATGGCCGCCCACCTGGTTCTATTTCTCGGCCCTAAAATCGAGGACACACCGCTAATGCATCTCTATGGCCACTCAGCACGATTTCGGATTGAACGCCGACCAATCAGAATTCGAGCTCACTGCCCATAGACATGCATTAGCGGTGTGTCCGCGATTTTAGGGCCGACTAATACAACCAGGTGCCCGGCCATAAAATCGCCGACACACCGGTAATGTATGTCAATGCGGAAAAAAAAAGCGGACCGGAATGAAACTGCGTCCACATGACTTTAACAAATAAATAAATAAATTAAATAATAAAAAAATCATTTAAAATATAAAAAAATAATAAATTAATCATAAAAAATAATAAATAATTAATAAAATATATTAAAAACATAAAAGCTGACCTGAATGAGAACTGTCTCTCGTCTACTTAAAAAAAATTTATAATTAATAATAAAAAAACATTTAAAATAATAAAAAAATAATAAATAAATATTAAAAATATTAATAATTAAATAAAAATATATTAAAAAAAAAATAAGGTCGGACTGAATGAGAACTGTCTCTCGCTAACTTAAAAAATATAATTAATAATAAAATTCATTTAAAAATAATTAAAAAATAATAAAAAAATCATTAAAAAATAATAAATAATTCAATACAAATAATATTTAAAAAAAAAAAAAAAGGTCGGACCTGAATGAGAACTGTCTCTCTCCGTCTAACTTAAAAAAAATTAATAAATTAAATAATAAAAAAAAACATTTAAAAATAATAAAAAAATAATAAATTAATCATTAAAAAATAATAAATAATTAAATAAAAATAATATTAAAAAAAAAAAAAAAGGTCGGACCTGAATGAGAACTGTCTCTCCGTCTAACTTAAAAAAAAATAATAAATTAAATAATAAAAAATATCATTTAAAAATAATAAAAAATAATAAATAAATCATTAAAAAATAATAAATAATTAATGAAAATAATATTAAAAAAAAAATAAAAAGGTCGGACCTGAATGAGAACTGTCTCTCCGTCTAACTTAAAAAAAAAAAATTAATTAAATAATAAAAAAAATCATTTAAAAATAATAAACAAATAATAAATAAATCATTAAAAAATAATAAATAATTAAATAAAAATAATATTAAAAAAAAATAAAGGTCGGACCTGAATGAGAACTGTCTCTCCGTCTAACTTAAAAAATAAAAAATAATAAAATTAAAATAATAAAAAAAATTCAAATTTAAAAAATAATAAAACAAATAAATAAATAAATAACTAAATAAAAATTAATAAATAATTAAAAATAAAAATAATATCTAAAAAAAAAAAAAAGGTCGGACCTGAATGAGAACTTCTGTCTCCGTCTTAACTTAAAAAAAAAAATAAATAAATAATAAAAAAAAAAATTAAAAATAATTAAAAAATTAAATAAATAAATCTAAAAAATTATAAAAATTAAATAAAAATAATTTAAAAAAAAAAAAAGCGATGAATAGAACATTTTCTACTAAAAAAAAAATAAATAAATATAAAATAAAATTTTAAAATAAATAAAAAAATTATACAAAAATAAAAAAAAAAAAAAAAAAAAAAAATTTACAAAATAAAATTTTAATAATAAAATAAAAAATTTAAAAAAAAAAAAAAAAAAAAAAAACATTACAAATATTATTAAATATAAAAATACAAAATAATAAAAAAAATTAAAAATAAAATTAAAAAAATTGAAAAAATTAGCGATTATTAACAATTATTTAAAAAAAAAAAAAAAAATTAAAAAAAAAAAAAAAAAAAAATTATATCAAAGTAATAAAAATAAAAAAACATAATAATCAAACAATTATAAAAATTTAATAATCAAAAAATTATTAAAAATATTATTAAATATAAAAAACAAAACCAAAAAATTAATAAAATAAAATATTAAAAAAAATAAAAACAAAAACACACACAGTCGTTGCTATTACGGTATTTATTAACGCGATTCGCTGATTGACACTTTCCGGCCCCGTCGAATATGGCTCTGAGCCGAGTCGTCTGCCGCAAATACAACCAGCGGCTCGGCCATAACATCGCCTCCTTTCTCTATCTCTCTCCATGGAAGGCGCCGTCCAATCACAATCGCGCGCCTTTTTTGAAAATCATAGCGACCAATCACATTCATGGCGCCAGCTTTCTCAAGTTGCCGCCCTCCAATCAGATAAGCCCGCTTATTTATCGCGCGAAATTTGAATCTTCTACCTCTTTGAATCCTCTTTGTGGGAGAACGAGAACCTATCGCTGGACTATCTGTTGGAGTATATTTCTGCCGAGAAATCCATCCTTCCTGAGGGTCTTTCGAGGACAACGAGAAGCTACCGCTGGACCGTCTGTTCGACTACATTTGAGCCGAGATATCCATCCTTCGTGCGGGACGTCGGGAAGCAAGCGCCGGATCGGGATCTGCGATTGATCAGCTAAGATATCCTTTTGACAATCTACCTTTTCACATCAGAAGCTATATTCCTGATGCTGACTTTTATTTTCACCTCTTTTTTACTATCTTTCTTTTTCACCTCTTTTACTATTTTGCGCCATGCAGCGCCAATCGCCGCTGCATGGAGCGTCCGCCACTGTTCGGACACTTCGCCGCTGAAAGCGCCGACTTCTGCGCTACAAGCGCAAACTTCGGCGCTTCTAGAGGCCTCCGCGGTCTATGAGACCGCTGTGTCCGAACATGCATTCACGCGCCGCCCGTACAACTCGCCGCTCTAAGATGCCCGACGCGAAATCTTCATTCATAAAATGGCGCTAGACTTCAGCCGCCGTGTGATTGGCCAGCGGAATCTTCATAGACATGGCGCCGTCAATCCGGTTGGTCGCCGCTATTGTCTGAAGATGCCGCTGTCCTATCACAATTCAGCGGGGCGGAGCTATAGACTTCCACTCTCCCGAACGCCGTGTCCGAAAATCGCTCCAGGGGCTCGGCAAGGAAAGTTCCGTGCATTTTCAAAATTCCCGCCACGATTCTCATTGGATGTCGACTTCCCATAGACATCCATTGAGAAATAAGCCGCGATTCTGATTGGTTCTTCTTTATGGCGCTTTGATTCCGATTGGTCGCCGCTCAGCGGGGACTTCCAAATTTTTCTGGCCGAGCGCCTGGTACGATTTTCGGATATGCCGTTCGGCCGGCTGGAAGTTTGTAGCTCCGCCCCGCTGAGTTGTGATTGGACAGCGGCATCTTCACACAATAGCGCCGACCAACCGGATTCACGGCGCCATGTGTATGAAGATTCCGCTGGCCAATCACACGGCGGCTGAAGTCTAGCGCCATTTTATGAATGAAGATTTCCCCTCGGCCATCTTACAGCGGGAAATTTGAATTTGTGAACTATGAAAAAGTAAAAATGCTGTTTTCACAGTACATTCTCACATCAGAGTATATATTCCTAATGCCTATGCTTATATTAACCCTTTCTTTTTACACATTATATATCACCTACATTTATCCATAGTGCCCTCTTCTTTTCATACTTGATTAACCCCTTCTATTCCACTTCTCCTCCATTTGATATCTGACTATGTGCAGTACTAAGCCCATTTTAATATTAACCCTTTGTATTCTATTTGTGCTACACTGCCTATCTCACTATGTTCTCTACTACGGCCATTTCTATTTTAACCCTTTTATTCTATTACTGCTACACTCACTATCTTTCTATATGCTGTACTACGGCCATTTTAATATTAACCCTTTCTATCCTATTACTCCTACACTGCATATATCACTATCTGCTCTACTACGGCCATTTTAATATTAACCCTTTCTATTCTATTACTGCCACACTGCCTATCTCACTATCTGCTCTACTACGGCCATTTTAATATTAACCCTTTCTATTCTATTAGTGCTACACAGCCTATATCACTATCTGTTGTACTACGGCCATTTTTATATTAACCCTTTCTATTCTATTAATGCTACACTGCGTATCTCACTATGTTCTCTACTACGGCCATTTTAATATTAACCCTTTCTATTCTATTACTGCTACACAGCCTATCTCACTCTCTGCTGTACTACGCCCATTTTAATATTAACCCTTTCTATTCTATTACTGCTACACAGCCTATCTCACTCTCTGCTGTACTACGGCCATTTTAAAATAAACCGTTTCTATTCTATTACTCCTACACTGTGTATCTCACTATATCCTTACTACGGCCTTTTTAATATTAACCCTTTCTATTCTATTAGTGCTACACAGCTATATCACTATCTGTCTACTACGCCCATTTTAATATTAACCCCTTTCTATTCTATTATGCTACACTGTATCTCACTATATGCTGTACTACGGCCATTTTAATATTAACCCTTTCTTTATATTATGCACACAGCCTATATCACTATCTGCTGTACTAAGGCCCATTTTATTATTAACCCCTTCTATTCTATTAGTCTACACTGTCCTATCTCACTCTTGCTGTACTACGGCCATTTTAATATTAACCCTTTCTTTCTATTTAAAGCACCCTGCCTATCTCACTATTTGCTGTACTACAGGCCATTTTTATTATTAACCCTTTCTATTCTATTAGTCTTACCTGTCCTATCTCACTATTGCTGTACTACGGCCATTTTAATATTAACCCTTTCTATTCTAAATTTCTGCTAACCTGCCCATCTCACTATTTTGCTGTACTACAGCCATTTTTATATTAACCCTTTCTATTCTATTACTGCTACACTCCCTATCTCACTATTTGCTGTACTACGCCATTTTAATATTAACCCTTCTATTCTATTATCTTACACTGTCCTATCTCACTATTGCTGTACTACCGCCATTTTAATATTAACCCTTTCTATTCTATTAGTGCTACACTCACTATCTCACTATGTGCTGTACTACGGCCATTTTAATATGAACCCTTTCTATTCTATTACTGCTACACTCCCTATCTCACTATCTCTGTACTACGGCCTTTTTAATATTAACCCTTTCTATTCTATTAGTGCTACACTGCCTATCTCACTATGTGCTGTACTACGTCCTTTTTATATAACCCTTTATATTTATTATGCTACATCTGCCTATCTCACTATGTACTGTACTACGGCCATTTTTAATATAACCCTTTCTATTTATTATGCTACACTGCCTATCTCACTATCTGCTGTACTACGGCCATTTTAATATTAACCCTTCTATTCTATTAGTGCTACACTGCCTATATCACTATGTACTGTACTACGGCCATTTTAATATTAACCCTTTCTATTATATTACTCCTACACTGCGTATCTCACTATGTGCTGTACTACGGCCTTTTTTATAGTAACCCCTTCGATTCTATTAGTGCTACACTGCCTATCTCACTATGTGCTGTACTACGGCCATTTTAATATTAACCCTTTGTATTCTATTTGTGCTACACTGCCTATCTCACTATGAGCAGTACTACGGCCATTTTAATATTAACCCTTTCTATTCTATTAGTCCTACACTGCGTATCTCACTATCTCCTGTACTACGGCCTTTTTTATAGTAACCCCTTCTATTCTATTAGTGCCACACTGCGTATCTCACTATCTGCTCTACTAAGGACATTTTTACATTAACCTCTTCTATGCCTTTTCTATTTTAGTTAAACCATGACTATTTGATAGGGTTTAAACTCATACATTAACCCCTTCTATTCTGTTTCCTATTCAATTACTGTGTCACTATCTGCTGGACATCTGTGCTTTTACAATTTCAACACACATGGCCAGAAAAAAACCCATCTGCTGCGATTGCCGATTAAACCTTGCACTTGCTGCGCTGTTGCGGGAATACTCATAGAAACTATAGGAACACTTGCGGCAGGTGCGCCAAGTTCATTTTTTTTTGGAGCAACACTTGACGCAACTGCTAAATCGCACCGCCCGCAAGGCCCCTTATGGTTTCTATAGGGATTACCGCTACCGCACTGCAACTGCAATGTTCATGTGGCTATCGCAGCAGATGCTTTTTTTTCAATGCATCTACCGCAATTTTATCTAAAGAGTTGATGTGAAAGGGCTATAAGGCAATTTGTACATTAACCCGTTCTATTGTATTTCTGCCCCCTTGCTATCTCAGTATGTGGTCCACTAAGGCTATTTATTCATTTTCCTCTTCTATGCCATTTGCCATTTTGTTTTACAACACTATGTTTTATAGGCTTCGAAATGCTACATAAACCCCCTACTTTCAGTTTGCTATTCACTAACTGTGTTACTACGTGCTGTGCTCAGGGCATTTGCAATTTAAACTCTTCTATACTATTTGAAATTTATTTTAACATCCACAAACTTTTATAGGATGTAAGTCCTACATTAACGTCTTCTATTGTTTTGACTATTCACTGTCTATGTCACTATGTGGTATACTACTGGCATTTAATTACAATATACTTTCATACTAATTTTATTTTTATTAATCGTCCAGTATTTTTTATGCGTGCCAATGCTATATTAACTACTTACTGGCTCTTTGACTTTTTCTTTTGGAGTTAGGAGTCAGTCATCACACCGTTACGAGTACGTTAACCCATTATATGTCAATTTTTATTATTTTTCTTAGTAATGCCTCTGTTGCACTACTACCTGTCTTATTTTTAACACTTTGGTGGTAATGCTACCTGCACAGTTGACATCAGCGGTTATTTCAAATTGCACTAGATGTCCTGACACAATTGCATCCGCTTGCTTTGCTGCATTGCCACCGCATAACTGCTGTACTTGCAGTGTCGTTCCGCTAATCCCCATTGTACGTATAGGGGCACTTCCCACAGCTCCCGCCACCATAAAAAGCGTGCTCACCCATCTTTTTTTTTCCATACAGGACCTGCTACAAGTGCAAAATCCAAATTGCTGCACCTACTGCAAAAAAATACATACTGACTATTATGCCGATTATAATTAGTATGGGCATTCACATAAACGCTTGCAAGTCCTGCAGTTATGCTGTGGCTATGCGCCACATGCACCAGATGCTGTTTTTCCAACGCTTATGATGCTATTTGAAATTAATGCTCATGTCAAAGTCTCTGTCATTCCAGTAGGATATTCACTACTTTTACATACATAATATTTTACACTCTATTACTGACTGGGTACCCTTTCACACGTCCATTGTATATGCACATTTACATACTTTTATAACATGGCCTAAGATTTTAATTTTAAACTCGATTTCTCCATACCCGTCACCAGGGCTGTAGTTGCGTAACGTTACACTACATCATCGCATTTACGTTACTTTTTACATTGATCTGACTCTTACAATATCTCATACGCAAGTTGCCTTATTTCTTTTTTCACCCTGCTTTGTCACATTCTGCCATTTCATACTTCACGTTTAGCCCGCTGTTTCCCCTATTCCACCAACAAAAATAAAAACCACTACTTCTGATATAATACCAAAACCTTTAGTTCTTGGTAGAAATTAACCGTAACTCTGTTTTTTTTCAACACCTTATGAAACAACAACCTTGCTGGTGGTTATGCATAAATTAATGTCATCCAGATTCTATTAACTTTTTTATTACAATGTTGAAAATTTGCTTTGATACCGTGTATCGCAAAGGCTCATTACATCCATTTTTTTTCCCTTCACGGCACTTTAAGGAATTTTAACACACTCATTGCCATTCAATACTCCATACAGTTAACATTATTACATCTTTCTTTGTTACTTTAAATAAGTCTATCATTTCATTATCACAGGTTTTGGAAAACCATACTTTAGTTTTATTGTTTTTGTCTGTTTACACAGTTATTATTCATTGTTTCCTTAACTAACACACTCTAGCTCATTTTGGATTTGATTCGCTGACTATTCTTTGTAAGATGAGTTCTCCAACACAAAATATCACTCTTGCCAAGGAGGCTGCATCTACAACGAAGAAGAAGCGTGCAGAAAACAACTTTGGAACAGAGACGCCGTCGGTTAGATCAAGATAAGGCTGCTAAAGCTAAACGCATTGCAGAGGAGAGTTTGGAAGAGAAACGTGTTTGTTTAGATCTGCGTAAGGCTGCTAAGGTGAAACGTACTGCAAAGGAGACTTCAGAAGAGAGGCGTCTTCGCTTAGATACTGATAAGGCTGCTAAGGCAAAACGCCTTGCTGAAGAGACCTTAGAAAGGAGACGTATTCGCTTAGATCGTGTTAAGGCTGCTTACGCCAAACGTCTTGCAAATGAGACTTCTGCAGAGAGACGTATTCGGTTAGATAGGGCTAAGGCTGCTAAACTCAAACGGTTTGGTAAACTCTCTTCTCCACTGAGACGTTTTTCGTTGGATGCAGAAAAGACCGCTTTACATACACGTATTTCGGGAGTGTCTTCTGAAAAAACAAGCCAACGAATGCAAACAAGAGCCATGACTGCACGTTCCACATGCAAACAAACAAAAATTCCAGTCACTGAAGAAACGTCTGACACAGATGATACTCCTGCCTCTTCGTCTACTGACATTTTACCAAGTGAACTGCCTTTAATACCTCCCATTACCTCTATGGAAATCAAAAAAGGAAAGGTTCGCAAGGTGTCTGTGCGTATGCGCAAGAAGGGTGTGGAGGAGAGTTCTGAAGAAAGACAACTTCCCTTGGACAAGGAAAAGTCTGCTTTGAAAACACCCCTTTCAATACAGTCTTTAGAAGGAAGGACAGAACGATTAGGCAAAAAATCTATCACTCTGCCTCAACGACGCAAACAGAAAAAGTTAATGCCTGCAGGAGATCCGTCTGATCCTCTGACTGCTGCCACCTCTTCGTCTGATCCTCAGACTGCTGCCACCTCTTCGTCTGATCCTCAGACTGCTGCCACCTCTTCATCTGATCCTCAGACTGCTGCCACCTCTTTGTCTGATGCTCAGACTCCTGCCACCTCTTCGTCTGATCCTCAGACTGCTGCAACCTCTTCATCTGATGCTCTGACTGCTGCCACCTCTTTGTCTGATGCTCAGACTCCTGCCACCTCTTCTTCTACTATCTTGACTACAACTGAACAGCCTTTACTGCATCGCAAGGCCACATCTAAACGAAAACACTGTGCTGAGGAGACGCCATACAGCAAACAGTGTAAAATTTTGAGGCTTAAAAGGACAAGACAGATGCGTCAAGATACAGAATCTCCTACATCTAGACAAGTCCACTTGGCACATTTGGCTACATTACGTCGTGAAGAACGTAAAACGTCTTCTTCCACTTCTATATTGCAACAGGCAGAACGGAATTTATATTCCACTTCTTCATTTATTGAATGTTTGGAATCTACATCCCTTCCACGTCTCATTTATGTAGGATTACATAATAAATTTCTACGTTCATTCTATTCATCTCTCCTACATGAAAGGGGATTTATTGATCAGGATCATGTTATTGTAGAACATTTCTGTGGTTTCATGAATGTAATATGTGAACATTGTGAGGCTCGACATTTTACTGCTGAACGACCATCAGATCAACAGTTTACTCTTTGTTGCCACAAGGGAAAAGTAAAGGTACCATTACCTCAATACCCACACGTCTTCCAACGCCTGCTGAAAGGAGAGAGTGAGTACAGTCAAAATTTGATGGAGAATATAAGGAGCATTAATAGTTCTTTTGCTTTTGCCTCCATGGGTGCCCATGTTTCTCTACCTCCTGGACATGGACCATACTGCTTTCGTATTCATGGGCAAATTTATCATCGCACTGGAACACTCCATCCTGCTCAAGATCAAACTCCAGCATATGCACAACTGTACATTTTAGATACTCTAAGCGCTACTGACCAACGGCTACAGTCTCCAGAAAATGTTAAATGTAATCCTACTTTAATGAGTATCATTGCTCTTCAATTGGATAATATTAATCCCTTTGTTTCGGCCTACAAAATGCTACGTCAAGTTGAAGTAGAAGAAGAACAGAAGGCAAGAGAACATGGCACAAAAATGCCAAATATTATCATGGCCATTAAACAAGACAGAGGCCAAGACCCGAGACGCTATAAAAATCCTACTGCCAATGAAGTTGCTGTGGTCTTTGAAAATGCAGATGGAGAGCCACCATTCAATAGAGACATTTTAATTCATTTGAAACCTGATCCAAATAACCCCTTGGCCCCAAAAACACAGCAAGTCAGTATTCTACACAGCAATTTAGATGCATTACTCTATCCTTTATTTTTTCCTCATGGAGAACAAGGCTGGCATGAGGGACTCAAGCATCAAGGCAAAAGTCAACGCCGGGTTACACAGCTCCAGTATTACTGCTATTTGCTGTCTGTACGGAATCAGTTCAATCCTGTCCTGAATGGTGGCAAACTAACACAGCAGTACTTAGTGGATGCGTATGTGAAAATCGAGGCTAATCGCTTAAATTTTATCCGTCATCATCAAAAGGATTTAAAAGTGGAGGATTATTGCGTACTCCAGGAACATCTTCTGAAACAATCTGTTGACAAAGGTATTCCCATTGGCAAGACGGTCATTTTACCATCTTCTTTTGAAGGCAGTCCCAGAAACATGCAGCAACGCTATCAGGATGCCATGGCTATTGTGACTAAATTTGGACGACCAGATCTTTTTGTAACCATGACCTGTAATCCTAAATGGAGGGAGATTACAAACAATTTACAGCCATGGCAGCGTGTGGAACATAGACCTGATTTAGTGGCCCGTGTCTTCAGAATTAAATTGGAAGCACTATTAAAAGAAATTAACACTGGATTATTTGGCAAAGTTTGTGCAATGGTTCATGTTATTGAATTCCAAAAGCGTGGCCTACCACACGCTCACATTTTGATCATTCTGGATAGCAAATCCAAACTAAGAACTGAGGTTGAAGTGGATAATATAGTTTGGGCTGAAATCCCTGATCCAGAAGAATACCCTCTGCTCCATGACATTGTGATGCAACACATGATTCATGGACCCTGTGGTCAACACAACCCCAATTCTCCATGTATGGATCTTGGCAAGTGTAAGAAAGGTTTTCCTAAAGATTTCCAACCAAGAACACTCATAGCTAAGGATGCATACCCTACTTATCAAAGAAAGGAAGGATCATCCTTTCAAATACGTTCAAAGATGATTGATAATTCTTGGGTTGTTCCCTATAACCCTTACCTACTATTAACATACAAGTGTCATATTAATGTTGAGGTATGTGCTTCCATTCAAAGTGTTAAATACCTCTTCAAATATGTCTACAAAGGACATGATAAAGCCAATCTTGAAATTTGCCAAACTAATATCCACCATGATGAAACACATCAATTCATGGATTCAAGATACGTGAGTGCACCGGAGGCAGCTTGGCGAATATTTGCTTACCCGATGCATAGACAATCGCACTCCATTATTCGCCTTGCCGTACATCTCCCACATTCTCAACCGCTTTATTTTCATGAGGATGACTCTGTTGACGACATCAGTTCCACAATGCACAGAAAATCTACTCTGATGGGCTACTTTGAGCTGAATGAGAGTGACCTGCATGCTCATGATTACTTCTACCGCCAAATTCCAGAGCACTATGTTTGGAAAGAAGGTGCATGGGAAGTTAGAAAGCGAGGAGGTTCTTCAGTGATTGGAAGAATGTATACTGTCAGTATGAAAGATCAAGAACGGTACTATTTAAGGTTGTTGTTACTGCATGTCAAAGGAGCAACAAGTTTTGACAACATTAAGACTGTTAATGAAGTGACATACCCAACTTTCAAAGAGGCAGCATTAGCTCTTGGATTGCTCTTCGATGACACTGTTTGGAGAAATACTTTATTGGATGCCTGTGTTCTCAACATGCCTGCACAGCTTCGTGATATGTTCGCATATATATGTATTTTTGGTCCTCCAGCTCATCCATTGGAGTTGTGGAAAGAATTTAAACAAGACTTTATCCAAGACTACTGCCATGCATATCACTCCAACACTGAGGAGTGTGAGAATTGTGAAGGATATGCTATGACTGATGTCCAAACTATTCTAAAATTTCATGGCAAAACTTTTACTGATTTTAATCTACCACGACCAAAAAGAAAGCCATACATCGCTCCACTATACAACAAGGATGATGAGTTAAGAAGAGCTCAGCAAATGAAAGCTACTTTAAATTACCAACAACTTTTGGCATATGATGCGATCAATCAAGCTTTACACGATAGAAGTGGACAACCTAAGTGCTTTTTCATTGACGGTCCAGGTGGCAGTGGCAAAACATATCTGTATGATTTATTAATTCATGAACTAAGAGGAGAAGGCGAAATTGTCTCACCTGCAGCCAGTACAGGGATTGCAGCTAACTTACTGCAAGGAGGTAGAACTATCCATTCGCTTTACGGAATACCAATTCCAATCAATGAAACTTCCGTTTCAAGGATTAAAAATGATACAGATGCTGCACAACATTTGAAAAGTACCAAACTTTTCATTATTGACGAGTCCACTCTCTTATCTAAATATGCATTGCATGTGATAGATCAACTTTTACGTGATGTCATGACAACAGATATCTCCAAGAAAAATACAACACCTTTTGGAGGGAAAGTCATTGTTCTGGGAGGAGACTTTCGACAGTGTCTGCCTATCATCCCACATGGTACAAGAACAGACATTATAGAGAGTTGTATTAAATACTCCCGACAATGGCAGCTTTTCACTCAATTGCCACTCTTCAACAATATGCGCTCCATTGATCCTGATTATAGCCGTTGGTTACTTCAACTGGGAAATGGTGAATTGTCTAATGATTTCAACCTTGGAGATGATACCATTGAAATCCCACAAGACATGATCTGCACTGGCTCAATCATTCTTGCTATATTTGGTGAAAACATTGTCATTGATGTAGATAACAATGAAAGCATTCAGATTGCTGCATCACATGCCATTCTTTGCCCTAAAAATGACCATGTGGATATGGTGAACTCTAAGGTCATGGATTGCATTGCTGGTGAATATACTGAATACATTAGTGATGATTCCATTGATCCTGATGAGACTGAAGATCCAGATCAATATCCTGTGGAATTTTTAAATTCACTTACACCAACGGGAATGCCTTCTCATCGCCTCAAATTAAAAATCGGTACCATTGTCATGCTTTTGCGCAACTTTAACAGCAGAAAAGGTCTTTGCAATGGGACTCGCTTGATTGTCATTGCTTTGTTTGACAATCTGATTCAACTAAAGTCATTACTGGGTCTGCAGAAGGAAATGTGGTGTTTATTCCAAGGATAGATTTATCTCCATCAGAGACTGGATTACCTTTCAAGTTAAGACGTCGACAATTTCCCTTGAAGCCTGCTTTTGCCATGACCATCAACAAATCCCAAGGCCAAACACTGGAGAAAGTAGGGATTTTTTTGCCAGAACCCGTTTTTGGACATGGACAGTTATATGTGGCTTTTTCACGAGTGAAAAGAAGATGTAATGTTAAGGTGAAAGTGCTGGATACACCCATTCAAGGAAAGTTGGTGCCTAATTCTGAAAAAGTCTTTACTAAAAATATTGTCTATAAGAATATTTTATCTTAAATTCTTTAGATATATATTACACTTTCATACATGATGGATATAACAATGAAAGCATTCACATTGCTGCATCACATGACAATCTTTGCCCTAAAAATGTCCATGTGGAAATGGTGAACTCTCAGGTTATGGATTGCATTGCTGGTGAATACACTGAGTACATTAGTGATGATTCCATTCAGACTGAAGATTCAGACCAATATCCAGTGGAATTTTTAAATTCACTCACACCAATGAGAATGCCTTATCATCGCCTCAAATTACAAATTGGTAACATTGTCATGCTTTTCCGCACCTTTAACAGCATAAAAGGTCTTTGCAATGGGAATCGCTTCATTGTGATCACTTTGTTTGACAATCTCATTCAAGCAAAAGTCAGTTCTGGGTCTGCAGAAGGAATTGTGTTGTTTATTTCAAGGATTGATTTATCTCCATCATAGACTGCCTTACATTTTAAGTTAACACATCGACAATTTCCCATGAAGTCTACTTTTCCCATGACCATCAACAAATCCCAAGGCCAAATACTGGAGAAAGTAGGGATTTTTTGCCCCACAATTCATTTTTGGACATGGACAGTTATATGTGGCTTTTTCATGAGTGAAAAGAAGATGTATTGTTAAGGTGAAAGTACTGCATACACCCATTTAAGGAAAGTTGCTGCCTCATTCTGAAAAAGTCTTTACAAAAATATTCTCTAAAGAATTTATAATAAAATATTCTTATAGATATATATCACATTTACATACATGATGGATATAACAATGAAAGCATTCACATTGCTGCATCACATGACAATCTTTGTCCTAAAAATGTCCATGTGGAAATGGTGAACTCTCAGGTTATGGATTGCATTGCTGATGAATACACTGAGTACATTAGTGATGATTCCATTCAGACTGAAGATTCAGACCAATATCCAGTGGAATTTTTAAATTCACTCACACCAATGGGAATGCCTTATCATCGCCTCAAATTACACATTGGTACCATTGTCATGGTTTTGCGCACCTTTAACAGCATAAAAGGTCTTTGCAATGTGAATCGCTTCATTGTGATCACTTTGTTTGAGAATCTTATTCAAGCAAAAGTCAGTTCTGGGTCTGCAGAAGGAAATGTGTTGTTTATTTCAAGGATTGATTTATCTCCATCAGAGACTGGCTTACCTTTTAACTTAACACATTCACAATTTACCGTGAAGTCTACTTTTCCCATGACCATCAACAAATCCCAAGGCCAAACAGTGGAGAAAGTAGGGATTTTTTGCCCCACAACCCGTTTTTTGACATGGACAGTTATATGTGGCTTTTTCACGAGTGAAAAGAAGATGTATTGTTAAGGTGAAAGTACTGCATACACCCATTCAAGGAAAGTTGCTGCCTCTTTCAGAAAAAGTCTTTACAAAAAATATTGTCTATAAGAATATTTTATTTTAAATTCTTTAGATATATCCATCATGTATATAAATGTAATATATAACAATGAAAGCATTCACATTGCTGCATCACATGACAATCTTTGTCCTAAAAATGTCCATGTGGAAATGGTGAACTCTCAGGTTATGGATTGCATTGCTGATGAATACACTGAGTACATTAGTGATGATTCCATTCAGACTGAAGATTCAGACCAATATCCAGTGGAATTTTTACATTCACTCACACCAATGGAAATGCCTTATCATCGCCTCAAATTACACATTGGTACCATTGTCATGATTTTGCACACCTTTAACAGCATAAAAGGTCTTTGCAATGGGAATCGCTTCATTGTCATCACTTTGTTTGACAATCTCATTCAAGCAAAAGTGATTACTGGGTCTGCAGAAGGAAATGTGGTGTTTATTCCAAAGATTTATTTATCTCCATCAGACACTGCCTTACCTTTCAAGTTAAGACGTCAACAATTTCCCGTGAAGTCTACTTTTCCCATGACCATCAACAAATCCCAAGGCCATACACTGAAGAAAGTATGGATTTTTTTGTCACAAACAGTTTTTGGACATGGACAGTTATATGTGGATTTTTCACGAGTGAAAATACGATGCAATGTTAAGGTGAAAGTGTTGGATACACCCATTCAAGTCAAATTGCTGCCCAGTAGTGAAATACTCTTTACTACAAATATTCTCTCTAATAATATTTTATTTAAAATTCTTTAGATACATATTAGATTTAAATACATACTTACTTTCTAATTAAATATAAATATTACAATAAATTAGTTTAGTCATAGATGTATAGCAATAAAAAAAAAAAAAAATATTATTTGTTATACAAAAAGATATTAAAATTAGTTATTATATATACAATAGTTATTTAAGAAATATAGTCATTAGTGTACATTTTCAATTACAATATAGTATACAGAAATATTTTAAATTCTTTATATGCATATTACATTTAGATACATAATTATTTTCTAATTAAACAAAAATATTACCATAAAATAGTTTAGCCATAGATGTAAAGTACTAAAAAAAAAAAAAAAAATTACTTTACCCATAGCTGTATAGGAATTGACCAAAAAAATTATAAAAAAATTGTTTAAAAATAGATGTATAGCAATAGAAATAATCCAACATACCAAACAAATTACTTTAGTTTTAGATAAAGACATTATAATTAGTTATTAGATATTAAATACGTCTTTAAGAAATATACTCCTTAGTTTTGCTTTTCACTGAAAATATAGTGTATAAAAATATTTTACTTTCAATTATTTACATACATATTCTATTTAGGTACATACTTTCTAATTAAACACAAATATTACAATAATTTAATTTAGCTATAGATGTAGAAGAATAGAAATAGACAAAAATACCAAAAATATTACTTTCGTTATAAAGATATTATAAATAGGTTTTAGATATAAAATAGTTATTTAAAATATATTGTTCTTACTTTTTTAGCTTTTAAAATTTCTTTTTAAATTTCATTGTATATGTATATAAACACACATTTTGTAGTAGATTGTAGATGTGTATCATCTAAATGCTTGCATTTAGTGATAATAACCTGAAGCTCCAGCAGTATAGCTGCTGCGAGATTTTATTTTCTTTTTACACAGGGTCAGGTTTTTGTCAACAGCTAAGGCTGCCTTCACATTTGCAGATGCATCTGCAGCGTTTTGAAAATGCATCTGCATGCACATGGTAGACCCTATCTTTATAATGGGACGCACGGTGTCTGCAGATGCTTGCAGGCAGCCGTGCACACACATTTACTCCTATATGTGATCTGTGCGCAGGCGGATGCCTGCATACAAATCACACACTCCCACCCTCACCAGGGATGCAACATGTCGTGTCCCTGCTGCGGAGGAGAGTCTGTGATCTGTACCAAAGCATCTGCCTGCGCAGAGATCACATATAGCAGTGAATGGTTGTGCTCGGCTGTCTGGAAGCATCTGCAGACACTGTGCGTCCCATTATAAAGATAGGGTTTACTGTCTGCATGCAGATGCATCTGCAAAATGGTGCAGATGCATCTGCAAGTCTGAAGGCAGCATTAGAGACGGGTGGGACAGCTGTTCACACACATCTCTATCTTGAAGTGTGTTCTGTACATATAAATACATACATACATATAGGTACATATTTAGACACATAGGGAAAGAATATACATTTTCATTTTAAATCTGACTTATTCTGCTATTTGTGGAATTTATAGTGTGAACACATCAATTTTGACACTTGCTGTCTAATGGTGACCTACAGCACTCTTACTGTAAGTTGCATGAAATGTTAATGCAATTTGTGCTTTACTTGCAGTAGTTGCGGCACATGTGCTTTCAACAGTTTCAACTGCCAAAATCACAGTTAGCTTTGATTTTTAGTGGTTGCATTTAGTCAACCTGTTAAAGCTGTGCTTGCCGTATTTACTACAAGCTAATTGCAAGTTCCATATACATTACATGTTACTTGCTAAAAGTGAGCTGTAGGTAGGTCCTTTGGTGCAAAGTGCAGAAATTGTATTTGGTTATTCTACACCTTCTGCAAATAGCCAAAAAATATCTGCTTTAAAAGGAGTCTAACTATTAATTATTAGGGGTAGAGTAGAGTAGGTCCCACCAGTTGTAAGGCTACCTTCCCGTGGTTGGTGGGGAAACATGTACTGGCTCAATCATAGATTATTAATATTCATATATAAATTGAATATACGTAGTCTGTACAAAACATCAGTGCCAGTATCTGTACGAAAAGCCTTGCCTTAGAATCATGACATGTACTACACTGACATATACCATACAAACATTGGTAGTTGATAGATAGATATCATGTCTTATGTGCATTATTGTCAAATTTGAATGAATAATGTATATATGCATGCTACATTCCCGATTCTTTACAATTGGGCCGCCATCTATCATGGAATAATTGGATTATTAGTTAAAAATCTAATTTAATAAACTATACACCAGTTCTAGAATCCCGATGCAATCGCATCGGGCTCACAGCTAGTAGTAAATAATGAGTTGTGGGCAGGAAAATCTCCCCTACATTTTGGTACACAAAGAACCGTATCTGGAATCCCCGAATGCCATATAAACTTCATTAAGGATGACAACCTTTTTCAGTGTTACTAGGGTTACTTGAACTGGGATTGTTTTGAACAGGTATAAGAAGCGGGGGAGGATAGCAATCTTAATTGCCGCTATTTTGCCATAGAGTGAAATGTGTAGGCATGCCAATTTTTTTAAGTTGAGCCTCCAGTTTGCAAATTAAAGGTGGGAAATTGGCTTTGAACATTGTTTTGTAATTAGGAGTTACAATGGGCACAGAAAGTATTCAGACCCCTTTAAATTTGTCACTCTTTCATTGCAGCCATTTGGTAAATTTAAAAAAGTTATTTTTTTTCTCATTAATGTACACTCTGCTCCTAATCTTAAATGAAATAAAAAAACAAATGTAGGTATTTTTGCAAATTAAAAAAAAAAAGAAAAACTGAAATTTCACATGGTCATAAATATTCAGACCCTCTGCTCAGACACAAATATTTAAATGACATGCTGTCCATTTCCTTGTGATTCTACTTGAGATGGTTCTACTCCTTCATTGGAGTTTAGCTGTGTTTAATTAAACTGATAGGACTTGATTTGGGAAGGCACACACCTGCCTATATAAGACCTCACAGCTCACAGTGCATGTCAGACCAAATGAAAATCATGAGGTCAAAAGGAACTGACCAAGGAGCTCTGAAACAAATGTGGCAAGGCACAGATCTGGCCAAAGTTACAAAAGAATTTCTGCAGTGCTCAAGGTTTCTAAGAGCACAGTGGCCTCCATAATCCTTAAATGGAAAAAGTTTGGAACCACCAGAAGTCTTCCTAGAACTGGCTGCTCAGCCAAACTGAGAAATCGTGGGAGAAGAGCCTTGGTGAGAGAGGTAAAAAAGAACCCCAAGATCACTGTTGCTGAGCTCCAGAGATGGAGTAGGGAGATGGGAGAAAGTTCCACAAAGTCAACTATCACTGCAGCCCTCCACCTGTCGGGCACTTATGGCAGAGTGGCCTGATGGAAGCCTCTCTTCAGTGCAAGAGATATGAAAGCCTGCAAAGAGTTTGCAAAAAAACACATGAAGGACTCCCAGACTATGGGAAATAAGATTCTCTGGTCTGATGAGACGAAGATAGAACTTTTTGGTGATAATTCTAAGCGGTATGTGTACAGAAGAGGGGCACTGCTTATCACCTGCCAAATACAATCCCAACAGTAAAACTGTCACGGGTGGCGCGGGTGACAGGGTGGAGGCCACGCGCAGACGATCTCAGCGTTTGGCCCACCAGCCATAATGGTGGAGGATGGTCCGTCTCTTTCAGGGGCATTTACCTTCTGTTTAGATGAAGAGAAGGTGTGATGAGATCTCTCTATTTTGGGGAGACGGCTGTGGAGGTCTTGTGCTCGGTCTGGTTGTATCCACCTGTATTGTAGGTCTCTAGGACCCAGCAGATTCCTTCTACCTTTATAAGGAGGTTCATTACCCTTCCTCAGTGCAGGTGATATTTCCTTGTGGACTCTTTATCCTTGCTCCAGCAGAAGCTGAGGTTGTGAGCTCGCTGTGGTCTGCTGAAAGATAAGTGTTTCTTTTCCCCAAATGTCTGTCTTCCCTGGTGTTTGTCTTTAGTTGTTAGTGGAGGGGTCTAGTGCACCTCTCCATCTGATCCTTAGATAAGATAGTGCTAGGATCAGAGAGGGACGAGGTTCGTGGTCGGCGACAGTTGAGGAGACTGTACAGGGACGTTAGGGCAGACAGGGTCAGCCCTAGTAAGTCTAGGGGTCACCGTCTCCTTCTTGTGCCCTTAGCAGTAGGGACCCCTTATTCCCCCCCCCCCCCGTCGTTATCCTACGCTGGGTGTCTTCCCCACTCCCAGCGTGACAAAAACATGGTGGTGGCAGCATCATGCTATGGGAGTGTTATTCAGCAGCAGGGACAGGACGACTGGTTGGAATTGAAGGAAATATGAATGCGGTCAAGTACAGAGATATCCTAGATGAAAACCTCTTCCAGAGTGCTCTGGACGTCAGACTTGACCAAAGGTTTACCTTCCAACAAGAAAATGACCCTAAACACACAGCTAAAATAACAAAGGCGAGGCTTCAGAACAACTCTGTCACCATTCTGGACTAGCCCAGCCAGAGCCCTGACCTCTGACCTAAACCCAATTGAGCATCTATGGAGAGACCTGAAAATGGCTGTCCACCAACATACAACCTGATGGAACTGGAGAGGATCTGCAAGGAAAAATGACAGAGGATCCTCAAATCCAGGTGTGAAAAACGTGTTGCATCATTCCCAAAAGGCATCATGACTGTACTAGCTCAACAGGGTGCTTCTACTCAATACTGATCAAAGGGTCTGAATACGTATAAGCACGTAATATTTCAGTTTTTCTTTTTTAATAAATATGCAAAAACTTCCACATTTCTGGGTTTTTTTCAGTCAGGATAGAGGTGCAGAGTGTACATTAATGAGAAAAAAAATGAACTTTTTTGAACTTACGAAATGGCTGCAATGAACCAAACATTGAAAAATTTAAAGGGGTCTGAGTACTATCCGTACCCACTGTATATTAACTCCCATGCAACGTAGAGATGTCATATGTCAGGCATAGTTATAAGATTATCGAACAGCAAAGAAATGAGGATTTCAGGTGGCCTGGGAGCTCATGGTGCCAGAAGTGTCTCCCTGAGCTCCTGCAACATACCAGGCTAACGGCACTCTACAGTACTCCCACAGCCTCCAATCCTGCTTAATCCGGTGGCCTGCTCCCCCAGGTATGCCCAGGAACTCCTCTAAACAGCGGGCTGCTGCTAAAAAAGTCACTGACTTTTTCGGCCCTGATCAGCCCCAACACTCCCAAACTAAAATGGCGCCGACTCCTAGCTCTCCTCCTTCCCGCTCCCGCACCCCTCGCAGCTATGAGAGGAACGCAGACAGCGACGCCGATGCTCCTGCGTCGCGGCGAGAGCTCAGAGAGATTTTTGGGATCGCTCAGGTATTCTCTTCAAGACGACATGCGGGGCATAATGGAGGAGATGCGCAAAGATCTCACCTCTTTGGGAGAGAGAACAGACCACATTGAAGTTAAAATGGCGGAATACGCAGACGCCCACAATGAACTTGCCACGGACTACGGCTTGATAGCAGATGACCTAAAACAGGCCCAGCTTAGGATCTGCAGCCTGGAGGATAAATCCAGGAGAGGAAACGTCAGGCTCCGTGAGATCCCTGATGCACAAGACCAGGAGGACTTACAGGAGATAATTCATACTTTACTGCCCCAACTACTACCAGATATACAGAAGGGTGAGACGGAACTCAACAAGGTCTACAGGATCCCCAAGCCCACGCATGTTAACAAGGCGCTTCAAAGAGACATTCTAGTTCAATTCACCAAACCTGCCATTGCTGACGCGGTTCTACAGGCCATGAGGAAGAACCCTACAATGAATCCTCCTTTTACAGGAATTTCCATCTTCCCGGACCTTTCTGCCGGCACACTCGCTAGGCGACGTGAGTTTTCCCCATATTGCAAAACCCTACGGGATTGTGGCATTATGTACTCTTGGGGCTCACCAGTCCACGTCCGGTTTCACTACAAAGGCTCGGCGCAGATTTTCCGCTCTCCCAGCTGCCTAGGGAAGGCCCTTAGAGATTGGAGACTTTCCCTGGACTCCAGCACATCTCCCCCTCGCTCCAGCTCCAGTCCTAACAAGGCAGCCCGTACAGTCTCCAAGGAGTGGAAAAAGGCTGTGTGACTTTGACTATCCTGCAATGCCTGGTGGTTGTGGCTTTTAGGGACCGGTTTTGGTCCTTGGTTTGGACTTCGCCGGTTCCCTTTTGTTGTTTGTTTTTTTTTCTCTTTTGGACTGCTTGCGTTTCGAGAACCATTGCCCCCCGAGTGTGTTTTGGTCACTCTTTGCAGGCGTAAAGCCTCTAGACTCTAATGTCTGTTTTTTTCTTTGTGTGGTTTTTTGCTTTTTTCCCTTCTTTTCTTATTTTTAGTCCCATTTTCTGGCCCTATTGTGCTCTGGATACCATGGCCAGGGTTACATCCAGGCTACCCACTTCCCTCTCCCCCCTCCCTTTTTTTCCCTCCAGCCTTCTGGTCCCACTATTGTTGTATATCCTATGGTTGTCTGATGTGATGCTTATCATCTCTACTGTAAAGCATAATCTGACATCATGAGTATTAATAGCCTATCTTTAAATGTCAATGGCCTTAACTCGCCCGTTAAGCGGTCGATGGCCTTACGGCAGTTCGGCAGATCCGGGAGTGATCTTCATCCAGGAAACCCACCTGCTTGCTGCAGACAATTTTAGACTGCAAAATAAAACTTTTCCCACTCAATTTTATGCCAACGGTCCCTTGAAAAAGGCAGGAGTGGCGATCCTCATTAAGCATACGGTCTCCTTCCAGTTGACCAATTCCATCTCAGATACAGAGGGGAGATACCTAATCCTTTCATGTCTGATTAATGAGGTTCCCTATGTCCTAGTCTCCTTGTACGCCCCCAATGTGGGACATAAATCCTTCCTGACCTCACTCATGGATCGGCCTGAGCTATCTGGCCGCTGCCGTACAATAATAGGTGGTGACTTTAACATGCCCATGAACAAGTCCCTTGACTGTTCTCATGTGTCCACCCCAAGGGGTGAAATGGGCTCCCTAATGACGGAATACGGCCTCCATGATGTCTGGCGGTACTTTCATGGTGTGAAACGTGATTATACTTTTCTATCCCCTCGTTACAGGACATACAGTAGAATTGATTATCTATTGGTTAATGATGCTTTGTTACAGGAGTGTACTGCCGCCTCCATCGATAGTATCACGTTGTCAGACCACGCACCCACCTCCCTACAGATAACTGACCCTTTATTTGGAGGCTTAATGCCTACCTTCTAACTGACCCTCAAATTTCAGATGATATCACCAGCCAACTGACGGAATTTTTCTCCCTGAATGATAATGGGGCGGTGCGGGATGATAACCTATGGCTTTCTCACAAAGCTGTGCTCCGGGGCCTACTAATAAAAACAGCTTAATTTGTAAAGGAACGACACACAGCGGAGCTTGATGCTGCTCTGCGCTCTTTACGGTCCCTGGAGAAACAACACAAAAAGTGTCCTTCCCCCGCAGTCTTGTCATCACTTCTTGAGGTGAGGAATCATCTCCACACCTTGCTCCTACATAAAACTGAAAAGCACCTTAAGATCCTTTATGCAAAATTTTATGGTATGGGCAACAAAGCTGGGGCTCTGCTGGCTAGGCGGGTGAGAAGGAAGGTGGCGCGATCCAGGATCTCACATCTCACCGGCCCTTCTGGCCACCAGATCCATCACCCCATTAAGATAGCTGAGGAATTTCGTCGCTATTATGAATCCCTCTATAAATTTGAGTACAGACCCCGATACGCCACAACCCAACCCTAAACTTATTACAGCGTTTCTTAATAAGGTTACTCTCCCTAGGTTGTCAAAGCAGTACCTGTCTCTCCTAGATACCCCTATAACCCTCCCAGAAATAATGCAGGTAATCAGATCAGCTAAAAAACATTCCGCCCCTGGCCCCGATGGTTTTCCGTTCTACTACACACAATTTGCCCCCGTCCTTTCACCATTTTTACTAAGGCTCTTTGAGTGCTGGCGGTCCAGGGGAGAAGTGGGTCGGGAAAGTTTGGAGGCAATTATCTCCACACTACCTAAGCCAGGAAAATCCCCTGATACTCCCGGATACTGGCTATGATGCTGAAATTTGGCATACTAGCTCAACTTTTGCTGCTAAACACGATAAAATGATTACCGTCTATGACAAAACAATATTTTGGCCGTCAAAGTAGCTTGAAAAATGCGTCGCATAAAATTTATGTCAAACTTTGCCCATATATAACTCAAGACCAAAAACCAATAGTAACTGGTGCTTTGCCCTGTACACCAAACATCTACATGACTTTGCATTGCTGCAATATCACGGTCAAAGCACATGTATTTGTGGAAATATTCACACCCACATACAAGGCCGGCCTTAGCCTAAATGGTGCCCTGTGCAAAACTGCCTTTTGGTGCCCCCATCCTATTGATTTTTGTACCCAGTTTCCCAGGATACAAATGGGAACAGGACGACATTTTTTACTTTCTAAAATAATTAATTTATTCACATATATTGTACAATAAACTCTTCCAAATTTGTGCCCAGGAATCTGCAACTCAAATTCATATTAATTCCACTATGTCTGAATTTACACTAAAAGGGATAATCTAATTCTGTATATTTATACTGTATCCATGGATATTACATAATGGGTGGTACATGTGGATCTCACCAATAGGGCGATGTGTATCTGAAGAATGAGGAGCTGACGCTCTATGTGGAGATTGATGGGACTGTTCTGTCATCTCTTGGCTGAGAGCGGCGCTGTTCCTGGCTCTATTGATGGGATCAGCATCTACTATATGTTTCTCCCAAATGCAGTAGATCTGCCATAAATATACAAAACTAGAAATAGACCTGGTGCTATTGCATCGGGAGTGCGGTGAAATGAACAGGTGCCGTAGAAATAGCCACTGAATAGTACAGTCCTCTCTCCAGAAAGTGGGCTACTGTTGCAGGATTTATATGTTGTATATGGTGGCTCAGTGGTTAGCACTGTATATGGTGGCTCAGTGGTTAGTACTGTACGGTGGCTTAGTGGTTAGCACTGTATATGGTGGCTCAGTGGTTAGCACTGTATATGGTGGCTCAGTGGTTAGCACTGTATATGGTGGCTCAGTGGTTAGCACTGTATATGGTGGCTCAGTGGTTAGCATTTTATATGGTGACTTAGTGGTTAGCACTGTATATGGTGGCTCAGTGGTTAGCACTGTATGGTGGCTCACTGGTTAGCATTGTATATGGTGGCTCAGTGGTTAGCACTGTATATGGTGGCTCAGTGGTTAGCACTGTACGGTGGCTTAGTGGTTAGCACTGTATATGGTGGCTCAGTGGTTAGCACTGTATATGGTGGCTCAGTGGTTAGCACTGTATATGGTGGCTCAGTGGTTAGCACTGTATATGGTGGCTCAGTGGTTAGCATTTTATATGGTGACTTAGTGGTTAGCACTGTATATGGTGGCTCAGTGGTTAGCACTGTATGGTGGCTCACTGGTTAGCATTGTATATGGTGGCTCAGTGGTTAGCACTGTATATGGTGGCTCAGTGGTTAGCATTGTATATGATGGCCCAGTGGTTAGCACTGTATATGGTGGCTCAGTGGTTAGCACTGTATATGGTGGCTCAGTGGTTAGCACTGTATATGGTGGCTCAGTGGTTAGCACTGTATGGTGGCTCAGTGGTTAGCACTGTATATGGTGGCTCAGTGGTTAGCACTGTATATGGTGGCTCAGTGGTTAGCACTGTATGGTGGCTCAGTGGTTAGCACTGTATATGGTGGTTCAGTGGTTAGCACTGTATAATGGCTCAGTGGTTAGCACTGTATGGTGGCTCAGTGATTAGCACTGTATATGGTGCCTCTGTGGTTAGCATTGTATATGGTGGCTCAGTGGTTAGCACTGTATAAGGTGGCTCAGTGGTTAGCACTGTATATGGTGGCTCAGTGGTTAGCCGTGTACGGTGGCTCAGTGGTTAGCCCTGTACGGTGGCTCAGTGGTTAGCACTGTATGGTGGCTCAGTGGTTAGCACTGTATATGGTGGCTCAGTGGTTAGCACTGTATGGTGGCTCAGTGGTTAGCAAAGTATATGGTGGCTCAGTGGTTAGCACTGTATATGGTGGCTCAGTGGTTAGCACTGTATATGGTGGCTCAGTGGTTAGCACTGTATGGTGGCTCAGTGGTTAGCACTGTATATGGTGGTTCAGTGGTTAGCACTGTATGGTGGCTCAGTGGTTAGCACTGTATATGGTGGCTCAGTGATTAGCACTGTATATGGTGGCTCAGTGGTTAGCCGTGTACGGTGGCTCAGTGGTTAGCCCTGTACGGTGGCTCAGTGGTTAGCACTGTATGGTGGCTCAGTGGTTAGCACTGTATATGGTGGCTCAGTGGTTAGCACTGTATGGTGGCTCAGTGGTTAGCACTGTATATGGTGGCTCAGTGATTAGCACTGTATATGGTGGCTCAGTGGTTAGCCCTGTACGGTGGCTCAGTGGTTAGCACTGTATATGGTGGCTCAGTGGTTAGCACTGTATGGTGGCTCAGTGGTTAGCACTGTATGGTGGCTCAGTGGTTAGCATTGTATACGGAAGCTCATTGGTTAACACAGTATATGGAGGCTCAGTGGTTAGCACAGTATATTATGCCTCAGTGGTTAGAACAGTATACGGTGGCTCAGTCGTTAGCACTGTGTACAGTGAAGGAGGAGGAGAGTCTGTACACTGATCACTATATACTATATATATACGTGTTATGAGGAGGAGGAGAGCCCTGATCACAGGAGCTGACAATCTTAGGACACAGGAATGATAAAGAGCCTGTATACTGATCACTATATACTATATATACACTGTACAGGTGTATGAGGAGGAGGAGAGCCCTGATCACAGGAGCTGACAATCTGACCACACAGGATGATAAAGAGCCTGTATACTGATCACTATATACTATATATATACACTGTACAGGTGTATGAGGAGGAGGAGAGCCTGTATACTATATATATACACTGTACAGGTGTATGAGGAGGAGGAGAGGCCCTGATCACAGGAGCTGACAATCTGACCACACAGGATGATAAAGAGCCTGTATACTGATCACTATATACTATATATATATACACTGTACAGGTGTATGAGGAGGAGGAGAGCCTGTATACTATATATTACACTGTACAGGTGTATGAGGAGGAGAGAGCCCTGATCACAGGAGCTGACAATCTGAACACACAGGATGATAAAGAGCCTGTATACTGATCATTATATACTATATATTACACTGTACAGGTGTATGAGGAGGAGGAGAGCCTGTATACTATATATACATACTGTACTGGTGTATGAGGAGGAGGAGAGCCTGTATACTATATATATACACTGTACTGGTGTATGAGGAGGAGGAGAGCCTGATCACAGGAGCTGACAATCTTAGGACACAGGAATGATAAAGAGCCTGTATACTGATCACTATATATACACTGTACAGGTGTATGAGGAGGAGGAGAGCCTGTATACTATATATATACACTGTACTGGTGTATGAGGAGGAGGAGAGCCCTGATCACAGGAGCTGACAATCTGACCACACAGGATGATAAAGAGCCTGTATACTGATCACTATATACTATATATATACACTGTACAGGTGTTTGAGGAGGAGGAGAGCCTGTATACTATATATTACACTGTACAGGTGTATGAGGAGGAGGAGAGCCCTGATCACAGGAGCTGACAATCTGACCACACAGGATATAAAGACCTGTATACTGATCACTATTACTATATAACACTGTACAGGTGTATGAGGAGGAGGAGAGCCTGTATACTATATATATACACTGTACAGGTGTATGAGGAGGAGGAAAGCCCTGATCACAGGAGCTGACAATCTGACACACAGGATGAAAAGAGCCTGTATACTGATCACTATATACTATATATATACACTGTACAGGTGTATGAGGAGGAGGAGAGCCTGTATACTATATATATACACTGTACTGGTGTATGAGGAGGAGGAGAGCCCTGATCACAGGAGCTGACAATCTGACCACACAGGATGAAAAGAGCCTGTTACTGATCACTATATACTATATATATACACTGTACAGGTGTATGAGGAGGAGGAGAGCCTGTATACTATATATATACACTGTACTGGTGTATGAGGAGGAGGAGAGCCCTGATCACAGGAGCTGACAATTTAGGACACAGGAATGATAAAGAGCCTGTATACTGATCACTATATATACACTGTACAGGTGTATGAGGAGGAGGAGAGCCTGTATACTATATATATTACACTGTACTGGTGTATGAGGAGGAGGAGAGCCCTGATCACAGGAGCTGACAATCTGACCACACAGGATGATAAAGAGCCTGTATATTGATCACTATATACTATATATATAACACTGTACAGGTGTATGAGGAGGAGGAGAGCCTGTATACTATATATATACACTGTACAGGTGTATGAGAGGAGGAGAGCCTGATCACAGGAGCTGACAATCTGACCACACAGGATGATAAAGAGCCTGTATACTGATCACTATATACTATATATATATATACACTGTACAGGTGTATGAGGAGGAGGAGAGCCTGTATACTATATATATACACTGTACGGTGTATGAGGAGGAGGAGAGCCTTATACTATATATATACACGTACTGGATGATAAGAGGAAGCCCTGATCACAGATCATTTAACACAGGTGTAAAGAGCGTATACTGTCACTATATATACACTGTACAGGTGTATGAGGAGGAGGAGAGCCTGTATACTATATATATACACTGTACAGGTGTATGAGGAGGAGGAGAGCCCTGATCACAGGAGCTGACAATCTGACCACACAGGATGATAAAGAGCCTGTATACTGATCACTATATACTATATATATATACACTGTACAGGTGTATGAGGAGGAGGAGAGCCTGTATACTATATATATACACTGTACTGGTGTATGAGGAGGAGGAGAGCCCTGATCACAGGAGCTGACAATCTTAGGACACAGGAATGATAAAGAGCCTGTATACTGATCACTATATATACACTGTACAGGTGTATGAGGAGGAGGAGAGCCTGTATACTATATATATACACTGTACTGGTGTATGAGGAGGAGGAGAGCCCTGATCACAGGAGCTGACAATCTGACCACACAGGATGATAAAGAGCCTGTATACTGATCACTATATACTATATATATACACACTGTACAGGTGTATGAGGAGGAGGAGAGCCTGTATACTATATATATACACTGTACAGGTGTATGAGGAGGAGAGCCCTGATCACAGGAGCTGACAATCTGACCACACAGGATGATAAAGAGCCTGTATACTGATCACTATATACTATATATATACACTGTATAGGTGTATGAGGAGGAGGAGAGCCTGTATACTATATATATACACTGTACTGGTGTATGAGGAGGAGGAGAGCCTGTATAGTGAGGCAGCAGCCTGGACTCAGTAGTGACAGGAGATGAGGATCAGTGATCTGGTAGCCTTCGTTCCTCTCAGAGCTCGGTGCTGGGCCGATGCTGTGTGTGGCTGAGAAACCTGATACTGCACAGAGCTCCCAGCACTAAAAGTTTCTTATCTCAGTGCCGGCACCTTTTACTGCACGGCTGAAGATGGCAAACAGCAGTGACCTCCTCACCTCCATAGATGAGTCCTCGGGTGAGGGGACGCTCTTCCGTTCTGCACTGGCTGGAGGCCAGGAGGAGACTTGATGGTTCTTGAGAGAGGAGGGCTGTCTACTGCATGGTTCATCTTCGTTCTGCTGAGGTACACTGTGCTGTACACAGCACAACAGAATGAGTGCTTTCAACTTAAGATTTGGGCGCAGGAAGGAACAGCGAGGCCCCTGCAAATCACAGTGACAGCTGTCTCCCTGCAGCGCCCCCTGGAGCGTAGCGCCCTGTGCTGCCGCACAACTCGCACATGCCTAGGGCCGGCCATATGTGGGCATGATGAAAAACTTAAAAAAAACAAATTTTACCTATTTTTAGGTCAAATTTCTCAAAAAGGGTACCCCTAAAATATATTCTGATATCATTAGACGCGTTTTTCAAGCTACTTTGACACAACATTGCGGCTGAAATATTGTTTTGTCATAGCCGGTAATAATTTTATCGTGTTTAGCAGCAAAAGTTGAGCTAGTATGCCAAATTTCAGCATCATAGCCAGTATAGAACTTTAATGGCTATGTGCCAAAGTTTGCAAAATCCTCTTAGCTGAAGCCTCAGGCTTGGTGGAACCTCCAGTGAAAGGTCAACAGTGCCCAATGTATTTGAGATCTGGCCCTTAAAATTTACAGAACCTCTTTTCAAACATACATGTACATCCTTATAAATTTTCAACAAAATTGGAGAAGGTCGAGTGGGGACGATTTTTAAAACTGGTCCACTTGATGTGGAATGACCCAAAGCATAACATAGTCCGCAAACAAGGTCACTGTAAATGCTATTTTCCCAAGCCGTATTCCCGTGATATCTGGGTTAAGCCTTATTTGTGCTGCAAGTTGTTCGATACTAAAGAAAAATAGAAAAGCACCACTAGTCCTAATAAGTCAAGGAAACAGGTGCTCATCATGCCACAGTGGGATAATGTAAATTACAGAAAAAGAAATGGCATAAAAAGGGAGCACACCAAGATATAGTTTAAAAGATCTTGTATATCAATTTATTAAACACGTATGCGGACAAACAATATTAAAATTAATTAAAAATTACACATCAAGGGGGACCCTGCACATATCAATATTTAACAAAAAAATTTGTAGCACAGAACTAACAGACTCCTTTCAATCTTAAAGATAATTTGATTAACCGGTTGCTGACCAAGGGAACAATAATGCAGGTACACATGAATGTATAAGTTTATCAGCAATAAAGGTTTATAACCAATTATACAACGGGGAGCATCCCTTTCTACATTGAGCAAGAGTTACAACCATATCTAGTCAGATATAGTATACATATCAACAATGACTATATAATTATAGATAAGTAAAACCAGATCTCTTAAGGCCCAGTCACACATAATGACACCAGCGATCTCGATAATGGTAACGATATGCAGAGATTGCTGGTGTGTCGTTTTTCACATCGCTGGTAAGATGTCAAACAGGTATCTCACCAGTGATGTGAAAAACGACGCACTAGCGTTCCAGAATTATACTGAGGTCATTGGAAATTGTCACTCCATAGCATAGCATTGAGATCACTGTTCATTGTCCCTGTCAAACACAACGATGTAATAAGAAGGAAAAATAGTATGGAAGTGAGCGCTAGAAAAGACCAGGGAACTGAAAATTAAGAGAATTACCTCTAGGTTTATTAAAAAGTGGGTAAAGCGAGCCCTCAGCCACAACGCGTTTCGACAAACGTCTTTCTCAAGTGGATGTTCGGCTCAAAGTGACCATTCCTTATATATCAAGATCTTACTCCTCTGTCCTGGAGGGTGTGATTAGCCCATCAAAAACACCTCCCATCAATTATCGTCAGTGGAGTATTATAAATGAATAACACAATTATATAAAAGATAAGTAATACAAAATTATACTTTAAAATCACAAGGTAAAAACAACTAAAAACAAATAAAATCAATAAAACTTATTTTTTGTGAAAAGTAAAATGAAGACTTCAGCTAAAAATTCTCCATTTATATAACATTCTCTATTGTGAGATTTAAACCCTCTGGGAATAATGTGCCAAGCTTAAAAATCCAATACGCTTCCTTTTTATTCAGTTTATTCAGTCTGCCTTCTGCAGATTCATCAACCTGATCTATTATGATTAGTTTCAGACTGGAGGGATCTTTATCATGGAATTCTGTGTAGTGTTTAGACACACTGTGTTTCATGAAACCATTTTTAATATTAGATCGATATTTGTTCAATCTATTCTGCATATTTTGAATAGCTCTACCAACGTACTGGTATTTACATGGGTATTCCAGCAAGTAAACTACGAACTTGGATCTGCAGTCTAATTTCTGTTTTATAGGGAAAGATGCATTTGTAATATTAGAAGTAAAATATCTAGAAATATGTTTAATGGCAGAACAGCATTTACACCTACATGAGTTACATTTCAAACATCCTATATCAATTTCCCCAAAATCTGCACTCTGATATTTTGCATACTGATTAATTACACACTGATTTTTTGCACGCTGATTTTTGTGTGGATCTAAGTTCTTAATTCTACTAGGTGCTAACAAAGATTGCAGATTTTTAGACCTTCTAAATATGATTCTAGGATCTTTTGGGAGCAATTTGGAAATCATGGGGTCTCCCAATAAAATAAACCAGTTTTTTCTCATTAATGTATATACAGTTAGGGCCAGAAATATTTGGACAGTGACACAAGTTTTGTTATTTTAGCTGTTTACAAAAACATGTTCAGAAATACAATTATATATATAATATGGGCTGAAAGTGCACACTCCCAGCTGCAATATGAGAGTTTCCACATCCAAATCGGAGAAAGGGTTTAGGAATCAAAGCTCTGTAATGCATAGCCTCCTCTTTTTCAAGGGACCAAAAGTAATTGGACAATGGACTCTAAGGGCTGCAATTAACTCTGAAGGCGTCTCCCTCGTTAACCTGTAATCAATGAAGTAGTTAAAAGGTGAGGGGTGGATTCCAGGTGTGTGGTTTTGCATTTGAAAGCTGTTGCTATGAGCAGACAACATGCGGTCAAAGGAACTCTCAATTGAGGTGAAGCAGAACATCCTGAGGCTGAAAAAAAAGAAAAAATCCATCAAGGAGATAGCAGACATGCTTGGAGTAGCAAAATCAACAGTTGGGTACATTCTGAGAAAAAAGGAATTGACTGGTGAGCTTGGGAACTCTAAAAGGCCTGGGCGTCCACGGATGACAACAGTGGTGGATGATCGCCGCATACTTTATTTGGTGAAGAAGAACCCGTTCACAACATCAACTGAAGTCCAGAACACTCTCAGTGAAGTAGGTGTATCTGTCTCTAAGTCAACAGTAAAGAGAAGACTCCATGACAGTAAATACAAAGGGTTCACATCTAGATGCAAACCATTCATCAATTCCAAAAATAGACAGGCCAGAGTTAAATTTGCTGAAAAACACCTCAAGAAGCCAGCTCAGTTCTGGAAAAGTATTCTATGGACAGATGAGACAAAGATCAACCTGTACCAGAATGATGGGAAGAAAAAAGTTTGGAGAAGAAAGGGAACGGCACATGATCCAAGGCACACCACATCCTCTGTAAAACATGGTGGAGGCAACGTGATGGCATGGGCATGCATGGCTTTCAATGGCACTGGGTCACTTGTGTTTATTGATGACATAACAGCAGACAAGAGTAGCCGGATGAATTCTGAAGTGTACCGGGATATACTTTCAGCCCAGATTCAGCCAAATGCTGCAAAGTTGATTGGACGGCGCTTCATAGTACAGATGGACAATGACCCCAAGCATACAGCCAAAGCTACCCAGGAGTTCATGAGTGCAAAAAAGTGGAACATTCTGCAATGGCCAAGTCAATCACCAGATCTTAACCCAATTGAGCATGCATTTCACTTGCTCAAATCCAGACTTAAGACGGAAAGACCCACAAACAAGCAAGTCCTGAAGGCTGCGGCTGTAAAGGCCTGGCAAAGCATTAAGAAGGAGGAAACCCAGCGTTTGGTGATGTCCATGGGTTCCAGACTTAAGGCAGTGATTGCCTCCAAAGGATTCGCAACAAAATATTGAAAATAAAAATATTTTGTTTGGGTTATGTTTATTTGTCCAATTACTTTTGCCCTCCTAAAATGTGGAGTGTTTGTAAAGAAATGTGTACAATTCCTACATTTTCTATCAGATATTTTTGTTCAACCCTTCAAATTAAACGTTACAATCTGCACTTGAATTCTGTTGTAGAGGTTTCATTTCAAATCCAATGTGGTGGCATGCAGAGCCCAACTCGCGAAAATTGTGTCACTGTCCAAATATTTCTGGCCCTAACTGTATGCTTCTATAAGATTGGTTATAAGTGGTGACAAGATTGCAATCCCATTTTCTGTTTATATTTTTTTTATTTTCAATCTTTATGTTTTTATTTATATTCATATCTGTCTGATCTATCTTATTCTGTTGATGTTTCATGGATTTTTTATAAGCATCCCAAAGCAACGTTTTAGGATATGCTTTTTCTTTAAATCTATTTCTTAATACCAAGGCTTCTTTCTTAAAATCGTCATCGAAGGTGCAGTTCTTTCTAATTCTTAGATACTGGCCATAGGGGATATTCCTAATCCAGGTGGATAAGTGGCTGCTATCGAAACGCAGGTAACTGTTCACATCCACATCTTGAGAAAGACGTTTGTCGAAACACGTTGTGGCTGAGGGCTCGCTTTACCCACTTTTTAATAAACCTAGAGGTAATTCTCTTAATTTTCAGTTCCCTGGTCTTTTCTAGCGCTCACTTCCATACTATTTTTCCTTCTTATTATTACCCTCCTCCCTTCGGGGTGTGGTATGAAAGCTGCTGGTGGAGAGACCTTGCTGAACATGCAATAGAGCTGTCTCCCTTGGGATTAAGTTCCAGGCCCGGTGGACACGGTCGCCCTGACCTCGGAGCCTTATCGCACGGAGCCAAGTGGAAGGCCGCTTCAAGAACAACTGACCGATTTTACACTCACCCTGTATTCCATTCCCTGTTGTGCGGTGCACAACAGTTCCAGGTGAGTGTATCCTTGATTAACCCTTATTCTATGGGTGGGATCAGCGTGGCGCAACCTTTTGTTTTTTCCTTTCAAACACAACGATGTAGCACTCCCAGAGAAGTGTGTAACCATCAATGATCTCACAGCAGGGGCCAGATTGTTGGTGCGTGTCACGCATAAGGAGATCGCTAACGGGATCGCTGTTACGTCACAAAATCTGTGACACTACAGTGATCTCGTTAGCGATCTCATTATGTGTGACAGGGCCTTTAATAGTAAAAGACCTTGATGGAGTACCATTCCAGGAGTACATGTCCAGTATGTTAGTAATCCAAATCAAGTTCAAAATTCTGATCCCATAAGGGAGCTATAGATAATTCTAAACCCAAATTGTTAGCATGCATCATATGCACCAACCTGGAGAAAGTATTAAATAAAGTCACCCTCCAAACAATTGTGATCATAGGAGTCCATCCATCAAGTAATACAGGCTGGCTATTTCTGATTAGGCCCTCATGAGTCAAGAATATTGAACCCTGGCTCAAATGATATGGGGAATAGCGAGATATATAGTACACACAGAGCAGGACCTAATGAGTCAAAGAATCAATACACATTGTACCACATAGTGTGAATAACCCAGTACAAGTATAGGGTTACAAGTAAATGGAATAGCCAGCAATGAAAGCAATATGGTGTTACCAGACAGGAGCTCAGTCATTTATGTCAGTGGTGGTAAAGTGCCTGTGCATCAAATCAAATAGTGGGGGGGACACCCTAGAGACCCTACCAAACGCCTATCGCTGCCAGGGAGGCAGCTTCATCAGGGGTAACCACTGTGTCAAATGTCAGAGTTTAAATAGTGAAATAGAAACATTCCTTACAGCTATTCAGCCGGAGGTGGGCGCGCCGGACCGGAAACACGTCACAATCACGTGAACGCATTGCCCGGATACCAGGTAAGTATTATTATAAACTGGTAATATGTCACTATCACATGACGTTGTTACTTGGCAACAGAAAAAACAAGTTCCTGGAGTTCCGGGAAGAATTAGCAGTGCACTGGACGGACGGAATACTATAACATGGGTATGAAAAGAAAGTTGTGAAGAAATAAAGTGGTAAACTTGTCATCACAGTAGGAAGAACATTGGGCAAGAATCATCACATATTGATAGTATAAACCTGGACGGATAATATACCCCATACATAAGATCCACACATATCAAGGATCTATAGCTTGTTTAAAAAAACTGCAAGTGCATTAATATTAACTACATGTAGGATTTTCTTTTGTAGTGGAGTGTATAGATTATGACTGGCAACTAAATATTAAAGATCACATGTTTATAATGGGAAGTGCACTTAGTGTAAGGCACATTCCCCTGTGTAAGAGCCAAGTGTATTACACAAATGTCCCTTGGCAACATGTTGTGATTAATCATATAAGGGACAACAGTTGCTCCAATACCTAAAACAAGTGATACATTACCACAAATAGCTGACATTTAAATGGGGCGAGTGCATTTGTCACTAATGCATTATGTTGGTGTCACCTACCACTGATGAAATTTTACACCTCAGAAAAGCCCTAGGCACCACGTTTAAAGATAAAACATATTATACGAAAACACGTGCCAAAGTTACCTACGATCAATATTCTTTTATATTTGTATGGGGTGGACGAAAACGAAAGGCTATAGATTATAAGAAGACAGCCTTATTTTTACGAATATGGCCACTGCAAAAAGGAGGGTACAATCCATCGTAGATGCTCCCCATATACACTGCTAAATGGTTCGTTCTAACAAAGTTAAGAATTAACAATTGATTTACAGTAACCTGCAGGTACGGGCAATGCACCCTAGAGAGATATGCGAACAATCAAGTACAGGAATAAAAAGTGTTCAAAGGTTACACTCCCTGTAATAACTAGTAACAACATAGAAATCAATGGTCCTGATTCAATTCCATCCAAGGGCGGTTTCTCTTATTTATAATTATATAGTCATTGTTGATATGTATTCTATATCTGACTAGATATGGTTGTAACTCTTGCTCAATGTAGAAAGGGATACTCCCCATTTTATAATTGTTTGTAAACCTATATTATTCATAAACCTATGCATTCATGTGTACCTGCGTTATTGTTCCCTTGGCCAGCAACCGGTTGCTAATATCCTCCCAAACTATATTTAAGATTGTAAGGAGTCTGTTAATTTTGTACTAGACATTTTTTGTTAAATATTGATATATGCAGGGTCCCCCCTTGATGTGTAATTTTTAATTGATTTTAATATTGTTTGGCCGCATACGTGTTGAATAAATTGATGTACAAAATCTTTTAAACTATATCTTGGTGTGCTCCCTTTTGATGCCATTTCTTTTTCTGTAATTTAAGTTGTTTGATACTTAAAGACATACCGTATATACTCGTGTATAAGCCGACCCGTGTATAAGCCGACCCCCCTACTTTTGCCCCCAAAACCTGGGAAAATCTATTGACTCGTGTATAAGCCGAGGGTGGACCCAAGCACAAGTATACAGCCCCCAGCAGTGTGGTATACACCAGTCCCAGAGGTAGATACAGCAGCCCCAGTGGTAGTATACACGCAGCCCCAGTAGTATATACAGCCCCAGTGGTAGTATATACAGCCCCAGTGGTAGTATATACAGCCCCAGTGGTAGTATACAGGGCCCCAGCAGTATATACAGCCCCAGTGGTTTATACAGCCCCAGTGGTAGTATACAGGGCCCCAGCAGTATATACAGCCCCAGTGGTAGTATACAGGGCTCCAGAGGTATATACAGCCCCAGTGGTAGTATATACAGCCCCAGTGGTAGTATATACAGCCCCAGTGGTAGTATACAGGGCCCCAGAGGTATATAGCAGCCCCAGCGGTAGTATACAGGCATCCCCAGTAATGCAGGGCCCCCCCAGCGTCTCTCCGGTCACCTGTAAAGGAAGCTATACTTATCACAGTGCTCTGTCCGCGCCCGCTCGCACCCGCTGTCAGCAGCCGACCGGATCCTCCATCTTGCGTCTTCTTTCTTCCTGTTTCCTGTGCTCGTCGCAGGGAATGACGTCATTGCCCGTGACGAGCACAGGAAACAGGAAGAAAGAAGACGCAAGATGGAGGATCCGGTCGGCTGCTGACAGCGGGTGCGAGCGGGCGCGGACAGAGCACTGTGATAAGTATAGCTTCCTTTACAGGTGACCGGAGAGACGCTGGGGGGGCCCTGCATTACTGGGGATGCGGGGGCTGCTGTATACCGATGTATACATCGGTATGTACCGATGTATACATCGGTATACAGCACTGACTCGCGTATAAGCCGAGGGGGGTACTTTTCAGCCCAATTTTTGGGCTGAAAAACTCGGCTTATACGCGAGTATATACGGTACATAAACTTGGAGAGTGGGCCGTAGCAAAGGGTACAAGCAGGCAAAAGTGATGTAAAGCGTGGATCATAAAGGACCAGTTTAGCCTATCAAAAGCCTTTTCTGCAGCTAGGCTAAGCAGAAGAGCTTTCACCTTCCTAATATTAGTCACCTCCACTATATCCAGCAAGGGATGACACCCGCCTGACGGAAGCACACAAATCCCACCTGGTCCTTGTGGATCAGCTAAGAGAGCCACACACCCAATCTCTCTGCCAGTAGCTTAGTAAATATTTTTAGGTCAGAATTTTAACCCCTTAGTGACAGAGGCGATTTCCAACGTAATGACCAGACCATTTTTTGCAATTCTAATCAGTTTCCCTTTATGAGGTTATATCTCTGGAACGCTTCAACAAATCCTAGCGATTCTGAGAATGTTTTTTCATGATATGTTGAGCTTCGTGTTAGTGGTAAATTTGGGTCGATAATATTGGCGTTTATTTGTGTAAAAATTGGAAATTTGGCGAACATTTTGAAAATTTTGCACTTTTCAAATTGTGAATTTTTATTCCATTAAATTAGAGAGTTAGGGCCCTTTCACATCAGCGTTTTTCGTAATTCGCGGCAGATGCGGTGAAAAAACCGCATCTGCCGCGTTTGCCGCATAACGGTTCCACTTGCGGCACGGTTGCGGTTTTTTCCATAGGAAGTATAGGGGGACTTGCGGCAGATGCGGCAAGTGCGGTATTGCACTTGCGGCAGGTGCGGCAGAGAAAAAAACCGCGGCTTACTGCGGTTTTTTTCTCTGCCGCACCTGCCGCAAGTGCAATACCGCACTTGCCGCATCTGCCGCAAGTCCCCCTATACTTCCTATGGAAAAAACCGCAACCGTGCCGCAAGTGGAACCGTTATGCGGCAAACGCGGCAGATGCGGTTTTTTCACCGCATCTGCCGCGAATTACGAAAAACGCTGATGTGAAAGGGCCCTAAGGTCACAAAATATAGTTAATAAATAACATTTCCCACATCTCTACTTTACATCAGCACAATTTTGGAAACAAAATTTTTCTTTGTTAGGAAGCTACAGGGATTCAAAGTTCATCAGCAATTTCTCATTTTTACATCAACATTTACACCACCATTTTTAGGGACCACATCACATTTGAAGTGACTTTGTGGGGGCAATGTGACATAAAACACCCAAAAGTGACACCATTCCACAAACTGCACCCCTCAAGCTACTCAAAACCACATTCAAGAAGATTATTAACCCTTCAGGTGCTTCACAGGAATGAATGCAAAGTAGAAACAAAAAAGAAATACTTTTATATTTTACCTAAAAAGGTTGCTTTAGCATCAATAAATTCACTTTTACAAGGGATAGCATGTCAAATTAGATGCTAAAATTTGTTACCCAGTTTCTTCTGAATGCACTGATACCCCACATGTGGTTAAAAACCGCTATTTGCACAAACGGGAGGGCTCATAAGGGAAGAAGAGCTATTTGAATTATGGAAAGCAAATTTGCTGAAATAGATGACGTACACCATCTTGCATATCTCGGACCCCAAAGGTAGCTAAACAGCAGAAACCCCCCACAAGTGACCCCATTTTGGAAACTGGACCCCTAAAGGATTTTATCTAGGGATATAGTGAGCATTTTGAACCCAGTTACTTCACAGATCTTGATAACAATAAGTTGTCAAATTGAAAATTCTCTTTTTTTTCACAAAAGTGTTGCTTTAGCATCAAATTTTTCACTTTTACAAGAGGTAACACCAATGAGTGCACCCCACAGTATGTTACTCACTTTCTTATGAGCGCAACAATACACCACATGTAGTCAAAAAGTTCTGTTTAGACAAATGGGAGGGAACAGAAGGGACGGAGCAATATTTGTATTTTGGAAAAGCTGAAATAGATTGCACCATGTCACATTTGCAGGGTCGCAAGGGGGCCTAAACAGCCGGAAACCCCCCAAGTGACCCCATTTTGGAAACTAGACCCCTCAAGGATTATATCTAGGGGTATAGCGAGCATTTGGAACCTACAGCCACTTCACAGAATTTGATATAATAAGTTGTCACATTGAACATTTTCTTTTTTTCACACAATTTCTCACTTCTAGGGCATGTGCACAAGATCAGGAGACACCGTGCCCTGGATGTCACCTCTCCATTTTTTTTTTTATTATTTCTTTATTAAAGTTTTAAAACAAACGACGTGGGGCGTCACCATATTTTTGGTCTAGCCAGGCACAGCAGGTAGCTGCGGGCTGCCAACCCCCCGCTGCCTTCATGATATAATTAAAAAAACAACATGGAGCTTTGCCATATTTTTGGTCCAGCCAGGTACAACTAGGCAGCTGGAGGCTGGAATCCTCAGTGTGGGGAGGAACAAGCTTTATGCCCCCCCACCCCCGCTGTGAATTGCAGTGCACAGCCGCCCCAGAAAATGGCGCGTTCTTAGTAGCGCCATCTTCTAGCGGTGTATCCGACTCTTCCACCTGCCGTGTAGCGGAGGCAGACTGGGTAATATGGGGTTAATGCTAGCTTTGTTTTGACGGCTGGCACTAAGCCCGAGATTCATAATGTTGGGCCAATATTAGGCCCAGCCATTAGGAATCTGTAGGAAATTGTAAATAAAATACACCACACAGAGAAAAATATTTTTATTAGAACAAAGAACACAAACACTTATTTAGACCCCATCTTTATTAGTCTGTGATGTCCGACGTAGTCCAGTGGGTGGTGATGTCCGACGTAGTCCAATGGGCGGTGATGTCTGATGTAGTCCAGTGGGCAGTGATGTCCGACTTAGTCCAGTGGGCGGTCCTGCGACAATTCTCAGTGTTATAGCATATGGGGGCATCTCCCATATGCTATAAGAGAAAGCGCTCTCCTAGGGGAATGATAGGTCATGAACTCTAAGTTCATGACCCATCACGATCCTTGGGTAACACAGGGGTTACCTGATCTTCATGATGAGCTCTAAAGGCCCAGTTACACACACAGATAATTGTGCAGAGATTGTTCACAGATCTCTGGTTCCAGTAAAATCAAGGACACATTGTTCCATTTGTACACGGCCACAAAATGGAACAATTTGTCCATGATTTCACTACAACCAGAGATCTGCGAACAATCTCTGCACAATTATCTGTGTGTGTAACTGGGCCTTAAAGCAGATCACCATGAACATCACATTTAACCCCTATGTGACCAATGGATTGTGATGGGTCATGAACTTACAGAGTTCATGACCTATCAATCCCCTGGAGTCACACAGGGTTTAGCTGTGATCTTCATGATAACCTGCTTAAGAGATCATCATTAAGAGAAATTAACCCCTGTGTGACCCCAGGGAAATGACAGGTCATGAACTCTAAGTTCATCACCCATCACAATCCAGTAGTCACACAGGGGTTAACATATCTTCATGATGATCTCTAAAGCAGATCATTATAAAAATCAGTTAACCCCTGTGTGACCCCAGGGGAATGATAAGTCATGTACTCTGTAAGTTCATGACCTATCTTTCCCCTGGGAGAGTGCGAACACAGAAGAGGTGCGCACATGGCGGCGTGTGCATAGAAGACCAGAGACCGCCGATGGCTGGTGCCAGGATCGTGGGACAGGAGGCGGATAAGCGAGTGGGGCTGGGGGAGCGGATAAGGGGAACTAAGGGAGCGGAGGAGAGGGGCGGGAGGAGCAGAGCAGAGGGGCTGGGTGAGTGGAGGAGGGGAGCTAGGGGAGTGGAGGAGAGGGGCTGGAGGAGCGGAGCAGAGGGGCTGGAGGAGTGGAGCAGAGGAGGCGGCATGTGCAGGTACTGGGGTTGGGAGGAGGTAGATGGAGGGGTCTGAGGATGCAAAGTGTGGGAGGAACAGTGGGGGACTGAGGGGCACCAGGGGATGTGTATACCATGTGATCTGACATGTGTGACATGTCAGATCGCATGGACATGCAGGGGAGGCAGCGCACTTTCACACGCGCCGCCATTTTGGGATAGTCTAAGGGAGGAGTTGGGGAATAAGGGAGATAACCAGCACCGGGGAACCTGGGGGCCTTAGGGATTAACATTTCTCTTTCACCTGACATGTGTTTTCATATCAGATGAAAGAAATTTATTTTACCGGCGGTGACTTTTATTGCAATGTGATGACCGGTAAACGGTGTTTAAACGGTGCTTACCGGTCATCACATTACTGTTACGGGGAAAAAACTTTCCAATTCATGATTTCCAGGGTCTCCGTTACCCCCAGAGAGTTTATGCCACTCGGAGGCGCTAGAGGCTTTTTTTTGTACTTACGTCTTTAGACATAAGAACAGAATAAGTACCCTTTTTTGGGACGTCTCAAGTCAGTGGGCCGTCGTTATCAGGTTAAAGACTTAGAGAGGAATAGCTTGAGCATTCCATACGGTCTTTACCTTGGTTTACGAATTACCGTTATATATGAGCGTAGGACTGAGTCCGGTAAGCCCTGCCGCCCACAAAATAATTAAACAGCTAAACTATGTGGGGAGACAGTATATCTATGTATGTTTTGTAGTATAGATATGTTATACTATCCGGTCCTAGTGATTTACGACTTGGAAGCCCCTTAATGACTCCCTCAATCTCTTCTGCAGTGACCTTCTGGTTTAGATTCTCTAAGGCAGACTGTGGGAGATTTTGCAGTTGGCACGCGGATAGGTATTTGTCTAGGATTTTGTATTGCTCAGTTTGGGACTGCTGTAATAAAGGAGGGAGAGAGTAAAGAGAAGAGTAGTATTGGCGAAAAGTCTAAGCTATTTTTACCAGGGTCATAGTGTATGGTTCCTACCCAATCTTTAATGCCATAGGGAGAATTAGTGCTAAATTGATGTCTCAGTTTTCTGGCTAGCATTGTATGGGCCCTTATTACTATATTCATAATATTTCTGTCTAGAATACCGAAGAGGTTTCTTCACCTTCCACTGGGAGATGGCCTTCAGCTGATATCTAAGGTCTACAACCTACTTTTTTTTTTTTAAATCAGATAAATTTTATTAGAATCAGCAAGGAATAACAAAGCATAATACAATCCTTCACAATGTCAATTTTTCCCCCCTTGTATAAACCTCCCAAAAACTGTCCCTCTCCCCACAAAACAACCCCCCCCTTTTCCCTTACCCAGGCTAGACAACAATCAATCTATTCCAAATACTAACACTCTCCCATACATTTAGCGTTGACAGTGTTCTCACTAGTATCAAGCTGTACCATTATATCGTGCTTATCAGTTATCGTATTAGACTGGCGTCTGCCAGAGACAGCACAATTATTTCCACGGTGCCCAGAGGTGGTCCAGGTATTTAGCATTTTTCCTCTTAAAGTATATTTTTTCTTCCAGTTTAATCACATAAGAGACTTGTCTAAGAAACTCCCGCCTAGAGGGTGTTTCCTCCAAGATCCAATATTTGGCAATGAGTTTCCTGGCTATGTACAGGAGGCGAGCTATGGCTATCTTCCCCATAGAGTCTACCTCTATTTCCTCCACATACCCAAGTATGCAGACCACTGGGTCTTGCGGAATCACACAGTGATATTTCCCTTCTATTAGGGTGAGGATTACAATCCAGAAGGATGCGAGGCGTGGACACTCCCAGATCATGTGCAGGATGCCCGCATCTTCTAGCCTACATCTCGGACATTCCGAGTCTGACCGCAGCCCAATCCTGTGCAGAAAGACCGGGGACCGGTATGCCCTGTGAACAAGCAAGAGCCGGGACATTCTACCTGGTTCACTTAAAGATAATTTGGGGATGTACTCTAAAATTGTGTTCCATTTATCCTCAGACAGAACTCCTACATCCCTTTCCCACCTCACCTTCGCTTTCACAGGATGTTTTAGAAGGAACGTATGCAATAGGTCAGCATAGATTGAGGTAATCACCCCCTTCGATCTTCCAGACATGCAAATGTAGTCCAGTACAATATCGGTCAGTATGCACAAATTCCTTACTTTACTCTGTTTGTGATATGCATGTTTAACCTGTGCATACTGAAAGCCATGTCTATCCGTCAGACTAAATTTTGACTTCAAGGATTCAAATTATTTGAGGCCATGTTGGTCGATCACCTGATTTAAGTATATTATCCCTCTGCAAGTCCATTCCCTCAATTCTCCCATTTATAGAATTCCCCAAGATGCATATTATTCCAGATTGGGGTATACACCGTCGCCCCGTTGACCCCCCTGAGAGTCTTCACCTTCGTCCACAATCGGTGCACCAGGTCAAGCGTTGGACACCTCCTACCAGCCCTCCCAAACAGACCCATCTCTAAACCCTGTACCAACGGGCGTCTATTAATGTAATTTTCCAGAATAGCCTGAAGCGAGCCTTCTCTCGCCCCGTCCACCCATCCCCTCAGATGTTGGGCCTGAGCAGCTAGGAAATAAATCCAAGGGTTGGGCAGGGCAAGACCTCCCTCCTCCTTGGGCCGCTGCAAAGTCTCCAATTTAATTCTCGTTTGTTTGCCTCCCCAAACCAGATCCCTAAAAATTGCCGTAATACGGTGGAACATTGCCTGTGGAATCCACACAGGGGAGTTGTGTAAAACATTAAGTAACTTTGGCATTAACACCATCTTAATGCGACCCACTGCCGATAGGGGCAGCCTACTCCACGTGTCCGCCTTAGCTTTCAGAAGCCCAATTATCGGCCGCACATTAAGATCTAGAAATTTCTTAATCGGTGCTGCAATCTGAATACCTAGGTATTTAAACACTTTCACTCTTTTTAAAAGCGTATGGGCCACCTCCTCCACACCTCGATCCTCCACACTGTCCACCTCCATCAAATGTGACTTACCCCAGTTAATCTGGAGACCAGACAGACGTCCAAAGCCATCCACTATGTCCATGGCATTAGTCAGAGAGTCCTTCGAGTCTTGTAAGAATAGTAGAATGTCGTCAGCATACAGGGCTACCCTCTCCTCCACCGAACCATATCTAAATCCAGTAATCGAATTAGTTTGTCTCAATACCGCCGCCAACGGCTCAATGGCCAGGGCAAACAGTAACGGGGAGAGAGGGCAGCCCTGTCTGGTCCCCCTCGTCAGACTGAATCTATCCGTCCTACCTCCGTTCACCCTAATCCGGGCCAGCGGGGAAGAGTACAGCAACCGCACCCATGTTGTGAACACCGAACCAAAACCCATATGATGCATGACCCGCCAGAGATACTCCCACTCCACACTGTCGAAGGCCTTGTGTGCATCAAGGGACACCACCACTCTGTGGCCAGAATTATCAGCAGCCATCTGAATATTCAGAAACAGCCGACGTAAGTTAATGGCAGTCGATCTGTCCAGCATGAATCCAGTCTGGTCCGGATGCACCACACCAGTAATCACCCGAGTCACCCGGCCCGACAGTACCTTGGCCAACAACTTGACATCAGTCGACAGTAGAGATATGGGTCTGTACGAGTCTGGCTTCGTGACATCCTTGTTTTCTTTGGGTATAACCACTATGGTCGCCTCCCTCATAGACTGGGGCAATTGTCCCTCCTCCATAGCCGTCAGTAGAACCTCCCGCAGTCTGGGTAGCATCACCTCCCCCAAAAGCTTATATACTTCTACCGGCAATCCATCCGCCCCAGGAGCCTTGTTATTAGTCATGGATGCCATGGCTTCCTCTAGTTCCTCCAACGTCAGTGGTCCCTCTAAACTATCCCGGTCCAGGGCACTCAGCCTGGGCAGGTCAGCGCTAAGCAGAAAACTGTCAATGGCGTCACTAGGTACCCCAAGTTTGGATGTGTATAAGTCGCGGTAGTACTCCTCAAGTATCTGCAGGATCCCCTCCGAGTCCGTTGTCAGAGGACCGTCCGGACGAGATAGCCCATAGACATAGCTCGATGTTCTCTGAGCCGTCACTATAGTGGACAGCAGGTGTCCTACCTTCTCGCCTTCCTCAAAAAAGGTTGTCTTTTGAAATTCTTGCTTCATCTCCGCCTTAGCCAAAAACAAGCTGTCCACCTCCTCCTGAGCTTTCCTCATTTTCGGCTGTGCCTCGGCGGTGGGCCCCACCATCAACTCCTCCTCTGCTCTTCTCAGAGTATCCAATGCTCCAGCTTCTGCCTCTCTACTCCGGGTCTTACATCTTGATATTTCCCTTATCAATAACCCATGCAAGAACGCCTTGGCAGTGTCCCACACCATTCCTGCCCCCGCACTACCCACATTGTGTAGAAAAAATTCTTCCATCTCCTCAGCTATTTTGGGCATGTCTATCTTATCCAACCATACGGGATGTACCTTCCATTCCCCACCTGATCGCATTCCACCCACTCCCATCTGCAACTCCACCAGCAAAGGGCCATGATCAGAGATGACCCGGGGCAAGTACGCAACCCCAACAACTCTAGAGTCCAGCAGCGTGTTCCCTATAGCTAGATCTATTCGAGACATAGAATTGTGCGAGGAGGAGTAGCAAGAGTACCTCTTCACCCCAACATTCCTCACTCTCCACAGGTCCACCAATCCCATTTCTCCCATAAATCTAGCAAATTGTGTCTCCTCGTCCCCCGTGTGTCCACTATGGGTCCTGCCACATCTGTCCCATCGTACATTCATGACATTATTAAAGTCTCCAATGAAGAGAATAGGAACTCCAGCCCAGCGCCTGGTCAGGTCTATGATTTCCTGCAGTTTTGCTCTGTTGTACGGCGGCGGAAAGTAAACCGCCACCACACAAAGCAGCCTCCCATACACCTTACACACAAAGAAGACATACTGCCCTTCTTTGTCCAGTATAACCTCCACCTCCTCAAACGGTACCAGAGTATGCACCAATATCGACACCCCTCTCGCATATGTAGAGTATGTGGAATGATATGTCCTCTGGAGCCATGTTCTAGCCAGGACCCCAGTGTTTCCTTTGGTCAGATGAGTTTCCATGAGACATATCATGGAGGGTTTAGAAGTCATGGCATAGCGCAAAGTAGCTGCCCTCTTACCCCTGTCTGCCAGTCCTCTCACATTCTAGCTCAATATTTTAAGTTTCTCCACCATCCTGTTCTCGGTCGAATAGTTTCCCACAACTTGGAACATGCAGATCAAAAACACACCATTGCTCCCTAGCCTTTCCCCTCCCCTCCCTCTATCTCAGAACAATCCCCCCCCAATCCCTATTCCATTGAGCCACCCCACCCAACATTTTACCCTCTCACGTCTCCTCAACCTCGTTTATCGTTATCACCCTCTCTAGCAGAGAGTGGGGGAATACCACCATCCGATCCGTTATGCAACGTAACACAACTGTAACAATTGTTTAAAACGTAACCATTATCTCAACCAAGGCCTCTCCCGCCTTTTGCTTTGAACTATGGAAAAGAAAGTCATTTTCGTCAACTCTTTGCGGTGATCGGGCCGCATAAGTCTCTAATGTCCCGGTCTATAACCTACTTTAATAGTCCTCCGCTCATTTTAGTTTTTGCACACAGTTACTGTATTGAAGTTTGGCATCTCTTTTTATCCTGGAGGAGAGTGCAATATACTCTTCTCTGAACATCGCCTTGTGTGCTTCCCATAGTATGGGTGGAGAGGGGCATTAAAGGTTATTTTTGGTGAAATAATGGCAAAGAACTCCTGCAACTTTTCCTCAGTCTCTATATTGGATAGGAGGGATTTGTTCAATCTCCAATGAGTCAAATTTGATTCCAAAGTTTAATTCTAGTATTAATGGGGAAAGGTCAGACCACGTTAAGTTAATTATAGCCGGGACGTGACCTGGCCATGGAAGTGTGAGGAAGCACCTCCATAAGCTCTGCAGACCCGGGACTTTATAGAGCTATTCAACTTCACAATCTCTGCTCCAATGTCACGGAGAAAGAAGCCTGAAGATGCTGTGACAGCCCTGACACCTCCTGAGAAGCAAGGGAGAGAGGCAGGCATGGCAAAACTGTTTGGGACAGCAGAAAGAAAGGCAGCACGCTTCTCTGTAATGGCATAGGGAGGACCTCATGCTCAGAAGCTGCAGGCACAGTCACCTTCACAGCTGCCACAGAGAAACCCCCGCAAACAAAACACTGGAAGCCAGGTAACAGCTGTTATCAGCTCCTCAGATAAGGGGAAGGAGAGATCAAGGGAGTCTGCAGTTGTGGAAACATTAGAGGAGATTGCAGACACTGGAGAGGAGACCGAGGAGACATGGAGGGATACTCCCCCCTCCCCTACACAGGCTGCAGTAATGGTGCCTGCTTCAGACCAGTCCAGCAGCTCCTACTCTGAACTGAGGGCTATTAGGAGCATGATTGCTGCTCTCCCCACCAGACAAGACCTAGACTGTTTAATGGCCCGCATGGAGGCATCCCAAGCCAAAGCCCTGAGCCCCATTAAGGAGGATATAGAGACTCTAAAGTCACAATCCACTGCTGTGTCTGAGACCATAGCTGCCATTGAAGAGAGAGTCACTGCCTTGGAGAGACATGCTACACGCTCTAATGCACATATTGTTGCCCTGATTCTACAAGCAGATGACCAGGAGAATAGGGAAAGGCGCAACAACATACGCCTGAAAGGACTGCCTGAGACCATTACAGCTAATATGCTCCTTGACAGGACTCTAGACATCTTTAATACGGTAACACAAAGATCACCAGGCTCATCATATAAAATTGATAGGATACATAGAGTATCTCGCCCTGGCCCAATTGACCCAGACAACCCCAGAGATGTTCTGTGTAGACCTCATAATTTTACAGACAAGGATGCTCTGATACAAGCGGCTTGGTCCTTTGGCGACATTCTGATTGACAACGTAAATGTTCGCCTCTTCACAGATGTTTCTAGTCGCACCTTGTATATGCGACGGCAGCTGCGCCCCTTACTTGTGAAGATTAAAGAGCGGGGAGCCACGTACCGCTGGGGTCATCCCTTCCATCTTATTGTGAGAAGAAACAACAAGACATATTATCTTTGGCATAGGGATGACCTTCCTGGACTATTTTCGTTCTTGGATATCCCATCCATCCCGATCCCGGATTGGCTCTCTTTGGAAGGATTTCAGAGGTTCGCAACAATGGGCCGCCAACACAGTTCCCTTTCAGATGCTGTCCGCAAGAGGAAGACACGGAGTGGCAATGCTCCACGTACGCCCTCGTCACAGCCTGGCAGCCCGAGGGGCGGAAGAGACGAGGCGTTTGCAGATCTCCCAACCTGACTCTTGACTAATAATGCATGCATTTGATGTGATTTTTCCCCCCTGATAAGATCGAGATATGTTAGGGAGGTTGGACGTATGGAGTAGTAAGCACCAGCTGTTATTTTTGTTGTTATTTGGACGTTTACTTATCTCTGTTTAGTGCCAGAGAGTCGCTGGCGTCCGATAGGATAGATTTTTCACCCTCAATATTAACTGGTTGTTGAGATTAGCGGGATATCTAACTGACCAACGTATTGCGAATTTGTCCCGGGACTGCGGGTCGTTATCCGTGGTCGATCACATTCTCTATGATCCTCTCATCTTTTTCTTTTCTGAGAGGATCGTGAAAGCCGATCTTCACGGCATAGACTTGTGAAGTCTCTATAGTCTCCCCTATTAGTCCCCTTGGGACGAGTAGTGTCTAACCTTTTCTTTCTTGTTCTACTCCCCCCCCCTTTTTTTTTTTTTCTACATACACCTCCTGTCTCTCCCTCCCTCCTTCTCTTCCCTTGTCGTCTTTTCCCATCCCCCCTCCCTTTCTCCTTTCTATTTTAGCTTTATTTTTACCTTTGATCCTCGGTTTTACCAGTCTCGCAAGAATGTTGCATAATGACCTAACAAAGGTAAAAATAGGTACGCTGAACGTACAGGGTTTACACGATGTGGGAAAGAGATCAATCCTGTTTAATTACTTGAAAAATAACAAAATACATGTTGCCTTTCTCCAGGAAACTCATCTTTGTGCGGCTAAGCCATACAAATTCTCCAGCCACTGGTACCCTTCGATGTATCACAGCTTTTCAACTAATTCTCACTCTTCCGGTACCAGCATTGCAGTAGCAGGATCACTGCCATGGGAATTCATAGACTCTGACGGCGACGGAGATGGGAGGATGCTCATGGTCAAAGGTAAGATTGCTTCACAGACATATACTTTTGCCTCGCTATACCTCCCCAACTCGGGTCAGATATCTGTGCTCCTGCGTTTCCTGGACAGGATTGACGCATTTGCAGTGGGGATACTAGTCCTGGGGGGAGATTTTAATGTCACGCTGGAACCAGACCTTGACACCTCCAGGGGTAAAACTAGTCTATCTAAGGCAGCAAGTAGGAGACTACATCTTGCGCTACATGATCACCAATTAATAGATGCCTGGCGTCTACTGTTCCCGACATGTAAAGACTTTTCATTTTACTCTCAAATACACGATACGTATTCTAGAATCGACTTTTTCCTTATGAAACACGCTGACCTGACGCACTTAACTGACGCCACAATAGAACCGATCTCCTTTTCGGATCATGCTATGGTCACGATTTCTCTTGCTCTTGCCTCCCCAATTCCTAGGCAGTGGCAGTGGAGGTTGAACGCCTCTCTATTAGAAGATTCGGTAATATTGGCGGATGTCACAAAAACGATTGCAGATTATTTTGACCTAAACACCGCTCCTGACATGTCACCCGTGACAACATGGCAAGCTCATAAGTGCGTAGTAAGAGGCATCTTAATAAAACACGGGGCTAGACTGAAGAAGAGTAGAGACGCTGAGATCCGAGACCTTATGTCCAAACTGAGAGAGCTCGAGACGAGACACAAACGGCAGAACCTCCCGGCTTTGAGGAAAGAGCTGCTCGACGTTAGAGAAAAGCTACGCTCTGTATTGCTCTATAAGGCGAAGGGCGTGCTTTCCCGTTGCCGTCGTCACTTCTACGAGTATGGGAATAAGGCGGGCAGGTCTTTAGCTAAGGCCTCACGAATTCACAGGGCGACTACGTATGTGCCTGAAATAACGCATCCCACTACCTCACGACGATCAAAACTCCCCATGGACATAGCTGAGGCCTTCAAGCAATACTACTCTGCCCTGTATAATTTAGACACCACTAAGTCATCCCTGTCTGGCAATACACTTAAGACACGTATTAAAGAGTATATACGATCTTCGGGGCTGCCAAAACTTCCGGATGTGGCGCTGCAATCACTAGATGCTCCGATTTCGGACCAAGAAATTATAGATGCGCTGTCCTCGACCAAATCAAGTAAAGCACCTGGCCCCGATGGGTTTACAATTGGCTACTATAAAAAATTAAAAAAGTCCCTACTGCCACACTTGAGAACATTCTTCAATGCCATGTCGTTAAAAGTCCCACCCCCGAGAGATGCGCTACGCGCCACCATCACAGTAATTCACAAATCAGGGAAGGACCCCTTGGTATGCTCTAGCTACCGCCCCATATCTTTATTAAATGTGGATCTTAAGCTATTTGCTAAAATCTTGGCGGCGAGGCTTTCCCCATTCATACCAAGCATAGTTCATCCAGATCAGACTGGGTTTGTCCTGGGACGAGAGGCCAGGGATGACACCACCAAGGCCATAAATTTAATCTATAACGCAAAACTCTCTAACACCCCATTGATGTTGTTATCCACGGACGCCGAAAAAGCGTTTGACCGTGTACATTGGTCCTTCATCGAAGAGACACTGTCTCATATCGGTTTGGGACCAAAGATGCTTGAATGGGTCTTGTCCCTGTATTCCGTCCCATCGGCAAGAGTGAGGGTCAATGGAGTCCTCTCAGAATCTTTTGATATTGCCAACGGCACTCGCCAGGGATGCCCGCTGTCCCCACTGATTTTTATTCTGACCCTGGAACCTTTGTTACGTCATATAAGGATGAATGGAGATATTTCTGGCCTACGAATTAAGTCGACGAAACACAAAATTGCCGCATATGCTGACGACCTTTTATTTTTTGTGACGCGCCCTGACATCTCTCTGCCAAACTTGCTGAAAGAATTGGAGACTTTTCATTATCTCTCTATTTTTAAAATTAACAGAGCTAAATCGGAGGCATTAAATGTGTCCCTTCCCGACAGCTTGGTAGACAGATTAAAAGACGCCTTTACATTTCACTGGTCACCTAAGGCCCTCCGCTACCTGGGATTGCTAATCACACCGGACGTCCGAAATTTATATAATGCCAATTTCCCTTCTTTGGTAAAATCAATTAGAGCCGACTGCGAGAGGTGGTTGTCGTCCACCTTTACGTGGACGGGTAGATGCCAACTCTTTAAAATGACTATTCTTCCGAAGATCTTATATTACCTACAGACACTCCCCGTCAGCATACCGTCATCCTTTTTTAAGATAATCTCACAAATTCAGACACGATTCATTTGGAATAATACGAAACCGAGATTGGCAAGATCTATTTTACACAGACGTAAGAGGGAGGGTGGCGTGAATTTGCCAGATATCAAATTGTATCACATAGCCAGTCATCTCGCACGGGTGGTAGACTGGTGTAGACACGGAAAGAACAAAATCTGGGTACAGATTGAACAGGACTCTACTTCCCTAAGACTACAGACCTTGCCTTGGACATCAATCAGACGAGATGAGACGGTTTGCGGCCACCCGACGATTGGGGCTACCCTCAAGGTATGCGACTATACCCTGGTCAGATCCTTGGTGATTCCACACACCTCGACTTTATGTCTGATCCTGAGTCACCCTGATTTTAAACCCAGCATAGATGACCCGGTTTTCCAATGCTGGATTGACGGCGGGACTAGACAGAGTTGAGAGTTGGGGCGTTGGTGACACTTGGCCCACGCTTGAACAACTTAACTCAATTACGGACCCGAGGGCTTTGGGATTCTGGAGATGCTTACAGCTCACGCATTACCTCCGGAGGTTTCCTCCAAAGTCGTCCTTTATAGGGCCGAAGACGTTATTTGAACATATGTGTCTAGATGCGGATGACTGTAGACATGCGGTGTCGAGGATCTATGCGTGTTTGATATCCCCCCCGGACCTGCCGGTTCCCCAATTTATGCTTAAGTGGGAAGCTGATCTAGGTCTGGAGCTGTCAATGGACCAGAGATCTGATATATTTACTTTAGCTCACTCCACATCAATATGCTCGAGACTGCAGGAAGCGAATTATAAAATATTGACAAGATGGTATAGAGTTCCTGCCCAATTACACAGGGTTTTTCCTTCTACTGATCCGGGTTGTTGGAGATGTGGCGAGGCAGACGGTACCCTACTCCACATATTTTGGGAGTGTAGGAAGCTTAGGCCGTTTTGGTCTGAAGTGACAAAAATCGTTAGGATTGTCACAGAGTGTACAGCTGACCTGGGCCCGGCCCTTTTCTTGTTACATCACTGTCAGATGCCCCTTCGTAAATATAAGCGTTCATTGTTGAGATTTTTAGTTATGGCGGCTAGATCGTGTGTTCCAATGCTCTGGAAGACGGAGAGATGCCCCTCCGTGTCAATGTGGTTGGAGAGGGTGAACCTAGAGGACTTGACCTCCTCAATCCATGACACGTATGTAGCTTTCCGTAATACGTGGTTTTCCTGGATGATGTTTCAACAATCTGATTTATATAAGACTTATAGAGACTGTTAGAAAACCCTTCCTTGGCGGACTCGCCAATTAATTTGGCTGGTCTAGTGGGGTTGCACCTTTTCACCTACGTAGAGGCTTCGCGTTTCCACATAATCTGACACCATCCCTTTCCCTTCCCATCCTCCCCCTCCTCCCCCCACCACCCCTCATGACTACTCTCTTACTGTTCTTTTTCCTCTCTCTTTGGTTTTCCTCTCTCCCTTTTACTTGGTCAACTGTCAATATATGATGTTGCAGCAATGACTTCTACTGTGAAGATTGAATATTGATGTAAGGTCTTAAATGGAACATTATGTTGTAGATCCTAACACTTTAAGGCAGTGTCTACTCTGTAGACGCATAAAAATATATAGTATTTGCTGAGTTTGGGCCTAACTGGTTTGGCCACCATATCTACGTGATATTTGTTTGGATATACTGACTGAGAAGTAATGTGTGTTTTCTTCCATGTTATGAAAATTCTAAACTTTTCTAAAATAAAGAATTATAAAAAAAAAAGTTAATTATAGCCGCTGAACTCCGGGATCTTAAGGTTCCAAAGAATTTCCAAAGAAGTAATCTATTCGGTTATGAGATTTGTGAGGGTGGGAATAAAAGGCATGTTTCTTATCTTTGGGATTATTTATTTGCCATAAGTCATAAAAAAAGTGCCTTCATATTAACTTGTGGAAACCTATGGAGGTATAAGTTGTTTTTTTGTGTTCAGGTTAGGTAAAAGCAAGCTTGAGTTTAACTCTAGTTTCTGTGAACGCCATATTAAAATCTCCAATTATTTGGGCTATCCCACGCTCCAAGGGCAATCGGGCAAGGACAGAAGTCACAAATTTTACTTGGTTTGAATTAGAAGCATACAGATTACATAGCGGGGTCGGCAAGCCTCGCAGATTCCAGTGAACGATAACGTATCAGCTCTGAACTTCTATTTAAGTCTAGTCTACCTGCAGCAGTCATGATCAAGAGAATAGAATAGTGATCCCGGCTGTTTTATTTGCAGATGTAGCAGAAAAAGCCTGGGGGAAACAATGTACAAATTTAAAGAACCCACTGTGCTTCCTGTAGGAAGGCAATATCCACCTTAGACTTGTGTAGCTCCTGGAGAGTTAGTTGCCTCCTTTTGTCAGAGTTAGGCTACGTTAACACATCGCGTATTTTGCGCGTTTTTTTACGCGCGTATTTGCTCCGAAAACGCATGTGCGTCTGCGTTTTACAGCAAAGTGAATGGACATTCACTTTGTGCCTTGCAGACATCGCGTAATTAAACGCAGCGTTTTTGGAGCAAAAAACGCGCGCGTAAAAAGAATAAACATGTCAATTCTTTGCGTTTTTTTACACGCGCATTTCCATAGGCCCCATTATAAAAACGCGCGTCTAAATGCGCGATTGAAGTAGAAGCGAGTTGTTCTCTCGCGTATTCTTATCGCGTTTTTAAACGCGCGTTTTTCCCTTGAAAAGACGCGCGTAAAAAAACGCGATAAAATACGCGAATGTGTGAACGCAGCCTATAAAGCTCCTTTACATTAAGTGATATAATTCTAGCCATTGTGGGTTAGTATTATGGTTTGAGTATTTAAATGGCTAATGGTGAGGGCTTGGTGTATATGGTAGATTTCTGGTGGTCAGTGGGACGGGACCTCGGGACAACACCATAGGAGCCTGTGTGTGGTATATCAGGACTCAGGAGATTCAACTTGTCAGGAGCGAAACTTTTCATGAATATAGTACATGAACATATCAATAAACAAAGAAATCGTAAGTAAAACACAAAACTACCAAACATTACAATAATCATTATCCTAAGGAATGATAAAGACTGTAGGTTAACATCGCATATTCTCAGCTGGGTTATCCTCCCCTGAACCCCTTTGGCATCTTATACGTGATGTAACTCGCTGCCAGGTCTTCAGGACGGGAGAGAGGGGGTCCGAAGATGGAAACCAATCCGGATGTTTCGGGAGGTCTATGTTGAAGGTGTAGCAAAAGCTCATCAGGTCCCCTTGGGTTCTTAGTGTGGCCGCCTTGTCTCCTTTTCTCACTGAAAGACTTAAGAGGAAGGGCCCACCTGTAGACGATGTTGTTTTCCTGTAGACAGGTTAACAGTGGCCATAGAGCTCTTCTTTGTTGAAGGGTGATCAATGATAGATCCTGAAATAATTCAAATTTTGGTACCTTTAAAGGCAACCTGTCTAGGCGGGTTGATTCTCTGTATTATTTCTTCTTTCAAAGAAAAGTCAATAGTGAGACAGATGATATCTCTGGGGGTGCTACCCAGATTTTTAGGCTTCAGGGCTGTATGTGCGCTGTCCATCTTGACTGGATGGTCAGCAGAACATTGCAGGATAGAGTTAAATATGATCTGTAGAGTACCCAACATCTTCCTTGTCTCTTTACTCCACAACTCCATGAACCCTAATATTATGCCCCCTCTCTCTGTTGTCCAAGTCCTCCACATGGTGCTGGAGATCTCCGATAGTGGCAGCTTGGGATGTGATTTGGGACTGAAGATGGTGAATTGCTGAACTGGCCTCGCTGTGGTCTTCCTCAATTTGATTTATCCTGTATCAGAGAAAATTAAAAGAGAAAGTAATATGTGGGAAGGACTTCTCAATCTTTACACAAACGTGTAAACTCCCACAGATATAACATCCTAAGAGGCAATTTAAAGCATGGTTTGTCTAGGCATTACACCGAGGTTCATCATGGAGATGTCAAATTGTCCATTACCCCTATTGATCATGTACCGGAAAATATACCTAGGAGATTGGAGGCGTTAAGTAAGGGAGAGACGTACTGGATTTTTAAACTTGGTATACTGCGGCCGGGAGGGCTCAATGAGGTGAGTGATCTTTTTTAAGTGGGTATTTTAATATCTAATATATAATCACCCTAACGCACTTCCGTAAGTTTCGGCGCTACTTCCGTCGTCGTGGACGTGGCTGCCAAACTTACGGAAGTGAGTTAGGGACACACACACACACTCCAGTATACTTACCCCACCGCCATCCCGCTACACCGCTCCCGTTATGGCTCCGCTCACCTCACGGGGCTCCCGCCATGGCTCCGCCCACCTCGCGGGCCTCCCCCTTGGCTCCGCCCACCTCGCAGGATTCCCGCCATGGCTCCGCCCACCTCGCGGGACTCCCGCCATGGCTCCGCCCACCTTGCCTGCGCTGACCACAGAGCCTCCTTCCTGCGCTGACCACAGAGCCGCCGTCCTCTGCTGACCACAGAGCCTCCTTCCTGCGCTGACCACTCTGACTCCTTCCTGCGCTGACCACAGAGCCGCCGTCCTCTGCTGACCACAGACCCGCCGTTCTCTGCTGACCACAGAGCCGCCATCCTCTGCTGACCACAGAGCCTCCTTCCTGCGCTGACCACAGAGCCTCCTTCCTGCCCTGACCACAGAGCCTCCTTCCTGTGCTGACCACAGAGCCTCCTTCCTGTGCTGACCACTCTGCCTCCTTCCTGCGCTGACCACAGACCTGCCGTCCTCTGCTGACCACAGACCCACCGTCCTCTGCTGACCACAGAGCGCGTCCTTGCTGACCACAGAGCCCCGTCCTCTGCTGACCACAGAGCCGCCATCCTCTGCTGACCACACAGCCTCCTTCCTGCACTGACCACAGACCCGCCGTCCTCTGCTGACCACAGAGCCTCCTTCCTGCACTGACCACGCTGCCTCCTTCCTGCGCTGACCACCGAGCCTCCTTCCTGTGCTAACCACCGAGCCTCCATCCTGTGCTGACCACCGAGCCTCCTTCCTGTGCTGACCACTCTGCCTCCTTCCTGCGCTGACCACAGAGCCGCCGTCCTCTGCTGACCACAGAGCCGCCGTCCTCTGCTGACCACAGAGCCGCCGTCCTCTGCTGACCACAGAGCCGCCGTTCTCTGCTGACCACAGAGCCCCCCTCCTCTGCTGACCACAGAGCCCCCGTCCTCTGCTGTACACACAGCCGCCGTCCTCTGCTGACCACTGAGCCGCCGTCCTCTGCTGACCACCGACCCTCCGTCCTGCCCTGACCACCGACCCTCCGTCCTGCGCTCACCACTCTGCCTCCGTCCTGCGCTCACCACTCTGCCTCCGTACTGCGCTCACCACTCTGCCTCCGTCCTGCGCTCACCACTCTGCCTCCGTCCTGCGCTGACCACTCTGCCTCCGTCCTGCGCTGACCACTCTGCCTCCCTCCTGCGCTGACCACTCTGCCTCCTCCTGCGCTGACCACTGAGCCTCCTTCCTGCGCTGACCACTGAGCCTCCATTCCTGGCTACCACTGAGCCTCCATCCTGTGCTGACCACTCTCATCCTGTGCTGACCACTCAGCCGCCATCCTGCTGCTGACCAGAGCTCTCTTGCTGACCATAGAGCCGCCATCCTCTGCTGACCACAGAGCCCCGTCCTCTGCTGACCATCAGAGCGCCGTCCTCTGCTGACCACAGAGCCGCCGTCCTCTGCTGACCACAGACCGCCCGTCCTCTGCTGACCACAGAGCCGCCGTCCTCTGCTGACCACAGAGACCCGCCGTCCTCTGCTGACCACAGACGCCGCCCTCCTCTCTGACCACAGAGCCGCCTCCTCTGCTGACCACAGAGCCGCCCTCCTCTGCTGACCACAGAGCCGCCCTCCTCTGCTGACCACAGAGCCGCCCTCCTCTGCTGACCACAGAGCCGCCCTCCTCTGCTGACCGCAGAGCCGCCCTCCTCTGTGACCACAGAGCCGCCGTACTCTGCTGACTCTGCTGACCGCAGAGCCGCCGTCCTCTGCTGACCGCAGAGCCGCTGTCCTCTGCTGACCGCAGAGCCGCCGTCCTCTGCTGACCGCAGAGCCGCCGTCCTCTGCTGACCGCAGAGCCGCCGTCCTCTGCTGACCGCAGAGCCGCCGTCCTCTGCTGACCTCAGACCCGCCGTCCTCTGCTGACCACAGAGCCTCCTTCCTGCGCTGACCACAGAGCCGCTGTCCTCTGCTGACCACAGAGCCGCCGTCCTCTGCTGACCACAGAGACTCCTTCCTGCGCTGACCACAGAGCCTCCTTTCTGCGCTGACCACAGACCCGCCGTCCTCTGCTGACCACAGAGCCTCCTTCCTGCGCTGACCACTCTGCCTCCTTCCTGCGCTGACCACTCTTCTCCTTCCTGCGCTGACCACGCTGCCTCCTTCCTGCGCTGACCACCGAGCCTCCTTCCTGTGCTAACCACCGAGCCTCCATCCTGTGCTCACCACCGAGCCTCCTTCCTGTGCTGACCACTCTGCCTCCTTCCTGCGCTGACCACAGAGCCGCCGTCCTCTGCTGACCACAGAGCCGCCGTCCTCTGCTGACCACAGAGCCGCCGTCCTCTGCTGACCACAGAGCCCCCCTCCTCTGCTGACCACAGAGCCCCCGTCCTCTGCTGACCACACAGCCGCCGTCCTCTGCTGACCACTGAGCCGCCGTCCTCTGCTGACCACCGACCCTCCGTCCTGCGCTCACCACTCTGACTCCGTCCTGCGCTCACCACTCTGCCTCCGTACTGCGCTCACCACTCTGCCTCCGTCCTCTGCTGACCACAGAGCCTCCTTCCTGCGCTGACCACTCTGCCTCGTTCCTGCGCTGACCACTCTGTCTCCTTCCTGCGCTGACCACAGAGCCGCCGTCCTCTGCTGACCACAGAGCCGCCGTCCTCTGCTGACCACAGAGCCGCCGTCCTCTGCTGACCACAGAGCCGCCGTCCTCTGCTGACCACTGAGCCTCCATCCTGTGCTGACCACTCAATCCTGTGCTGACCACTGAGCCGCCGTCCTCTGCTGACCACTGAGCCGCCGTCCTCTGCTGACCACTGAGCTGCCGTCCTCTGCTGACCACAGAGCCGCCGTCCTCTGCTGACCACAGAGCCGCCGTCCTCTGCTGACCACAGAGCCCCGGTCCTCTGCTCACCACACAGCCGCCGTCCTCTGCTCACCACCGAGCCGCCGTCCTCTGCTGACCACTAACCCTCCGTCCTGCCCTGACCACCGACCCTCCGTACTGCGCTCACCACTCTGCCTCCGTCCTCTGCTGACCACAGACCTCTTCCTGCGCTGACCACTCTGCTCTCTGCGTGACCACTCTGTCTCTTTCTGCTGACCACAGAGCGGTCCTTGCACAAGACTCCTCCTCTGCTGACCACAGAGCCGCCGTCCTCTGCTGACCACAGAGCCCCGTCCTGTGCTGACCACTGAGCCCATCTGTGCTACCACTCAATCCTGTGCTGACCACTGAGCCGCCGTCCTCTGCTGACCACTGAGCTGCCGTCCTCTGCTGACCACAGAGCCGCCGTCCTCTGCTGACCACAGAGCCGCCGTCCTCTGCTGACCACAGAGCCCCGGTCCTCTGCTCACCACACAGCCGCCGTCCTCTGCTCACCACCGAGCCGCCGTCCTCTGCTGACCACTAACCCTCCGTCCTGCCCTGACCACCGACCCTCCGTCCTGCGCTCACCACTCTGCCTCCGTCCTGCGCTCACCACTGCCTCCGTCCTGCGCTCACCACTCTTCCTCCGTCCTGCGCTGACCACTCTGCCTCCGTCCTGTGCTGACCACTGAGCCTCCAACCTGCACTGACCACTGAGCCTCCATCCTGCGCTCAACACTCTGCCTCCATGCTGCACTAACCACTGAGCCACTGCGCAGTGCTAACCACTGAGCCAACACACTGTGAAAACCACTTAGCCATCAAATACAGTGCTAACCACTGAGCCACCGTATACAGTGCTAACCACTGAGCCAACATATACACTGAAAACAACTGAGCCACCATATACAGTGCTAACCACTGAGCCACCGTATACAGTGCTAACCACTGAGCCACCATATACAGTGCCAACCACTGAGCCACCATATACAGTGCTAACCACTGAGCCACCGTATATAGTGCTAACCACTGAGCCACCTATACAGTGCTAACCACTGAGCCAACAAATACACTGAAAACCACTGAGCCACCATATACAGTGCTAACCACTGAGCCACCATATACAGTGCTAACCACTGAGCCACCATATACAGTGCTAACCACTGAGCCACCATATACAGTGCTAACCACTGACCTCCATATACAATGCTAACCACAGAGGCACCATATACAGTGCTAACCACTGAGCCACCATATACAGTGCTAACCACTGAGCCACCATATACAGTGCTAACCACTGAGCCATCATACTGTGAAAACCACTCAGCCACCATATACATTGCTAACCACTGAGCCACCGTATACAGTGCTAACCACTGAACCACCATACAGTGCTAACCACTGAGCCACTATACAGTGCTAACCACTGAGCCACCATATACAGTACTAACCACTGAGCCACCATATACATTGCTAATCACTGAGCCACCGTATACAGTGCTAACCACTGAGCCACCATATACAGTGCTAACCACAGAGCCACCATATACAGTGCTAACCACTGAGCCACTGTACAGTGCTAACCACTGAGCCACCATATACAGTACTAACCACTGAGCCACCATATACATTGCTAATCACTGAGCCACCGTATACAGTGCTAACCACTGAGCCACCATATACAGTGCTAACCACTGAGCCACCGTATACTCTGCTACCCACTGAGCCACCATATACAGTGCTAACCACTGAGCCACCATACAGTGCTAACCACTGAGCCACCATATACAGTGCTAACCACTGAGCCACCGTATACTCTGCTACCCACTGAGCCACCTGTATACACACAATTCATTTCACTGCACTCCCCTAACTATTAGTAAATAAACTATATATGGATTCTAGACTACCCGATTCTTTAGAATCGGGCCTCCATCTAGTATAAACATAATTGTGCACTTACAATATGCTTACCTTTTAACACCATTAACAGTGAGGAGACCTTTCTTGAGATCCTCCAAATAACCTCATTGTGGCTGAGGCCTATTTAAGGTAGAATGGATTCCAGTTTTGAGGTCCTATTTTTGTAATGTTGCTTACCCTTTAGATTATTGAATGTCTGAATGTGGCCTAGTGGTCTGGTGTGTTATTTCACATGAAATTGAAGTTTTAGATTTAGGAACAGAGCAGGTTCAAATCCGGAATAATATCAGCTGTGATTTTATAAATTAAATTTTATTGATTTTTTTATTATCATGAAGAGGACATAGACTTTTTTTTAATAATTAGGATACAGTGTTCCCTTTCTTATGTGTTTTTTCCCTCTCCTATATGGTATACACCTAGATGACTAATGAAATAGATGTTTGATTGGAGTGAACTAGAGTTGTGAGATCTTGGCTAAAAAGAGCTCCTTATCTCCTAAACACTAGATGGCTTGGTGGGTTAATGCGTGTGTTTTAGTTTTAATGGGTTATTTTAGATTGATGACATAGTAGGTTCAAATCCTGGATGAACCTTATATATCATAAATGTTTTATTCTTTATAATTATCAATTTAATGTATTATATATGTGTGATTTGATGTTTTATAAACTTCTGGAATGTTTTGAATGTATTTTAATTGATTTAATCTGTGTTTTAGATGTATATGTTTTTGCTTAGTAAAAGTGGGTGTTATCACAGGAAGTCCTGTGGTGAAAGGGCGGCAGACAAACAGTATGACACTATCTTGTGTGTGTATATATATCCTTGATTGGTTTAAGATCTTGATGCCCGGAGGAAGTGGCCTATGAGCCATGAAACACGTGTAGACAAAATAAACAGAGTGTGTGATTTACTCTGTGTTTATCTTTGTGGTCAGCGCGGCATTTGAGCCCAGCTCTTTTTTCACTCTTATCTGGATTGTGTCAGAGAAAATGTCACATCTCACAGCTGCTTTCTCAGATCGGCATGCATCCATGACTTCTGATATTAAACATTTGAAGCCATGCTTTGTGAGAAGTTGCTGGATGTATGACCACCAGCTTGGGGGTGGAGTCACCAGATCCAGGGCCTTAGGTGCTCGATGAGGGAATCCAAAGTCATGAACGACCTAGAAATACAAGCAGCTGACGCTCCTATCTTGACAGGGAAAGGTCGTTCAGGGTTAATGATCCGACACTCGTCTGAGTGACTCGTATATCACAGTGTGTTTCCAGTCTAAAGTGTCATAAAAGTCTACCGAGGATAGGGGGGCCCTCTGGGACCAGGGGAGATTTGTCCCCCCACCTGAGTCTCCTCAGAACTGTCCTTTCACCAGTAAGAGTCACCCTCATTAGCCCCAGCTGGAGTATAAACTTTTAGTGGTGTGCTGATGGATACTCTGACCCTCTGAGTGTCCACAGGGGCCCCGTGCATAGATAGGAGCTGCATGGTCTGCTCCAGGGGACTCCCTCCCAGTCCTCAACAGCCTTCGAGGTCAGTGAGCTGAGGTGGCGAGAGCCAAATCCGTCTGAGTTAAACCCTGTTTTGGGGTAATGTTGCTAATATAGGTCTTTCCTCTATAGGTTTCATTATGGTTATATGGTCTCCACTAGTGTCTGGGGAGAAATCTCTTAAAAGGTGTTACTCTCCTGTTCCTTTAATTAGTGTTTCAGGGTTGCGCTGCTAACCTTCCTCTCTGTAAAGCAGCATGTAAAGCCTCCCTCCCTTCTCCATGCGTCGATACTGGAGCACCATGGAGACAGAGGGCTGGAGCTCGATGCCATTGTGAGCGGGGCCTGAATGACAGAATCTCAATAAACTTCTATTCCAGTGGGTCCGCCGAGATAGGTGGAGGCTGTCTGGAGAGTGGGGACACCGCCAGCATCTGTGGGTTCCAGGGATGGAGGTTGTAGGACCACACTTTGGGCTGTATAGTGTGGGCTGACATATCATGGTCTCCTCATAGCAAGTAACTGTCTAGGGTGACGGGAACCGACACCCCAGTGTCCATGGCAGTCTTGGAAGTTCTTTGTATGCCTGTTTTCGTTCATTCGATGCTGATTTAAGGGCTTATTTAGCTCTTAGGGGCAGGAGAGCTCTCCTCACACGTCTTGCCTCAGAGACCCGGACACGGCCCCGACTTCTTCCTGTTTAATCCTCTTAACCTTCTGGTTCTCACTGAAACTTAATTCCAGCAGTATGAAGCCACCACTGCTGATCTCTTGTTTGGCAGGCTACAAATTACACAAACCGCCAGACTTAGACATGAAAACAGACAAGATGTGTTAGGCCCCCTGGCACCGCTTCCCAGCTCACCTCTCCCGGGTCAGCATCTCCTGGACCTCTGCCAACCGGGCGTCCGGCATCCAGGCGTGCTGTGTCTCAGAGCCGTCACCATGTTCCCTTCCTGTCAGCTGACCGTTGGGTTCGCACATGAGCACATTACTATGGTCATTTTCATGAGCCTACTCAGCGGCGCGCTAGGTGCTTTCCTTCCCTGTAACTCTAGGGGCCGGCAAGATCCAACCTGACACTCCCCTTGACCAATAGCTGCTCTTCCCATGGTATATGAGGCTACCTCCTCTGATGGGAGGTGCCTGATTATTAAGTCAGTTTGCTTCTGCCTTGCTGACTGTTGGTCAGGCCTTCCTTGTGCTCTGTGTCCTGGAACCCTTGCTGTGCTCTTCCCCGGTAATACCCTTCCTGGTCTCCTAGCCTTGTGCCCTGTTACCTCGAATACGTCTCTATTCCTTAGTATAAGCTAACCTTACATGCCGCCCCCAGGGGAATAGCTGCTGTGGTATTTAGACCCCGTGGGCTTGCCCCTGACAATCCCTGTATACGGGTTGGGTAAACTAGGATCAGCTCACCCTGGGGAGTTCGATACCACTGCCCAGTGGGTCCACTCTAGGGCGCCTACCCTGGAAGCGTGCAATAAACAAGAAGGAGAGAGGAGGCACAATGGTGCAATACCGTCTGTATAATTAATCCCTCAAGAGGGTTATATATATGTGCACTAACCTGATAATGTGGCGCAGGCCATGCACAACACTGGTGTGAGCGTTGGTTTTTTCCTAGTTACCTCATGTAACCCCTGGTCCTCACAGTGCTGGAACCGAGTTGCTCCTGCCGTGTAGCTCAATGAGACAATGAAGTTTTCTGAAGGATCCACGGTCTGTAATGGATGCTCAGGTAAAAGCAAGGGATTCCCAGGTAAATTAAAAAGGCTTTATTCCTCGTGCCTCCATAGCCACAACATGTTTCGACGGCTTGTGACCGTCTTCATCAGGTGAAAAACCTGATTTTCACCTGATGAAGATGGTCACAAGCCGTCGAAACATGTTGTGGCTATTGAGGCACGAGGAATAAAGCCTTTTTAATTTACCTGGGAATCCCTTGCTTTTACTTGAGCGCCCATTACAGACCGTGGATCCTTCAGAAAACTACCCTGGAAGCGTGACAGAATAATCAGGCCATGGACCCCGCTGGTACCTCGTTTTCAGCGCAAAAGGAGCTGGCTTATCTTCGTGAAAATCAGAACCGTATTATGCTTTACTTCAGTCCTTGAATACCCGGTTGACCTCCCTTCAGACCTCCGACCAAGCATCTGCCACTCAGCTCGCGAGCCTACACCAGGAGCTGTCAGTGCAACGAGACATGCAGTCTCGCATGCTGTCTTACATATCCGTGATGAATGATCGTCTGGTCTCCTTGCAGTCGGCACCAACGACCTCGGGCCAGTCCGTATCCGATGACCGATCCCCGGGTGGCGCTCTAGACAACCACCTAGATACAGTGGAGACCCTAAGACATGCCGCGGTTTCCTCAACCAATGTAGCCTACACTTTGAACTACTGCCACAGCAGTATCCCACCGATTGGGCCAGGGTGGCTTTTGTGATGTCCCACCTGGAGGGCGAGGCCCTGGCGTGGGTTAACCCCCTCTGGGAGCGTGATGACCCTACGGTCTCCCACTTGTCGACCTTTCTGGAGACATTCCGGAGGGTCTTCGATGAACCCGGCCGGATCACATCTGTCACGGAGTCTATCTTCAACCTCCGTCAAGGGGCGCTCACCGTTGGGCAGTACGCCATCCGCTTCCGCACACTGTCCTCCGAGTTGGGATGGAATAACGAAGCGCTGACTGGTGCTTTCTGGCAAGGCCTGTCCGGCAGGATAAAGGATGAACTCGCGGGTCGGGATATTCCAGCGGAGCTGGAGGCCTTGATCTCGCTAGCCACTCGCATCGACCTGCGGTTCCAAGAGCTGCTCACGTGAGTACGCCAGGGAGAGGAGGTCCATCCGGCCGCTTCCCTCTGAATGCAGTCCGCCCTGTACACGGCCTGTGGTGTCTGCCGCCGCCCACCTTTCTGACCCTATGCAGGTGGTTGGGGTCAGAATGGCGGAACGATGCCGAGAGGAGAGGCTGGCTCGCGGCCTATGCCTGTACTGTGGAGACACATCCCATCAGCGCCGGAATTGTCCCGAAAGGCCGGGAAACTCCTCCGCCTAGGTCAAGTACGAGATGCCATCCTGTGATACCAATGTGATAAGAATGGTGTGTGGATGTGAATAGAATAGGTACAGGTAATCATAATTAAAATAGTGACCACAGGCATTATCATTCAATGTTCAATAAATGCATCAGTACTTGGTTGAAATACAAACAGGGTCTCTTCTTCTCATCATGCCGATTATGATGAAACCATGAGCTGAGCTCAACTTCTTGTGACAGGAAACCACTTCCACAGACAGGAAGCCACTTCCTCAGACAGGAAAACAGATGGGGGTATTGCACAGCCGATAACAGGGAAAATAGTGAATAACATGTCGTTGGTGGTAACATACATAGTAACATAGTAACATAGTTTTTAAGGTTGAAGGAAGACTTTAAGTCCATCTAGTTCAACCCATAGCCTAACATGTTGATCCAGAGGAAGGCAAAAAAAAACCCATGTGGCAACACTAATCTCCACATTGGGGGAAAAAATTCCTTCCTGACTCCAGATACGGCAATCAGACTAATTCCCTGGATCAACGCCCTATCAAAGAATCTAGTATATATAACTGGTAATATTATAGTTTTCAAGAAAGGCATCCAGGCCCTTCTTAAATGTTAGTAGTGACTCACTCATTACAACATCATGTGGCAGAGAATTCCATAGTCTCACTGCTCTTACAGTAAAGAATCCGCGTCTGTGATTATGATTAAACCTTCTTCCCTCCAGACGTATAGGATGCCCCCTTGTCCCAGTCTCAGGCCTAAGAGTAAAGAGATCATTAGAAAGGTCTCTGTACTGTCCCCTCATATATTTATACATTATTATAAGATCACCCCTAAGCCTTCATTTTTGCAAGCTAAATAACCCCAAGTTTAATAACCTGTCTTGGTATTGCAGACCCCTTAGTCCTCTAATAACTTTTGTCGCTCTTCTCTGGACCCGCTCTAGTTCAGCTATGTCTTTCTTATACACCGGAGACCAGAATTGTACACAGTATTCTAAGTGTGGTCGCACTAGTGACTTGTATAGAGGTAAAATTATGTTCTCCTCATGAGCATCTATGCCTCTTTTAATACATCCCATTATTTTATTTGCCTTTGCAGCAGCTGCCTGACACTGGCCACTAAATGTGAGTTTGTCATCTACCCATACACCCAGGTCTTTTTCAGTGACAGTTTTGCCCAGTGTTTTACAATTAAGCACATAATTATACCTGTTGTTTCCTCTGCCCAAGTGCATGACTTTACATTTATCCCCATTAAAGCGCATTTGCCATTTAGCAGCCCAAGCTTCTAGTTTACATAAATCCTCCTGTAATATAAAATTGTCCTCCTCTGTATTGATTACCCTGCAGAGTTTAGTGTCATCTGCAAATATTGAGATTCTATTCTGTATGCCCCCTACAAGGTCATTAATAAATATATTAAATAGAAGCGGGCCCAACACTGACCCCTGTGGTACCCCACTGTTAACTGTGACCCATTCTGAGTGTGTTCATTAATAACCACCCTTTGTTTCCTATCACTAAGCCAGTTCTTAACCCACTTACACATATTTTCCCCTATCCCCATTGCCCTCATTTTATGTATCAACCTTTTGTGTGGCACCGTATCAAAAGCTTTTGAAAAGTCCATATACACCACATCCACTGCATTTCCTTGGTCCAGTCCAGAACTTACTTCTTCATAGAAGCTTATTAGATTAGTTTGACAGGAATGGTCCCTCGTAAAACCATGTTGATAATGGGTCATGAGGTTATTTTTCTTCAGATACTCCAGTATAGCATCTCTTAGAAAACCCTCTAGGATTTTACCCACAGTAGAGGTTAAGCTTACTGGCCTATAATTTCCAAGTTCAGTTTTTGTCCCCTTTTTGAATATTGGCACCACATTTGCTATACGCCAGTCCTGTGGTCACGTCCTAAAAAATGCTGGATCATGCCATCAGCACGTGATTAGATATTCAAAGTATAAATTGAAGGAAGTCACAGTCAGGAGGGGGAGGAAAACCTTTCCAGAGTCCAACATGGATGGACGTCTCTGTGAAGTATGCCGTGGTCCCTTCTCACTGATCGTGGCTTCCCCGATGAAGAAGGTGACGCAGCTACAATACACGGTAAACGTATTGATGCTTATTCGCTATAATTAAGTCTAGGTATAATTAGTATACTTTATGTTAAGCCTGTATTCAATTGATGACAATTCATGTGCTACTTAGTTAACAAATAAATGTAATCTTGCTATAAAGAATATTATTATTCATGCCTGATTTGTAAGTCAGTGAGCGCTACATAAGTACGGGCTCTGCCCCGATCCAGGTAAATTTAGCAAGACATTAATTGGCGTAGTCTGGCAGGATACCCCACAGTGGGGTATTTAAAGAACACCTTATTTTTGAGTAATATTTTCTTATTTGGCATTTTTCCAAATGTCTTGATCTTTTGGCAGAGTACCAAAATGTTTAGAAAACATAACGAAACAGCTAAGGAAATTGTTATGGAGGTTCCCGGTTGGACCGAGGCTCCATATAATATTATAGCACATGAATTGGTCAATTGTGGACTGGCAGGAAAATGGCAGGATAAGTTAAAAAATTCTGAACCCTATAATGTTGTTGATGTACTTATAGGAATCCCTGCTGCAAAGGCAGGTGATGTGATAACCCCTCGATGTTGTGAAGTTACTCGAGGGATCCCTGCTGCAAAGGCAGGTGATGTGGTAACCCCTCAATGTTGTGAAGTTACTCGATGGATCCTTCCTGTAAAGGCAGGTGATGTGGTAACCCCTCGATGTTGTGAAGTTACTCGAGGGATCCCTGCTGTAAAGGCAGGTGATGTGGTAACCCCTAGATATTGTTAAAATTACTCGAGAGGGTCCCTGCAAAGGCAGATGATGTGGTAACCCCTCGATGTTGTTAAAATTACTCGAGAGGGTCCCTGCAAAGGCAGGTGATGTAGTAATATTGGGGAAGCAAAACTAGATGCTAGCCTCAGCCTATAGGACAGTTTATAGTAAAAAATCTCAGCTAGTTAAGGAAGTGAAGCGCACGTTGTTGGTGTGCAATTTGAATCAGTTAGCATTTTGAGGTTTTCAAAGCTGCATAATTTTTAAATTAAAATAGATAGATAAATCTGTTTAAGGGATAGTGCAAACACATTGCATTGGTGTATTAACATTTGTTTGTTGAATAATTGTGTGTGAAAGAACGTGACTGGTATGAGACTCCTTGATTGAACTGAATGACCTTATGCATGTAATAAGGATTTAAAAATAAAAATCCTGATTGTATAAAGGAGTCCACTTAGTCCAATTAGTTGTGATCCCTTGTCAACTGGCATTCGGGATACAACGGAGTAACATTTAGTAAAATGAAAAAACACATAGTCACACGTGTGAGAATGAGATAAGCTGAAACCAAGTATTTTGTTAACATTGCGAAATTAAGCAGAAAACTGGGAATACACGTAGTCGGGCTTGTCCTGTCCGTGTTTTGCCGGTGGCCTGTGGTTTTTCAGTAAACTAACTAATATTTGGGGAGTGTTGAGGGGGAACTGTTGGCATGATTAATAATTACTATATATAGATATGTACCTATGTATCTTTATAGATATACAATATACAGTATGTCTGTATATCAATAGTCCAACACCTGCTGGGAATGGGGGGAGCTACAAAGAAGAGAAACTAAAACCAGTTTTCCCAGTTGTGGCCATCTCTGGCCAGGATGGGAGGAGTAACACTGGCCAGTGGGTGGTTAGACAATGGGGTCTCAACACCGGGTCATATACAAGCCCCTATTACATCATAGCTTTCAGCCAATCAGAATGGGATTGTTGGACATGCCCCTTTTTCCTATGGTTTTTACCAAGGTGCCTAGGACACACGCTCTCTCTTGGAAGTTCGATCAGCATGAGGAAGGACCAGAAACACATGGCTGAGTATCTTACCATTTCCCTCCATAAATCTATCCATATATAGGGATAGTTTATTAGTTAGGTGGGTTTTATTATGCTTAGTTAATGTGGGTGGGTTGTATAGTTAGGAAACTGTGGGTTTAATTGTTACTATTATATTGTAACTGTGTTTATATTGTGATTTAGCTTAATTGTGTTGAGGAATAAACTTGTTATACTTTATTATAACAAAGTGTCACGAGTCTTCTCATAGATGGTATTGAAAGCAACAGAAAGACTTTATGTTGATAATTGTGCAATGGCAAAATAGTTATAGATATTGCACAGGATAAATATTGCCACTTCAGGATAACGGTAATAATAACCAGACCCCCTTTAACAGGGAGGCTGCAAGTGAATTGATTGTGTTGAGTGCAAATGAAATTTTGTGTGGGTTGTGCAGGTTTCAGAAAAGTTGGATGTCCGAGGCTGGTCCGAGGCTCCCTACAATATCATAGCGCAGAAATTGTTACATTGTAGATTAGCTGATGCTTGAAATAATAAGATCAAGGGTTTATAACCCCTCGATGTTGGGAATATATTTGAGGGAATCCCTGCCAAGGCAAGTGATGCTATACAGTTAGAAGGTGAAATTGGGTATTAGCTATTTTCTTAGCCCAAAAAATATAAATATGAACAAGGTATCTATTATATAATTGCCGTAGCTGACTTCCGTCAGACCGGCGCTACTTCCTGTGGCTTTGTTCGCGTAACTGGGTAATTTCTCCAGGACTCTGTCGGAGCCGCGTAGTGGCCACGCGACTCGCGAAGCAATGCCCGCAAAGCGGGCATTGCGAGTTGTTGCAGACTCGCGAAGCAATGCCCGCAAAGCGGGCATTGCGAGTCGCTGACTCGCGAAGCAATGCCCGCAAAGCGGGCATTGCGAGTCGTTGCCCCACGAACAAACCCACAGCATGGGGCTGTAGTGTACACCGCTATGGTATACTACAGCCCCATGCCCATACGCCTGTCCGCCCGTAAGCCCCGCCGCTTCCTAAGCTCCTGCTCTCGCTACCCCCACCCCCCGCCGCCCCTAAGCCCTAAGCCCCGCCGCCTCCTAAGCCTCCGCCGCCCTAAGCCCCTACCCCCATGCCTCCGCCGCCCCTAAGCCCCTACCCCCTAAGCACCCGCCGCCCCTAAGCCCCTACCCCCATGCCTCCGCCGCCCCTAAGCCCCTACCCCCAAAGCACCCGCCGCCCCTAAGCCCCTACCTCCTAAGCCCCGCCGCCTCCTAAGCCTCCGCCGCCCCTAAGCCCCTACCCCCTAAGCACCCGCCGCTCCTAAGCCCCCTAAGCCCCGCCGCCTCCTAAGCCTCCGCCGCCCTAAGCCCCTACCCCCATGCCTCCGCCGCCCCTAAGCCCCTACCCCCTAAGCACCCGCCGCCCCTAAGCCCCTACCCCCATGCCTCCGCCGCCCCTAAGCCCCTACCCCCTAAGCACCCGCCGCCCTTAAGCCCCTACCTCCTAAGCCCCGCCGCCTCCTAAGCCTCCGCCGCCTGCCCCCTACCCCCTAAGCACCCGCCGCTCCTAGGCCCCTAAGCCTCCGCCGCCCCTAAGCCCCTACCCCCTAAGCACCTAAACCTCCGCCGCCTCCGCCGCCCCTAAGCCCCTACTCCGTAAGCACCTAAGCCTCCGCCGCCCCTAAGCCCCTACCCCCTAAACACCCGCCGCCCCTAAGCCCCTTCCCCCTAAGCACCCGCCGCTCCTAAGCCCCTAAGCCTCCGCCGCCCCTAAGCCCCTACCCCCTAAGCACCCGCCGCTCCTAAGCCCCTAAGCCTCCGCCGCCCCTAAGCCCCTACCCCCTAAGCACCTAAGCCTCCGCCGCCCATAAGCCCCTACCCCCTAAACACCCGCTGCCCCTAAGGCCCTACCTCCTAAGCACCCGCCGCTCCTAAGCCCCTAAGCCTCCGCCGCCCCTAAGCCCGTACCCCCCCGCCCCTACCCCCTAAGCACCCGCCGCCCCTAAGCCCCTACCTCCTAAGCCCCGCCGCATCCTAAGCGCCGATACCCTAAGCCCCTACCCCCTAAGCACCCGCCGCCCCTAAGCCCCTACCTCCTAAGCCCCGCCGCATCCTAAGCGCCGATACCCTAACCCCCTACCCCCTAGGCCCTGACGCATCCTAAGCGCCGATACCCCCTAAGCCCCACTGCCCCTCCTTGCTGCATTCTGCACCGCCTTCTCTTCAAATCCTGTGCCTGCATAGTGCCTCCAGTTGACAGGCATGCGCCTTGCACGCTGTCTGTCAACCTCCTGTATCGCGCCTAACGTTTTCGAGCCTGCGTGGTTTGCCTGCTCTGCATTGTGTTATTCAGTATTCACACTGCGGGGCTGCCAATCCAGCGCGGGTGCAATTGTCATGGCTTGTCCTGTCCCCACCTCCCACTGCCTCTGTCCTCCCCACCGCAAAAAAATGGAAGAGACATTTGATTACACAGAGTTCAGGGTGGACTTATACAAGGCTATTACAAAAATCCATTTGTTTAAACATTTTTCTTGCAGGAAGAATGAGAGAGAAGGAGAAAGAAGAATAAAAAGCATGAATGATGATAACTTGAAGCAAATTAAAATAGGTGCCCTGGGTTTTTTTGCAGATGAAAAGTCTTTAAAAGAAGTAAAAGATGAAGCGGCAATGCTGTTAGACATAGATCCTATAGCAGTGATGGCGAACCTATGACACGCGTGTCAGCACTGACACGCGAAGCCATTTTCAGTGACACGCGGCCGCCGGAGAAACTAGACTCGCTATTTGGATAAAAACCACAGACACGGACACAGCAGCAAAAAACTGTTGCGAGTCGGGTTTCCGACACGGCAATGCGAGCGCTTTCCGAGACATTTGCGATTTGTAAATCACACATTACTCGCTATTACTCGCTTCCCCATTCATTAACATTGGACTCGCTAGATTCGCAACGAGTAGCGAGTCCCGGGCTCGGACTCGCTAGACTAGAGTCAAGCGATTCCGAGTAATTTAGGACTCGCCCATCACTAACTACAGCTGAGGAAAAAAAAATGTGCTGGAGGTCTGTAGCCAGAACAGCAGAGCTCCGGCACAGAGCGTCTAGTCCTGGGACTTCCGGTAAGCGGAACTTCTGGCTGGCACAGCAGGGAGCAGCGGAATGCTGTGGGGGACGCATATCTGAGGCCCTGTGATCGCTGTCTGGAGGTCCAGTGATTACTACAGCAACCATACTGCAGTGAAAGGTTCTGGGCAGAATCTGGGGTGTCATGAATGTGTGATTGGCCATTACTGAGATAAGTGAGGGGGAGGCTGGAAGAGGCCTGTGCTATGGGTGCCGTTTCCCGCCATTAATTTACATAAGGAACGCCATCTTGCAGCATAGTACAGACTCCATTTCACCACTATTATTGTTGCGCACCCTATTAATCCCTATTTCTGCTTATTAACTCTGCCCTTTCCTAAAAGACAGTTAACCCCCAATTGCCTGCAGGGCTATCTATAAATCTTCTGTCACTGCCCCTCTTATGGAGAAGCCAAAAAAACCAAGGTTAAGTAAAGGAAGTGGTAGTAGTAGCAGTAGCCGACCCTTTCAAGAGACATGGACTGAGATGTATGGCATTATAGAAAAAAATGGCAGATCATTTTGCGTTCTATGTAGTGAAACGGTAGTAAGCAGAACGTGGAATATAAATAGACATTTTGACAGATAACCTTAGTAGCGCTTGCTTGGCCTTGAAGTGTACAAAATACCAACCTTCAATTGAAGATTTATTTTAGCCAATGAAATTCAGCAACAAAAAAGTCACTAAATCAGTGATGGCGAACCTGTGGCAGTCCAGCTGTTGCTGGACTGCCACAGGTTCGCCATCACTGGAAGAATTCCCCCTCCCCCTCACTTATCTGACTTAGTTCATGGCACCCCACACAGGTTAAATAACAGCAAGACCAACAAAAGAAACCAACTGACAGATTAACAAAGAAGTCACTAAGCAGGTAAGTTAAATAATTATACATATTTGTTATTTAAACTATAAATATCGTAAAATTAGGGTTTTTTTTCTCAAGGTGACACACCTCCCGATTTATGCGCGGTTTTTTGCCGAATTTTGACACACCAAGCTCAAAAGGTTGCCCATCACTGTCCTATAGTAATCAATGAGAGCAACAACACTAATACTGATTTTTTCTCTGGAGGAGTAAAATCTACTTTCTACCCCCCTGTATCTCCTGGGAACAGTGTAGATTTATTTGAGGAGATGGTGTGCAGGGAGATAGAAGCTCTGATTTACCCTAAACCCAAATCCAATCTATCTAAAAAAGAAAAACTAGCTTTAGATACCATCTTAAAATGGGAAGATGTCCTAATCAAAAAAGCAGATAAAGGGGGAGGGGTGGTTCTCCTAAGAAAAAATGATTACATCCAAGAGGCCATGAGGCAGCTTAACTCTTTTGATACCTATATTAAATTAACAAGTGATCCTACACATAAATTTAATAATGAATTGAGAAATTTACTTAGGAAATATGTCTACAGTAAAACAATCGGAAAAAAGCTAGCAGAAAAACTAATTCATGATTTTCCCAGAAAACCAATATGGTATTGTTTGCCAAAAGTACACAAGTCGGTTCTGAACCCACCCGGACGCCCTATTGTGTCCGGGATTGGTTCGGTAACCGAACCTCTCTCTCAGTATATAGATTGGCTATTAAGACCACTGCTGACAAAAATACCGTCATATGTGAAAGATTCAGGAGATTTCATTAAATGTATTGATGATTTTGAGTGGCAGTCCGGGTATAGTATGGCGTCCATTGACGTGGAGAGCCTCTATACCCGGATTCCACAAGATTTGGCTGTCTCCGTTATTCAGGACATCCTTCAAATAGAGGGTCAGGACAAAAATACCATTGACTTTATTTGTGAGTCCATACAGTTCATCTTAACTCACAATGCATTTATGTTTAATGATATTTGGTATAAACAGACCTCCGGTACAGCTATGGGGACTCCGGTCTCATGCACCCTAGCTAACCTTTTCCTAGCTCACTTGGAGGATCATTTGATATACCGTATAATAGTTCTAACCCTTATTTAAAATTTATTAAGCTATTCACAAGATATGTGGACGACATATTTGTCGTGTGGGAAGGCGAGGAGGAGGATTTTTCTGCCTTCGTCGCCTTCGTTAATGAGTCTAACAACTATAATATGGCATTTACTTCGATATATGGAGATAAGAGTTTAGAATTTTTGGATGTCAAATTAAACCTCAGCAGTGGCACACTTGTAAGATCGCTGTACAAAAAGCCTACCTCGTCGAACACGTTGCTTCACTACAAGAGTGCTCATCCCCATCATACCAAAAAGGCCTTGCCCTATAGCCAGTTTCTGAGAATCAAAAGGATGAATAACACGCAATAGATTCGTGAAATGCAATTCACAAATCTCGAAAAAAACTTCAAAGATAGGGGTTATCCCGACAATTTGATACAAGAAACCAAAAATAATGCACTGAAGGGTATACATCAGAAAGATAAGAAAAGGGATACCTGCAATAAACGCTTTGTTTTTTCCTTTAAATATGGTCCCATGTATCAAAAGATTGTAGGAGCCATAAAAAAATGTTGGCACATAATAGAGAGAGATAGAGATCTAAATATGGTAAGATTGGGAGAACCAATAATCTCATATAGAAGATGTAATAATCTCAAAGATATCCTAGTAAAGAATAAGATCAGCACGAAAAAAGAAAAAACATGGCTTGATATAAAAAGACCTAAAGGGAACTACAAGTGCAGGAACTGTCGTTTCTGTCAGAATCATGAGACAGACAACCCCGTTATAATAGGTGATAAAGTGCATAATGTAACATCCTTTATAAGCTGTAAAACTTCCTGGGTGGTATATGCAATATTTTGCCCATGCCGCCATTTTTATATCGGGAAGACTATAAGGGATCTGGTAAAAAGGTTTACGGAACATCACAAGTCAATATCAACCGGGATTGGAAGCCCGAGGTTGATAAAACATGTACGTGAAGTACATAAGGGTAATGCAGATATTCTAACTTTTGTAGGATTGGAGCAGGTCAGACCGTCCGATCGTGGTGGTGACACACATGAATCCTTATTAAGAAAAGAAAGTAAATGTATAATTGAAACGAGAGCCTGTGGCCCCCTGGGGCTTAATGATAAAGATGATTTGGCAGTTTTTCTATGATCTGCAGTTTTCTATCTATAAAAGAATTTTGTCAGATAAAAGAAAAAATATACATATAAAAATCTCTTTTCTGTTTCTAATAATATTCTGTCACTAAAAATATAAGTATTTATGATGTTAAAACAAAGCCGATTTAGTACATCTTATATGAATAGTATGATATAGACAGACAGTAATAACATTTCCTATAGCTATTTGTCTCAGAGAGATTATATAGTGATCATCAAGAATTCCTCTTACCCTTTGTGGTCGATTCCAGCTCCGTTATGGTGAAATATGGAGTCCTACATTGCGGGTATTAGAGTGTTTACGGTAGAAACCTGAAAAGAATGCCCGTCGCATATGAGATATACGCTAGTTGCTATAGTAACGGGACGCGCAATGAAAGCCGGTAATATAAGAGTCATAATATAGTAATAATATTACAAATGTAATTATCTAAGCAAGTGTTGCATTTCACTTTGTACGTGTATATAATCTTGAATATGTGTTTTATGATTTTTCACATGTTTGTTTACTACGGGCGGTAGTGACGCCATGACCGGGTGTATTTAGCCCGGACATGACGACAGACGCCGTAGAGGACCCGTAGAAGCGGTATACGACCGCGAAACGGTGAACCGTCGTCCGCCTCCCTCGCACTCCCCTCCCTGCTTTACATGGTCGTACGTCCTGGATATGGACTATGAATAAAGAATATGATCTACTGTCGGTGAGTGCGGCTTTTTGATTCTTTTTTGCTGCTATTGTATCTATATAGCAATTTGTGTATCTATATTGAGTAGATCTACAGGAGGAGATATGGTGAACAGCCGCCCACCCTTTTCTATAGCTGTTCACAAAAAACCTACCCAATTAAAAGACAACTAAGTGTCTCAGCATCTTTGACAGTAGTATCAAAAAATGGTTTCCATCATCAACTGGTTCAGTGGTGGCACAGTATACAGGAGTCTCTGTGGGTAGCAGAGTATACAGGAGGCTCTGTGGTGGCACATTAAACAGGAGTCTCTGTGGGTAGCAGAGTATACAGGAGGCTCTGTGGTGGCACAGTAAACAGGAGTCTCTATGGGTAGCAGAGTATACAGGAGGCTCTGTGATGGCACAGTATACAGGAGTCTCTGTGGGTAGCAGAGTGGAGAGCGGCTTTGTGTGGTTTATATGGACCATAAGGGGCGTGCTGGTGGGTGGTGACTTACTGTGATGTTATTCCCGTCACCACCGAGGCCTGTGTCGCAGAGCAGTGGAGCTGAGAAGGGCTGGAGTCTCCGTGAGGTAAATCTCTTTGCTGAGGATACTGGGCATGCGCAGAGACGGTTGCGACTTGCGCATGCGTGAGAGTGGCTTGGCCGCCGCTTCCTGCGCATGCGGGCGCGTTGGGAGGCAGCGGCTGGTCGCTCGTCGGTAAAGCGGTGCTCGCGATGGCGCGCATGCGCTCGCGGCGCTGGCATCCGGCCGCGGTGCATGCCGAAACAGCGGCACAGTGGCCGGATGCCAGAAACTGGCAATTATTATATAGGATAATATATTGGGCAATTTATATACAGTGTTGGCCAAAAGTATTGACACCCCTGGAATTCTGTCAGATAATACTCAGTTTCTTCCTGAAAATGATTGCAATCACAAATTCTTTGGTATTATCTTCATTTAATTTGTCTTCAATGAAAAAAACACAAAAAGAATTGTCCTAAAGCCAAATTGGATATAATTCCACACCAAACATAAAAAAAGGAGTGGACATAAGTATTGGCACCCTTAGAAAAATCATGTGACGCTTCTCTAATTTGTGTAATTAACAGCACCTGTAACTTACCTGTGGCACCTAACAGGTGTTGGCAATAACTAAATCACACTTGCAGCCAGTTGACATGGATTAAAGTTGACTCAACCTCTGTCCTGTCCTTGTGTGTACCACATTGAGCATGGAGAAAATAAAGAAGACCAAAGAACTGTCTGAGGACTTGAGAAACCAAATTGTGAGGAAGCATGAGCAGTCTCAAGGCTACAAGTCCATCTCCAAAGACCTGAATGTTCCTGTGTCATCAAGACGTTTAAAGCCCATGGCACTGTGGCTAACCTCCCTAGATGTGGACGACAAAGAAAAATTGACAAGAGATTTCAACGGAAGATTGTGCGGATGGTGACTAAAGAACCTCGACTAACATCCAAACAAGTTCAAGCTGCCCTGCAGTCCGAGGGTACAACAGTGTCAACCCGTACTATCCATCGGCGTCTGAATGAAAAGGGACTGTATGGTAGGAGACCCAGGAAGACCCCACTTCTTACCCCGAGACATAAAAAAGCCAGGCTGGAGTTTGCCAAAACTTATCTGAGAAAGCCTACAACGTTTTGGAAGAATTTTTGGGCAAAGGCATCAACATAGAGTTTACAGGAGAAAAAAAGAGACATTCAAAGAAAAGAACACGGTCCCTACAGTCAAACATGGCGGAGGTTCCCTGATGTTTTGGGGTTGCTTTGCTGCCTCTGGCACTGGACTGCTTGACTGTGTGCATGGTATTATGAAGTCTGAAGACTACCAACAAATTTTGCAGCATAATGTAGGGCCCAGTGTGAGAAAGCTGGGTCTCCCTCAGAGGTCATGGGTCTTCCAGCAGGACAATGACCCAAAACACACTTCAAAAAGCACTAGAAAATGGTTTGAGAGAAAGCACTGGAGGTGGCCAGCAATGAGTCCCTGAATGAGTACCTGAATCCCATAGAACACCTGTGGAGAGATCTAAAAATGGCAGTTTGGAGAAGGCATCCTTCAAATATAAGGGACCTGGAGCAGTTTGCTAGAGAAGAATGGTCTAAAATTCCAGCAGAGCATTGTAAGAAACTCATTGATGGTTACCGGAAGCAGTTGATCGCAGTTATTTTGGCCAACGGTTGTGCAACCAAGTATTAGGCTGAGGGTGCCAATACTTTTGTCCGGCCCATTTTTGGAGTTTTGTGTGAAATGATCAATCTTTTGCTTTTTGCTTCATTCTGGGAGGTTGGGGGAAGGGAAGGGGTGATGTTTATATGAGGCTACTTGAATGTATGCTGAAGGGAAGTTGGGAAGCTGCAAAGGGTGGGGAGGGGGTGGGCACTGAAATGCGGTTGTTTTTTGGGAATATGCCACTATGTTTATTGTGTTTATCTTTCAGCGATCTGATTGCACCAACTATGTTCATATTTGGGAATGACATATATACCTGGGTAGTTACTGATCATCGTTAATCTGGTATCATGGAATGTCAAGGGTCTCAGATCACCCGCAAAGAGATCGATGGTACTCAAACATCTTAAGAGGCTGAAGATTGATGTGGCGCTATTACAGGAGACGCACCTTCAAACCACAGACTTCTTTAGGATGACCAGGCTGTGGGTGGGAGCGGTCTACGGGTCTGGGGCGCTAGAGAGGAGGGCGGGAGTTCTGATTCTGCTTCATAAAAATTTCCCTTATACTATAGTTTCTGAGACGAAGGATGATGAAGGCCGGTTAATACGTCAAGTTATAGATTGCCCGGCAGGTCGGCTGAGTATCTCCAATGTTTATGCCCCTAATCAATCGCAAGATTATTTCTTTTCTCGATTGCAAATGGAGATGCTGGGGGATGCGGAACACCTCAGAATTGTGGGAGGGGATTTCAATACTGTACTCTCCGTTGGTGAGGACAGACGACGGGACCTGAGAAAAGACAAAACCCAACTGATGACGGATCACCCGGACTATTACAGACTTTAATGGGGGGACTGGCCCTACAAGATGCATGGCAACTCCTTCACCCTTTGGACCGAGAGTTCACCCACTACTCCCATGCTCACGGGTCTTAGTCACGTATTGATATGATCTTGCTTAGTGATCTCCTGATAAGTAGAATAAAGTGGATATCGAGCCTATGGTGATATCTGATCATAGCCCCGTGGTCCTGGGACTGAGAGACACACATCAGAGGGGAACTGACTATTTATGGCGCTTCCCGTCATACTTGCAAAGGGATAACAATTTTACCAAATTATTGGGAGAGTGGTGGACCGATTTCGCCCTAGCCAACGCAGAACATGAGGCAGATATTCAATTGTATTGGGAGACCAGTAAAGCAGTCATGAGGGGGAAAATATTGGCATACATTAGGACCCAAAAGAAAAAAACATTTGAGAAATTTCATTTAGCCAGCTCCAAAGTAAGAATCGCATACGTAAACTTTATTAATCACTCGTCAGCGTCAACGAGAGAGGATTGGCTGAGAGCCAAGCGGGAATTTGACACTTGGGCAAAAAGACGTGAATTGTGGAGCAAGGAACAATGGGAAGGGGACCTGTACAGATTTGGGGATAAGGCAGGCAGGATATTAGCAAATCTGGCCAGGGGCAAAACTAAACCCCTAACGATTAATTCCCTGCTAGACTGTAACGGAAATACGCTAACCACACCAAAAGACATTAATTCTCATTTGGGTATATTCTTTGCGAAGCTGTATAGGCAGACCCCACATCCAGATGTGGCTAGCTTGGGAAGGGAGTGGCTTGGGAAGATTTCTTTGCCAGGCATCGGGGAAAAAGTGTTGTCCCGTCTGAACGCTGACATAACCCTGGAAGACGTTCAAAAAACAATAAAAGATCTGAGCACGCAAAAGGCGTCGGGACCCGATGGGGTCACCAGTGAATATTATAAATCTCTATGTGACAAGGTAGCCCCTTGCCTGGTAGCTCTTTTTAATGATATCCTGAAAGGCAAAAAGATTTCATCTCACACGAATACAGCATACATCAAATTGCTACCGAAGGGGACTGCAAGCGTGACTGACCCCACTGGATTTCGTCCCATCTCCCTGATAAATCAAGACCTGAAGCTACTAGCCAAAATAATGGCGGACCGACTGGCGATGGTTATGCCATACCTCATAGGCCCACAACAGGCGGGATTTGTCAAGGGACTATCGGCAGTGGGTAACATCCGACAGACAATGCTGATACTGGACGCAGTGGGCCACAATACGATTCAACATAGTGACCGACCAGCATGTACTGTTGGACGCCGAAAAGGAGTTCGATATTGTCAATTTGACTTGGCTTAACTTAGTGCTAGATGCGATTGGTCTGCAGGGCCCTTTTAGGACATTCCTAACGACGTTATACGAGAATCCAAGGGCGAGGATACACACCCCGGGTTCGTCTCAGACTCCTTTCCACTGGAGTGGGGTACGAGGCAGGGATGCCCTCTCTCACCTCTGCTCTAATCTCGCCATCGAACCTTTGGCTAAATTCCTGAATGATGGGTACCTGTACGAAGGTATAGGCATTGGTAGTAAAACAATGAAGTTGGCATTATTTGCCGATGACATCATCCTTTATATGAACAGGCCAGAAAGGGACTTGGGCGACGTACTCCAGCACCTTAAGGTGTTTGGCTCATTCTCGGGCTTCAAGCTTAATAAAGTATGAGATCCTCGACATGGGAAGACAGCAATCTCAGATCATCGCGGAAGGGAGAGAGGATGGGGGGGACATAGAGGGAATACAAGTCAAAAGACAACACATAAAATACTTAGGCATATTACTAAGTAGTAACCCCACCCAAATATATTCGTTAAATTATAACCCACTGATAAATAAAATCATCCAGGAATTGGAGAGGTGGAGAACTCTGCCATTGACTCTCCTGGGGAGATGCCATCTGATTAAGATGGTGAGTTTCTCCAGGTTGCTTTACCCACTACAGACTATACCTTTGTTGTTACGTCGGGCGGACGTCCGTAGACTTGAAATGGCCTTCTCCAGCTTTCTTTGGAGGGGAAAAAGATCCCGGATCAAAAGCCGTATTTTAATGCTCCCGAAATTAAACAGGGAACTAAATTTACCTGACATCAGGGGATATAACCTGGCATGCCTGCTCCGCCACGTAGTCGACTGGCTTAAAAAAATCCAGTAGATATTCCAATTACACGGCTGAAGCTGAATTATGCAGATCCTGGGATCCGGCTAGCCTACTTCACTCGTCATGATCAGACGTAACTCGACATATCAAACAAACGGTAATTTACAAAAACACGGCCATGTGCTGGAAGGCATTGCGAAAAAGTTGCGTATGATGTGGAGGACCTCGAAATATCTCAACCTATGGACACACGCGGGTTTCAAATTGGGACGTGAGAACTCGCTATTCGAGGAATGGAGGAATAAAGGGACATGCACCGTGGGCGACCTGCTACACACACAAGACAAGAGATGGCTGACTGGGAGGGAGGTACTGGAGAAATATCATATGAGACCATTCCACATACTTCAATACCAGCAAATCCACTTTCATGTATTGAAACATCTCCCCGACATTACCTAGGAATGTAGACCGAGTATTTGGGATGATTGGTTGGGGGCAGATCCAGTGACAGTGAATGTGACGTACCTTTATGGAAGCTTACGCGATACGTTATTGGCCCAGAGAGACAATACCACCTTTAAAGGTTGGCTTAAACACATTCCCCAAGACGATATCACTGACAAAATCTTGAGGGGATGGGCGACCCAGAGAAAGAACATAATAAATGAAAAATGGAGGGATGTCCAATACCCGATTATCCATAGAGCAATATATGGATTTACACTACCTCCGACTGTCACGTACCTGGACAGGCGGCAGCAATGGCCAAAGTGCGGTGATACAAAGACCGATATGGTTCATGGGTTGTGGTTGTGCACGGAGGTCAAGAAACTGTGGAAACGAGTTGAACATCTAGCTGGGGATATCAGCGGTAAATCCATTGCCTTAGATGTGGAGGCATGGTTATTTCATTTCCATATATCTAATGCATGGGAGGGTAAATCCGCGAGGATATTACATATGCTGGCTATGATTACCAAAAAAATAATTCTACAGGGAATGGTTGAACACGTTTAATCCGGGTCTAAACAGTGTATTGACGGAATTGAAATCGGTAATGCATATCGAACAACTGGAAGCTGTTAGGGATAAGGATACACTGACAGGAAAATTTTTTGATACATGGAGAGGGTTTATCACTACCAAACTGTCGCAGGAGGAAATCCAATCGGTGGTCTTCCCATTTAGGAACTCAGTCTGGTATTCCATAGAAGAGCTACATGGGTCGTTGGGAAAACTAGCAATACTAAACAACTCAAATATGTCGGATATTAATATCGAATATGATCATTGAAAAGTTGGTGTGTATTGAATATACTAATATTGTTGAAGTTTTAGTATATAGAGAGCTGATTTGTATGTCTTAACGATGACGGATGGTGGTTTAGGGGAGGGGGGTTTAGGCTGTTTTACTTTGTTATCGCCATAAAACTCAATAAAAACAAGTTTTAAAAAAAAAAAATAGGCACAGGAGGCATGTCAAAATTGCTGACCTGGACACACCCCAGCGTCGGAAAGACCTCATTTCAAAAAGGCGATCAAAGGTAATATCACTGTACTCAAACAACTGCTGTGAGGCATATAAGTAAAGGGCCCTTTACACACTTCAATGACTCAGCGATGCGACCAATGATCCAACTTGACCTAGATCACTTGAATGTCGTTCAATGATCGCTGGTGAGGTGTCACACGTACAGATATCGTAAACGACGCAGCAACGATTTTGCGACAAGTGCACGATACTTGTGGTCGTTTGGGCGCCTACGTCCTTCAGTTCTGAATAGGCGAAGTCGTAAATGAGATCGTTATCCCAATGTCACACACGACGATGCAGCAGATCAACGACTGATGTATGGTCCTGTTCATAAACCTGCGATTAACAATCAGCCGAGTTATCGTTGGTCGTATCTATGTGTCACACTCAATGACGTCATTACAACGTCGTTGCTCTATCCCTAAAGCCATGACGTACCAACGATATCGTTAACGATATTATAGTGTGTAATGGGCCCTATAGGCTGTTTTCAGCATCCCTCTACCTTAAAGCCATAGTAACAGTTGAAAATGTGCAAAGAGTTAACAGATTACCTTGATGACCTAGGACGTATAGGCATGTCCTGGCGATTGATGGGGCACAGGACCTGTGCCCTCGTGATCGCCACTGGGGACTATGCTTTCCTGACAGCCAAGCCCCGGCTCTCACGGACAGGGATGGTCCTGGCGTCAAATCTGGCTGTCTAAATGACGCAAACTATACTGATTGTGACACTTAGTGGATTGGGAGAAGACTCGCGCTCCCTCTCCCCTCCAATCGATGCTCCCTACAATGCAACCATAATCGTCTAATTCTCACCATGGTAACCTAAGGTTGTCATTATAACTTTTGGGTCACCTGACTATGGGAAGCCTCAGGAATTATGCTTGCAGCATGATCCCTGTGGATTCTGACAGTGAAACTCTGACAGCTGCACTGCATTGCTATGATTGAGCATTGTAATACAGTGCAGCTGTGATCAGAGCAGCAAAAGGTAGTGTCCATATAGGGATTAAGTGAAAAATAAAAAAAAAAATATAAACATTTTTAAACAAAGCAGAAAAGGAATTAAAAAAATTCAACAAAGTTATAATTATGTAAAAAAGAAAAAAGAAAAAAAACTACATGTATTTGGTGTCACCGCATCTGTAAAAACCCGCTCTATAAAACTGTCACACTAGTTAACCCCTATGTTTTCAATTAATTACTTTCCTACCCACTCCCTCACATGCAGAAAAACAGAGGTATAGAAGACAAAAGTCTGCTCACCACCAATTTTGCTCTACATATTTGTAGGATCCCTAGGCTAGTCAGCAGCCACTTCACTCTTCTCGCTTTTGGACAAAAAGTGTAAAAAGTTAGCCCTGTTGCTCCCTCTTTTTGTCTGGATGTATGTGATAAGTCCGAAGGCAAACAGAGTGAAGCAGCTGAAAAGATCATGTGATGTCACACTGTACATGATCCCAACAGACAGTGGTGGCACCGCTGGAACGACGCCAGCACTAGAGGTGAGTAAAAGCTATGTTATTTTAAAAAGGAAAAAAATACATATTTGTAACATTTTTAGTGGATACCCATGGAATCTGGAGACTTGCAACTGGACAAAAGACATAGGCAAGATTATAGAGTTCAAGTGTATATTTTCAAACGTGCAGTAAAGTAGAACAAGGCTTGACAAAGTACAAAGCTTCTGTCCGAAACGCAGTGCATTTGCCAGCATGTGCATTCGCCGATACCATCTTTCTGTGTGCCTGCCTTGTACTGTGTATTGGAACACTGACTACATTGAAATAAATTGCTTTGAATTTATATTGGAAGCTGGACCATCTCTTTACTTTCTTCATCAGTGGAAGCAAAGCAATGTGGGTAAAGTTCAGAAAGTCTTGCAGAGAACTGTTCACACCCAGCTGTGCAGCCAGAACTGAAATAGCCACTTGAGCAATGTGACACAATGTGTGCCTAGTTCAGAAAGTCTTGCAGAGCACTGTTCACAGACAACTTCACAGCCATAACTGAAATAGTCACTTGAGCCAACAGTCCTGAAAAAGCACAGTGCAGAGCGGTTTATACACAAGTCCAGAAAGGCCAGAGAACAGCTATACAATAGAAATCACTAGGCAAAACACAAATGGTAAACGGCAGCAGCTTACATGGAGCTGAGCAGAATCAGGCAAACTGGTGAAGTCCTGTACAGGTTGTTCCCTGAGGAAGGAGCTCGGATAGAGGCTCCGAAACGCGTAGGATGAAATAAAGAGAAATCTGCCCAGTTAACTCTTGTTTCCTGGTGATTCCTGTTTGGCAGCGCGGGCATTTCGGCATTTTTTCCTATTACAGCATTCCTGTTTCCACGGTTATCGTGAAGGTGCGGCCCTGCAGCAGCCATCTTATAAGCCATCTTACAGGCGACTATACCGGTTGTGGGTGACACAACTGAATCAGGTGAGCAGTTCTTAATTTACACCGATATAACTTTTAAAAAAAGGATAAGACCCTATGCGCATTTATCTCACGTTTGCAGGTTATACGCTGCTTGACGCTAATCGACCCCAATGGAAGATACATCTTCCTTAAAATAATGATAGCAAGAACCCATGTGACCCTGGTCAACTGGTACCTTCCCAACAGGAAGCAAACGAGAGTTTGTAGAGCCCTTCTTTTGAAATTGGCAGATTTTGCTGGGGGTCAGGTCATAATCTGGGGTGACTTTAAAGAGGACCTGTCACCAAACCAGGCATGGTGATCTAATTACAGCACTGGATGCAGCATGTCTGCAGCATGCAGACAAGGGGTCCCCCAGCACTTGAGCAGTCCTGTACCCCGAGATAATACACTTAGAAAATTTACATAGTGGAGCCAAATAGGAGGTGGCTAGGGGCTGCAGCCAAGGGCAAATTCACACCCCCTGCATGTTTAATCTGCCCACCGCTGCCAATCATTCTCTCCCTCTTCAGCAGCATTTAAACAGAGATTTTTTTTCTCTCTCCCAGAAAGTCCGTTTAGCCCTGCCCCCGAGGGGCGGAGCCAAACGGCAAGTTCTGGAAAAAAAAAAAAACTCTGTTTAAATGCTGCTGAAGAGGGAGAGAATGATTGGCAGCAGTGGGCAAATTAAACATGCAGGGGGTGTGAATCTGCCCTTGGCTGCAGCCCCTAGCCACCTCCTTAATGGCTGGAGCATGTAAGTTTTCTAACTGTATTATCTCAGGGTACAGGGCTGCTCAAGTGCTGGGGGACCCCTTGCCTGGATGCTGCAGACATGCTGTATCCAGTGCTGTAATTAGATCACCATGCCTGGTTTGGTGACAGGTCCTCCTTAATTTTGTCCTTGACCCGGCTGTTGATTCTACATCTGGCAGAGGGATAGCTCCACCTAAGCGCGTACAGGCGCTCCGGAGATTCCTCTGTAAATTGCAACTAGTGGATGTCTGGAGGATTCTCAACCCCATGGGACGGGACTATTCTTTCTTCTCGGGGGTCCACCGTTCGTACAGTCGAATTGACTTGTTTCTTGTCAGTCATGGTGTCCTGTCTTGGAATCCCGTCGCCTCCATTGGCAACATAGTCTACTCGGCCCATAGTCCTATTTTTTTATCCGTGGCGATACCAGGGCTGACTAAGAAAGAATGGACCTGGAGACTGAATGGTCACCTTCTGAAAGATGCCGCATGTATGGAGGAATTGAAATCCGATATTGAGTTGTTTGCACAGACGCATGCGCGGGACTCTACCTCCCCGACCATCAAATGGGAGGCGCTCAAGTGTCTTCTCAGAGGTACGTTAATCAAGCATGGTTCCAGACTGAAGCGTCTTCGGTCTTAACAAATTTCCCAATTGTTACAGCAGATAGGCCGCCTGGAGTCCAGACACAAAGTCTCTAGGGATCGGGGTGTGCTCATTGAACTGACATCTGCTAGAAACGAGCTTAGGAACCTGCTAGATGTTAGATTTGAAAGGCAAAAAGAGAGGATGAAAGGGTTTTTCTACAAGAAGGCTAACGCCTGTGGGAGACCCTTGGCCAGGCTGTTGCACCCAAGGTTGGGTCCCACATATATTCCGGCTATTAAAAACTCTGCGGGTAGACTGGTTCACAGCTCAGAGGACATTTCGCGGGCCTTTCAGAAATTGTACGCAGACCTTTATGGTCTCCGAGGAAAGTTTGCCAATATGGACCCTGAAGCTTTGCGCCACAAAATACGGACCTACATTTCCAAAGTAGGGATCCTGTCCTTGTCTGGAGACGATGTCTCGCCCCTTGAGGTGGACGTATCGGAGGAGGAACTCACGGAGTCGATTAAGGAAACCCCGATATCCAAGAGTGCGGGACCAGACGGCTTCACGCCCATATTTTATAAGACTATACTCGGTGCTCTACTGCCTCATATGCTCTCTTCTTTTAAAGCCATCTTAGGGGGGAGAGACCTTCCCTCCGCAAGCCCTTGAGGCACATATTTGCGTGATACCTAAACCAGGTAAAGACTTAACAGAGGCAGCGAGTTACCATCCCATTTCTCTGATTAATGTGGATGTCAAGCTGTTTGCAAAGATTTTGGCGGATAGGCTCTCCGTGAAACTCCCGTCCATCATCCACCTTGATCAGGTGGGCTTTGTCAAGGGTAGAAAGGCGCGGGACAACATTCTTCGCTCTTGTCTCTTGATCGAGAGGGCTAGGATTTGTAAGTCCCCTCTCTGTCTGCTTTCCATCGATGCAGAGAAGGCCTTTGACAGGGTCCATTGGGGATTTTTGCGGGAGGCTCTGGCGCATATCGGCTTGGGTGACAGATTTTTGAATAGAGTCTCCTCTCTACACTCCCATTCCTCGACAAGGGTACGGATAAATGGGGGCCTATCAGGGTCATTTCTTGTTAAGAACGGGACGAGACAGGGTTGTCCGCTGTCCCCTTTGCTTTATGTCATCATCATGGAACACTTGGCTAATACCATACGAGATAACCGTGACATTCATGGGATGGTAGTAGGAGACACCCAACATAAGGCGGCGCTGTTTGCCGATGACATTCTTCTTTTCATTACTCGCCCGTCGGTGAACTTCCCTGCATTATTGCACGAATTTGAGATGTTCGGGGGCCTTAGTCATTTCAAGGTCAATTATTCAAAGACCGAAGCGCTGAATATATCTCTGCCCTCGTCCGAAGCGGCTTCCCTCGCAAGGGACCTCCCCTTTCGCTGGCGCACGGGCCATGTAGTCTACCTGGGAGTGAGCCTCCCGGTTGACTTGTCCGACGTTTTCCGTTTAAATCACCAGGTTATTCTGGATAAGGTGGGGACCATGTTGGAGCCTTATAGACCCTTGCGGCTGTCGTGGCTGGGGAGGATCCATGTTGTGGCGATGGACATCCTGCCAAGATTCCTCTATCTTTTCCAGGCCTTGCCTATATGGCCACCTGGGGTGTTCTTCTGTGCCCTCAGGTCAGTGATTTCTCGTTTCCTGTGGAATGGCAAGAAGTCGAGAGTCAATATGCAGATCCTGTCCTCCTCCACCCCAGGGAGTCAGGAGGTGCAGGCCTCCCGGACATTCGCAGATACTGTATGTCGGCCATTTTGGTAAGATTGCTAGACTGGCATTTTAAGGCAGCCACCAAACAATGGGTTCGACTTGAACAGGACGGGTTGCGATTCCACTTAAGTATCTGCAATGGATTCCGTCAAAGGCCTTAGCATCTATTGGTCCACTGTCTTTCCTTACTGCCGAGACGCTTAGGGCTTGGCACTCGGCTCGAAGAGAATTGGCGGAAGCGGAGTTTGCCAGCCCATTGACTCAGATTTTTCGCAATCCAGCGTTCCCCCCCCGGGGATGTCCTGTTGGACTCTCCTGGGGTGGAAGATGATATACGAGTCGGACATGTTCTGGTTAATGGAGAGTGCCCCCCATTGAGTTCCCTCCAGGCTATGACACCACATATTAAGATGAAATGGTGGGAATACCTACAACTGAGGTCCTTCATGAGCTCCCTCATGGGCCGGAGGGTTCCAACTTTGACGCTATCCACTTTGGAGGCAGTTTTTTGCTGCTAACACGGCACCTCCAAGAGGGATCTCTACCGTATACGGCATCCTAACCAAATCTGTGGGCACCGGGGCCCATGGCTATCGTAGGGCTTGGGAAAAGGAGCTGGGTAGGGGGGATTCCTGAGATGGATTGAGAGAATAGCTTCCTTATGGCTCATAAAACGTCTGGTTCATGCGAGGCTCTGGAAAAATGCCTTAATCTCCGATACAGGGTATCTCACCCCGGACAGGTTGCACAGGTTCTCTTTGGACGCCTCGCTCCTCTGCTGGAGATGTAGCTCCGAGATAGGCACCCTGCTACATATTTAGTGGAGCTGTCCCTCGATTCAGGAATTCTGGTCAAAAGTATTCCGCAACTATAACCTAGGGTGGGAATCTTGCAGGCACCCCGAAGTGGCCTTATTTTCCCTGCTCCCTGGCTCCTGGAAGTCTGGGAGGAAGGATATCCTTCAGTTTTGCCTAGCGGCGGCCCGTAGTGTGATCCCCTGATATTGGAAGAATCAAGATTCCCCCTCCATTCTGGAATGGTATTCTGAAATGGGGACGATCCGTAGATATGAAGAGATCTCAGCTGACTATTTTCAGACCCAGCGGGACTATGTGCTTGTTTGGACTGAGTGGATACTGTTCCACGATGCCCCTAACTTTCGAGACCTATTTAATTGAAAAGTGAGCCGTGTGATGCCGCTATCCCCTTGTGGGTTCCAGCCATCTGCTGATTGGTACAGCTCTTTTTCTCCTCTCTTGCGCCTTTACTTGTCCTTCTCCTTTTTTCCTCCTTCACTTTTGAGACTATGTCTTCCTTGTTTTTCTTTCCAACTAATACCAACCCTCTCTTCCCTGGACGGCTGTTTTGACTTTTGAATTTACAATGCCTTGTATATAGTTAGTGGGTTTTTTCTCTACAACCACACATCTCTTTTTGAGACGAAGCTCCCTCTTCCTAATTAATAGGGGATGAGGAAACTACTGTTTTCAATACTCAGATCGGTAGCAAACCGATGGGTGAGGTATTGTGTAAAGTGTAAGTGTATTAGTCGGTCTTGCTACGCATATGAAACAACACGCGGCCTTAACCGTTGTCGTGAGATTTATCAATATGTCGGCCGGTAGCAATGTTTGTAATGTTTCACATACTGAAAAACTTAATAAAGTTATATTTACAAAAAAACATTTTTGGAGCTGACATAAAAAACATCTAAATCATTTACAACAAATTTCATGCCAGTGCTGTGAAGCAAACTGTACATCATTTTATCTAGAATCATGAGTGCTAGAACATTCCAAGTCCATATCAGTACAATCGCATGCACAAAAAATGAAAAGTGTAACATTTTCTGCTTAATCAAGCCACACAAGTTACGATATTATGCTTCCTTGCTTAATTAAATATGCTTACCTCAGAAAACCATTTTGAGAAGAGACTGTGGCTATTGATTTCTATTAGTTGACCATACCTGTACCTAGGAAACAAGATTTACCAAAAGTTAATTATTCAGTTTCTTTACATGAAAAAAAACACCATACTATGAATAGTTTCCCCGTAAGATTGCCTAAATGGTAAAACCTTTTAAATTAACAATGTGCATGGGCTTGTCGCTTTATAAATGACACCTTTTCTTTTGCAGTTTATGAACTTGACAATTGGGTATTCCTTCCCAGTAACCATACTGGCTAAAATTCTGCCAGTCTGGAGGACTGGACAGGCTACACATCCCTTGCATTTATATAACATCCCACCGTGCGTGTATAAATATCTGATTTATACACATACAAATTGTGCTTTACTAATTGAAAGGGGTTAGGCTGGCTTAAATGTATTTTTACACTATTGGGCTACACAGATACAAGTAGGTAGATGGTAACTACCTACATGATCTGCTGTAAGTAGGGATGGGCGAACCCGAACTATAAAGTATGGGACCTGGACCAAACATAGTATTCAGTTACAAGGTCCCAAACACGGGTTTCCATGGGAAACCCGTATTACAGTTTCGGTCCAGGGGCTGCAAAAAAAAAAAATTATTAAAACATTATGATTATACTTACCTGTCCCCTGTCGCGTCCTCCCGTCTTGCTGTCCCAGCCGATTCTACTTCCGGGGCCGCTAATTAACTTCCGGCGGTATTCACTGCACTCGGCAGTCTTTGGCTTTTTCCGGTCGGCATCGCCAGTCTTCGTGCGATGCTGTCATGGTTCACCCAGGGTCATGGCCCGGGCCATGAACTTGGGTGACCTCTGACTGTCACTGTCAGCATCGGCCTGTTCTCGCTCTGTATAGACGCTTGTCTATACAGAGCGATGTAGCAGTGCTGACATTGCTATTCATGTGGGACTACGTCGGACTGAAGTTTTTTTAATAATAAAGATGGAGTCTCTAAATGTTTTTTTTTGTTTAATTTCTAATAAACAAAGAAAAATAATAATAAAATTTCTTTGTGTTGTTTTTTTTTAATCTTTACTAAAAATTGAAGGTGGTCATGTCTAATATTGGCATGACCCCATGAATTTAGTTAGGGCTTAGGGCCAGCTGATAATACACAGCTGGCCCTAACCCCATTATTACCCAGCAAGCCACACGGTACCAGGGCCGATGGAATAGTTGGATACATCACCAGAAGATGCTGCTTCTATGAATGCGCCATTTTCTGGGGCAGCTGCGGACTGCAATTTGCAGTGAGGGGTGGCCCTGAAAGCTTGGCATTTGCATCTGGCATTTGCGGCCGTGAAAAAAACCTGCTGCTAGTAAGTGCCGCATCCAGCAGATCCGTCAAACCGCACTTGCCGCACCCAAAAGCAAGCCTCAAAGAGAATGAATGGGGCTTGCCGGATTGGTGTTGCAAGTGCGGCCGATCCGGCAACATCTGCCGGAAACATCAGCAAACTGCTGATGTGAAAGGGGCCTTAACTTCTGATCCTCATCTCTGTGCTGAACAGTCTCAGCTCTACTTCATCAGAGACCAAGGGAACGAACAAAGCTATTATCCCCGTGGTCCCTGAAGGAGAGGCTGTAGCGCTTCGGCATTGTAAGGGGGAGGGAGGTAACTCAGGTCACCTGAGGAAAGCTCAGGTCATGCCACCTGAGCTGTCCTATCAGAAGATTGCCTCAAAAAACATGAAATTCGTGGCGAAAACTGCGAGAAAAATGTCGGGGGTTTTGTGCTTTTTGTGGCACAGGAGATGCAGATGAACACCTTGGACACAGTGCATGCAGTTTTAAGCCTGCATTGCACCAAAAAAGCATGAAATCCGCAGCAAAAGTGTTGCAGATTTCATGCTTTTTGGTGCAATTTAGGCCTTAAACTGCATGCATTACATCCAATGTGTTCACCTGCATCTCCTGGGCCAAACAAAAAGCACAAAACCTGCAACATTTTTTCCCGCAGATTTCATGCATTTTGGTGCAATTTTCTTGCTTTTTGGTGCAATCTTCTGACAGCTCAGTACATAACTGGTAAAAGGAGCGTGATTTGCGGCATTGTAACCGGGGAGACACTGGGGTCACCCGAGGACAGCTCAGGTGGCATGACCTGAGCTGTCCTCAGGTGACCCGAGTTACCCTTCCTTACAATGCCACAGCGCTCCGCTCTCCTTAAGGGACCAGGGGGATAGAAGCTTTGTTCGTCCCCTCGGTCCCTGATAAAGCAGAGCAGACAGTGTTCAGCACAGAGATGAGGGTTGAGGGGTTAATAAAGATGCAGACCCTAGATGTATGTTTTTATTTTGTTTATTTTTTGATGAACTATTCAAAAAAAAAATGTGATGTGGCTTTGCCATATTTTTGTATGACAGCCAGGTACAGCAGGCAGGTACAAGCTGCCCCCAACTTACTATTTGTACCTGACTGGAAACAAAAATATAGGGAAGCCCTTTTTTTTTAATGTTTTCATGAAATTCATGAAATAAAAAAATTGACATAGGCTTTGCCCTATTTTTGTGTTCAGCCAGGTACAACTAGGCTGCTGGGGGCTGGAATCTGCAGCGCAGGGTGGCATAAAATTTCTGCCCCCCCACGCTGCGAATTGCAGTCTGCAGCCACCCCAGAAAATGGTGCGTTCATACAAGCGCAATCTTCTGGCTGTATCCAGCTCTTCCAGCGGCCCTGGTGCTGGGTAGCTCGCTGGGTAATAATGGGGTTAGTGCCAGCTTTGCTTTATCAGCTGGACCTAAGCCAGAAATTCATGATACCATGCAGATATTAGAAATGACCAACATGAATTTCTAGTAAAAATAAAAAAAATAAAAAAACACAATTTTTTTTTATTAGAAATAAAACAAAAAAAGAACATTTAGAGATTCCATCGTAATTATAAAAAATGTTCAATCCGACATAGTTCAACATGAACAGCAATGTTAGCTCCGCTAAAGCGCTCTGCATAGACAAGCGTCTATACAGAGGGAGAACAGGACGATACTGACAGTGACAGTCAGAGTTCACCATAGTTCATGGCCCGGGCCATGTCTGCGCGTGAACCCTGGCGACACTGACCAAACACGGCCTGAAATAGTCGAAGACTGCCGATGCCGGCCGGAAATTGCTAAGCAGTGCTGTGAATATCCCGGAAGTTAATGAGCGGCCCCAGAAGTAGAAGCAGCCAGGACAGCAGTGGCAAGTATAAATATAATGTTTATTATTAATGTTATGTTTTACTTTACAGCCCCCCGACCCATCCCATATCTCTGTAAAGTCCAAGTTCGGAGGTTCAGACACAAGTTTGCGTACCTTATAAAAACATCAATATAACCCGGCCAGGGCTACACCGATATTTTTCCTGTGAATAAGCACACCAATTTATCACTTTGGCAAAAAATGAATTACTTTATTATTTAAAAAACATTTTTTCATTTAAACTCCTCAAAAATACAATTACATAAACATGTTAGAGGGCACACAGTCCCTTTATGCCCATACGTAGGCGGAATCTACATGGATACAGAGGCGACAGGGGACCTGTGTGATCCAGTACAAAGAACACGCTCTGCACCAGGTACTGTTTGAGATACTTTGAACCCTATTTTCTTGCAGTAAATAGCAGCTGGACTGCTTAAAAATACTGAGCACTTTATTAATTTTGGGAAATTTTTGGGAAAGGATCTTGGACAGACACAAAAGTGATGGTACTGTACTTAATCATGCGCAAATAATGTTGGATCTCTGTTTAAACACCAACCCTGTTCAATGTCCATAAAGGGTCTGTGTGCCCTCTAACATGTTTATGTAATAGTATTATTGAAGAGTTTTAATGAAAAAAATGTTTTTTAAATAATAAAGTTATTCATTTTTTGCCAAAGTGAGAAATTGGTGTGCTAATTCACAGGAAAAATATCGGTGTAGCCCTGGCCGAGTTATATTGATGTTTTTATAATGTATAACTTTGATAAAGGTGAAGCACTATATTACTAGAGGATCTTGATGTACAAGTTTGCATTATCTGCGGCCCCGAACTCGGACTTTACAAAAAAAACCTTGGGCGAACCCACCGATCCCGAACATCGGGGGTTCGCCCAATTCTAGCTGTAAGCCCTTCTCTCCTATGTTCTATGTCTAGTTGTAGTTTCCGGATCCACATGAGGTACCAGGTATTTTACACTAGAGCTCGACCATAGCTATTAAAGTGACATGGTGATAAGTATTAATCTATCTTTTCTCCACTTTTCATCTGTTTTGTATAAAGCACTCCTAATCAGTCCTGAAATATGACCAGCATTACATTAAGGAAGAGACTGCATCCCAGGTTTGGGGACACCATTAGTCCACATTTTTCTGTACCTGTACTTAATATCTCTGCCACAGGCACACATCTACTAATCCAGTACTTGAATGATATGATCCGAACGAAAGAGGCTAGATAAGTCAGTTCAAAGCAGTAATATATAGGTTCCTTCAGCAATAAGGATAAACCGTGTAATTATTGCATCTAAACATTATTAGAGGTATGTGTCCTCTTTTGCTTTTCCCTTTCCCCGATTTCTTCCTCGCTACTGCTCTCTACCTCCTACTTTTATTTCCAGTCTTGTAATCTCACATTGAGTCATCTGGTAGCCCCTAGTGAAGACACTGTGGCCACAAGATAAATCCATGTGTATGAGATCACTGACATCACTAGGTATGACAACCTACTCACGGCACTATGCAATTTATTAAATTTGTGTATCACTCGTGATTTATACATAGTCTCATTATATTACTATGATAGGACACACCCACGGCGAGGTATCGGTACGAGTAATTAACCTAAAACAGGTTCTAATGATTTATTTTTCATTGTTGTGTTGGCTTAAGTACGCCATGAGGCACAGATGTTTATTTACATATGTAATGAGTATAAGGCTTATACCAATGTTAGCACTTTATGCAGTATGTTTGTGTTCATTATTATGAAGAAATGTTTATAAACATGTAGAGATTTTTTCTGTTTGTTACACAGTGTCAGTCTAATTGATAAAGGCTAACCAGTCTAAACGTTTTATTTACTTAACGACTGATCATCAATAAAGAATCAATATTTTGAATGCAAGAAGATTGTTTTCTCATATTTCCATGTGTCAAAGCCATCTCTTAATAATACTTCTCTCCGGTTATCACCTGGCCATAATTTTGCTCCTTCCTGTGACGTCTTCCCTGCCCTGTACACAGGCATCACAGCTGATGTCACTGTAATTGACAGCTGGCTCTCCTTTACTAACTCAGCGCATGCGTGCTGAGTTAGTTGAGAGGAGCTCTTTAAGGCTTGCATTGCAGGGACACCGCAGGTACACTCAGCAGCTCTCGGACAAGCAGAATCCCTCCTCAAACTCGTTATCAGAAGCCCTGCATGAGGAGGGCTTCTGTGCAAGCACAGGATTCCTGCCCTGCTCCGTGTATACTGCATAACACGGAGCAGGGCAGGGAAAGGTGAGGACGTCACACAGGAGGCGGGGACAGACGGACAGGACCGCAAGAAGCAATATCTCGCTCTGCGCCTGTGTCAAGCAGAACAAGGAGGCGCAGGCAAGGAAGAAATGACTGACAGAAGGGAGGCAGCAAGGGCATGTAAACAAAGTGGAACAGAGACGCAGGGGGCGTGAAATGCCTCTATGGAGTGAGGTGGGTCCAAGCACAAGGGCCTGCCTCCATGGCTTCTAACTGTAAGTTTATCATAGCCTATATCTCGGGGTACAAGCCCCACACACACATGGGGGACCTCTTGCCTGAATGCAAGTAAGTATGCTGAAACAATATATCAAGTGTCACAGCCTCAGATACTCTGAATTCAAACTGTCAGTCTAGGAGAGGGGATTGTTGATTCAGCTCCTACCTTATAGGAGCTCCGCTCCCCTCGTCCCGCTCTTCGCACTCTCCGCTCCCCTCGTCCCGGTCCATGCACGCTCTGCTCCCCTCGTCGCGGTCCACGCACGCTCCACTCCTCTCGTCCCGGTCCACGCACGCTCCACTCCCCTCCCCTCGTCCCGGTCCCTGTACACTCTGCTCCCCTCATGCCAGTCACCACATGCTCCACTCCCCTCATCCCAGTGCCTGCACGCTCCTCTCCCCTTGTCCCGGTCCCCGCACGCACAGCTCCCCTCGTCCCGGTCCCCGCTCACTCTGCTCACCTCGTCCCGGTCCCCGCACGCTCTGCTCACCTCGTCCCGGTCCCCGCACACTCTGCTCACCTCGTCCCGATCCCCGCACGCTCCACCCCCCCTCGTTCCAGTCTTCGCATGCTCCGCTCCCCTTGTCCCAGTCTCTGCACACTCCCTTCCCCCAAAGACAGGGGAGCGGAGCATACAGTGACTAGGACTGGGGAAGCAAAGTGTGCAGTCTTCGCCACGGAGCCCACCTCAATTGTGATGTCGTCTGAAAATCTATAAAGGAAGAGAATACAGCATCAAAAAACAGATTCCTGGGCCTTCTGGATACAAATTCTTGCCACGGTGCAGAGGGCGACAGGGGTGACTGTTCTGTGTGACTCCTTGACTTGTGTACTTGGATTCATGGATGATATAGTGGCAGATGATTGGGGGAGGTTGGCTATTGGTAGACTTCTATATGCCGCCAGGAAGCTTATTGCCGTACATTGATTAAATGATAAACCGCCAACCAAGTTAGAATTTGCTAATAAAATAAATTGTATTATTCGTCTGGAACAGAATGTGTACAATAAGCCAGATCAATATGCACAATTTGAAAATGTGTGGGGTGGATGGCTGGACTGTCCGGATCTAGCCTCTGGTGATCTTCTGTGGGATAGACTGCTTAAGTGCCTTGGACGATAATGGGCTCGCACATAAACAAAGGTAGAATGTGTTAGTATATTGCAGTACAAAGTGTGATGTATTACATTTTGTTGAAGTTTATTGGCTGTATGGACTGGGGGAGGGGGCGAGGGGTAAAGGGGTAAAGGGGTGGGTGGGGGTTTGTGGTGAGAAAAATAAATAGGGTGTTTTTATATGTACTGGACCTAACTGGTTATATTGTATATATCACTTACTTCTTTGAAGTTGCTGGGCACAGCTGCAGCTCTCTTCCCCTTCGGATTTAACCACGCTCCAGGCTGGAGTTCACATGGACATCACCGTCAAACTGCCTTGCTGCTCCTGGTCACGTGTGGTGCACATCTGGTCACAAGGTCATTGCTTAGCAACGGGTATATACAGAGGCGGCAGCACTCAACGATCATCAAGTTGATTCTTTATTGTACAAACAGCATAAAAGGCGATCATCAAAGGTGTTTACAGGGGACGCAATGGGGAGAATGGGATGTGGGAGGTGCCAAAGCCTGGAGAAGCGCCCCGTGGTGGGCGTGAAACGGCCCGTCACTTGAGGACAACCCATCCTCCCCCCTGCATCCCCTGTAAACACCTTTGATGATCGCCTTTTATGCTGTTTGTACAATAAAGAATCGACTTGGAGATCGGTGAGTGCTGCCGCCTCTGTATATACATATTGTATACATCAGTTGACTGCACTGCTACATTTTTGTATGACTCTTGATTTCTCAAATGAAAACTATTTGATTCAAAAAACAGATTCCTCTACTGCAGGTATCAGTGTCACAGTGACATAATGGCCAGGGCTGTACTGTATAGCAATAATCCTGCTGACAGGTTCCCTTTAAGAACTGTGAGGAAAAAGTTAACACAGACTGAATAAAACTTTGAACAAAACTTTCCTTGCATAAGACTTCCGCCCACACATGTTCCTAGGAGTAGAGATAACAGAATAACTTCACTCCCCAATATAAGAAAATGAAACTTATGTTTAATTAACACGAAACGAGACTGGCCTTGAGGAATAGCCTTGAAGCTAGCTTGAATTCTGTCTTATCTATATGACGTATTATGCTTGACTTTTGCTATATAATATCTTGTATGTACAATAAAGCTCAGTTCAGAGCGCACACTCTTGCTTTATGTGCAGATACCAGCATTTGTCTGTATATCTATAAGGCGGGAAGCCAGGGAGGGGAGGTCACTGGTGGTCCCCTCTCATTTGGTCATCACTAGCAACAGTTGTGACAGCTTGTGTCAACCTAACATTCCTGGCGCCCGAACAGGGACCCGCGCCTACTTCAGGACCCAGTGGACCATCTTGCCACACCGAGGACGAGGAGACCAGACTTGGGGACCAAAACACCTGGCCAGGTAAGAGTTGGAACTTTCTTTCCACTCTTTGCTCCCCATCTCTGTCCTCCTTTACCTCACCGCTGCAAGAGGGACACGGGGTAAGAAACCTGGGTAATTGGCGGGTCACCACTGAACTCTGAAACGAGAAAGCTCTTGTTAGTAGATGTTCTTCCTGTTTTGTGTCTGTCCTCCTCTCTTATTAACCACAAGTTAGAGAAGGTTGAAAACAACTGGTTCCTTCAGGCTAAAACTGTAACCCAGAGCCAGGCCGGTTACCTTCGGGTTCCGGAGCGAGTGCAGTGGAAGCAGTGCCAGTGCTAAAACCACTTTGGGACGAACCAGTAAAATCAACCTGATCAGCTCTCACATACGTGAGTGTTGCTGAAGGGATCATAAGAACTAAATGTTTACTGTATTAGCAATTCTGGGAGTAGCACTCTTTGCCATAGTCATAGGGTACAGAATATATCTCCACCACCTAAGAGGTATTCTCAATACTCAGCCCCCTCTAAGACGAAGACAAGACGCACGAACCTCGAAAAAGAGTACAGAAGAGAGCAGCCTCCGGCCGGGTGTTTGTAAAAATACCAAAGGGAGCAGTCTCCGGTACTTGCAATCTATGTTAACCTCGAAGAGAAATGTCAAAGAGAGCAGCCTCCGGTCGGGTATTTGTAGAAATACCAAAGGGAGCAGTCTCAGGGTACTTCCAAGTTTGGTACCTCCGTCCAAGAGAAATTAAAGGATCTAAAGGCTGAGAAGAATATCAGAGGAGAAGAATGGGTCAAGGAAACTCGAAGAATGGAGAAGGAAGCCCTTTATCACACCTCATTATGTGCTATTATGGAAAAGCTACAGCGAAGCAATCTAAGGAAATTTTTCAAGCATTCAGCTTAAAAGGAGAGGACAAACTGAACCCAACCAAGTGGGAAAAGATAACGAGTACCAGATCAGGGATAATAAAGGACAGATCGTGGAGTGACACCGTTCAAAGACTCACGCAACTGGCAAAAATAGCCCAGAAAGAGAAGTGGAGATATCATAAGATAAGTGGGAAATAAACGGTTATGACGCCACAATCACCAGCTGTAAAATGAATAACGTGTCAGGTGAAATGACAAAATTTGTTTATTACAAAGATAAACCTCTAGAAGGTGATGCTAAGTTAATTGATCCAGAATGTGTAAAGTACGTCAATAAGCAGGAACAGAGGTTGGATTTCAAAGAACACTCAATTTGAGTCAGTGTGAGATTTTAGAGGCGGAAATTGGAAAGTGCAATTAGAAAAGCAAAAGAAAGTACGGTTTAGAAAGTGCAAGTAAATGGTTACAAGTGGCACAAAGTCGAGAAAAGGGTAGAAAGAAAAGTGAGAAGAGAAATTTACTCATGTCTATGAACACCCGACCCCTCCCCCTGATCTTCCTTCTTCTTCCCCTTCTCCTATAACCCCTCAGTTAAATCATGTGTTGGAAACACAGTTGAACTCTCAAACACATCCTTGTTGTTCGGGGTCTCCTAAAATTGAGGCACCTGGAGGGATGATTAATGTGCTGAGCGCCCAAGAGGAAATAGTACATGTGCTGACACTGTGGGGAAGTGGGACATTACTAGACAGAAATATCTACCGACAGACAGATACTGAATAAATGTGTATTTTTGCATACACCCATCAAATCAATTCTCTAATTTGGACCAACCTGGCAAAAGGTATTGATACCCTTAGTGTCTCCCCAGAAAATTATCCTTCTAAAGGGTCACCATGATGCCCTGCCTGACTATAGGGGATGCTCTGTAGGATACTGAATAAATCTGAGATTCAGTGATCTCTTGCATTGCTGATAATTCAGTATGGTCCAGAAGATTCTGATGCGGGTACTTTGTGGCTAAAACCAAGATAATATCTATCAAATTTGCCAGTGTTTGAATTGTATGAGTGTGCTGAATATTTGTTATGATTCCAATTCTTTGTTACTACCTTTTTGTTGCCTGATCTGGCAATGCTAATGAGATTGAATATACTGTGTTTTAAAATGGTGTTAATGAAAATCATGATAATGGGGAGTAAACTAGAAGCTTACAGTGGCTGCTTCTGACGACATTCCTGAAGTTGATTATCTCATAGCAACTATAGGGACGTGGAATGCACTTTATTTGTAGGCACATAGTCGTTCAAGGTCAAAATGTGTGAGAAGACACAAAGGAGTAACCCCCCCACATGCATCCCTGATAATCTTATCAAAGCAGTCTGTTTCTTTCATGGGAACTAGTCTCCTCACACCTGGCAAGTGGTGGCAGTGTAACATTATTTATCTGTATGACCTATAATGATGTGAGAATATTTCTTACACACATTTGCTCTGTCATCTTCTGATTCCCTCATGCGAAGGGGGATGGAGACAATTATGACAGAATTTAAATGTTTTTGTGGTAAAGCATAAACCAGTTATAGTTTATGAGTATAGCGCCAACATATTCTGCAGTGCTGTATTATTTGTTGCCTAGCTATCAATATAATTAGTAGAGAATTTTGTTGAATAAGTATTTTCTGACTTTTGAAACTAATACAAATTCTTTAGTGTTTTATTTCAGATGTATGTATAGGAGAGATGATCTTACACTGGACACCGGTAGGATCCTCGCATGAGGTAATCAGAGCAATTGGTTTTGAGTCCTTGCACTTTTGTAAGCAAGTGGAGCGCCTTGCTACAATTCTTACAATGACGGTAAGCATATTAAATGCAGAATTGGTAAATCACGGTGAGGTAGACACCATGTTACCAGTCTAGGATGGTATAACCACGTTGACAACACTGCAGGTGTCCTCCCAGAGGTAGAGGGCAAGGTACAAAAAATAAAGTTTAGGTAGAGGCAGGAGGTTACCCATCCCAGCCTTGTTACGTCTGGCTGACCTGAGCACCCTCCCAGTATCAGACTGCCCAAACAGAACCAAGAAGGTACTCAGGGGAAAGTGGGAGTTGTGCTGAAGGATGGGAAAAAGGGCAGGCCATGACGTCTCTTATCATCAAAAGTTAGAATAGTTTCTGCTTGGCCCCACTTACGCCTCAACAGGTCATAAGTGAAATCAGATGAATACCTCCTGGATTGTTCCTGGTTTCAGGTAAAGCTGTGTATACAATCCTGCATTATTCTTGTGCACAACACAACTCAGAAAGGTAAGAGGTTCAAACAAGCAGCTGCTCCACAGGTTTTTTTAAAATTGCAAATAGTGAGCGGACAAGGAGACGAAGAATTATAGTATAAACATGTCCTAGTACGTGTGAAACTCTCTCTCCTATACAGGATATAATAAGATGTCAAATATACATTGGTTAAAATGTTCTAAAGTAGAGTAAGTAGATAAATGAGTAAACAATATGGTTTTGCTTGTTTAAATATATTGATCATAATATGGTTAATAAATAATTGAACCTTTTTCAAGATATCCTGTTATCTCTTTTTTTGACCTATTTTTCAGAAAAACTGGAAGACCATTGATAAGTATAATTATATTGTCTAATATTATTATATCTGTTTGACTCTACCTTGTTATATTGCTTTTATTTGTTCTTTAACAGGTTTGCTGTGACATGCTTCTATACAGACTATTGACTGTGTATGTACCTGGTGACACTTATATATATATATGTAAGATCAGGGAAAGGTTAGGGATAGATAGGGTGAGTCGGCGTGGATCGGGGGCACCACAAGCGTTCAAAAGGGTGCCGACCTCCGCTGTGTAGGTAGGTTTCCAGCTTTAAGGACATTGTTAGGGAACTATTAGGAGTGGTCATATCAATTATCAAAACTTTGCAAATTTTATATGTTTGTTCTTTCACATTATCTTCGGTGACTAATTTTTTTTTTTGTTCCAATAATTTTTATTGAGGTTATGCAAAGCAAATACACTGACGTAAACATGGACAAGAATACATAAACAAGAAACAGCCAAGGCGAAGTAAAGGGGGGGTGGAGGTTTGGATGAGACAAGGACCACCAGGGACCTAAACGCAGATACCACATACATTGTGAACAAAGGCAGAAATAGCAACATGAATAACTCCGTGAACGGCCAGCATCAAAAGTCTAAGTCTCACACAATCGGAACTGCAGACGGGTGGGCCGCCCATCGTGCCCAGTCGTCTATCACCCTGTTTCTGGTGGCATTATCTAAAGCTAGGTGGTATTCATTGTGGAATATCACATTCAGACGATCAGTGACCTCTGCAATAGAAGGGGGGGCGTCCGCCCGCCATTTAGCTGTGATGCTCAACCTTGCAGCAGTTAAAACATTAGAAATCAGCGTTCTGGAGTCCCTGGGAAAGAGATCGATCCCTACATGTAAGATTGCCAGCTGCGGCGACACCTGGACACGCATGCCCATTACCGACCCCATCAAGCCAGAGATAACTGCCCAAAAGGGGGCCAGTCTGGGGCAGGACCACCACATGTGGGCCAGTGTACCTCTTTCTCCACAGCCCCTCCAGCATAGAGGGGATCGATCCTGGGAGAAGCGCGCCAGGGTCACCGGAGGGTAATACCACCTCATATGAATTTTCTTCAGGATTTCCAGGTGATTAACACACCAGGAAGCTGCCTGTAAGACCCTCAGTCCCCTATACCAGTCTTCCTCCGGGGCCGTGAACCCCAGGTCTTCCTCCCATCTCCTCATGTAGCTTGGTTTATTGGGGAACAAGGCCGCAGTCAAAAGTCTATACACTCCCGACAAAGCTTTTTCTTTAGTGGGGGAAAAAAGGAACTTTTGAAAATGGGAGACCTCAGGGGGAGGGCGGTCCCTCCATGTCCCCCCAAGAGAGCTAAAGAAATGTGAGATCTGCGCATATTGGTAGAAAGTCCTCTCTATACCCGGAAATCTCGCACAAAGGCTCGAAAAGGGGCTGGGACAACCCGACTCAAGGAGGTCCGCACAGTTGCAGATCCCCGCCCACGTCCAAGGACCAATGTTCAGGAAGGTGATATGAAAAGGCAAAGCCCTAATGTCTATATCCTTAGGGGATAATGAGATCTGCTTCCCCACCTCTTCCCTCCAGGTTCGCAAGAGTGAGACCATCGTGGGGAGCTGCAGGGACACTCTCGTAGGGGCCAAGCACTCCGCCTCCAAAAGATGGCGCAGAGAACCAGTCCCAAGGAGAGGGGACTCAAGACCCACCCAGCCCCCAGTGCCCCTCGCCATCCACCAAAGCTTGGCCTCTTGAAGCATTGTAGCTCTGTAGTACGCCGACAAATTAGGAACTCCCATTCCCCCTTGACTGTAAGGCAGATACATGATATTCCCCGATACTCTGGCTCTTCGGCCTGCCCAGATGTATGCATGCACGGCTCGTTGCAAGCGCGTTAGTAGGTTGGAGGGAATAGACAGAGGCAGATTGCGAAAGAGATATAGAACTTTCGGGAGGAGGAACATTTTAAAAGCATGAATGCGCGCCACCCACGACAGGGCTGGCAGGGGGTGAGTGTTTGTTTCTCTGCGCAGGGAGGCCAGGAGAGCATCCACATTAACTGACACTATCCGGTGAGTGTTTGTTAGGGTGATCCCGAGGTACGGAACACCCTCCTCCCTCCAAACGAAGGGAAACTTCTGACGCAGTCTGGCAGCAAGCGGGCCCGGGACACCGATGTGGAAAATTAACGATTTAGTCACGTTTAATTTATAATATGATAATTTGGTGAACAGGGCCAGGGCGTCCATCACCGCCGACAGGGAGGTCTCTAAGTCAGTGCAAGCTATAATAATATCATCGGCGTAGAGCCCAATTTTATGGGATATCTCACCGACGGAAAACCCAGTTATAGCCGGGTTTGATCTAATAGATTCCGCCAGCGGTTCGATTATCAAGGAAAAGATAATAGGAGACAGGGGACAACCCTGGCGGGTACCGTTGGTCAGAGAAAAGGCCGAGGAGAGAAATCTGGAGGAGAGCACTCTGGCGTTCGGGTTGGAATACAAGGCCAAAATGGCTGAGAGAACAGGGCCCCGAAACCCAAATTTCTCTAGGACAGAGGCCAGGTAACCCCAGTGCACCCTATCAAACGCCTTTTCAGCGTCAAGTGACAGGAGGGCACTGTGGATCCCAGCCCCTTCAGCCACACTAATCAAATCAATAAAGCGCCTCGTGCCGTCCTTCGTCTGCCTCCCGCTCACAAAGCCCACCTGATCCACATGCAGCAGCGACGGGGTGACTCTCTGGAGTCGGCATGCCAGGAGTTTTGAGAACACCTTCACGTCGCAGTTAAGCAGTGAAATCGGACGGTAGCTACCAGGGTCGTCCGGGGGTTTCCCCTGCTTTGGAATAGTGACAATAGTCGCCGCGAGGGCACAGGGGGAGGTGGTACCCGCTCCCTGCCAGAATTTGCACGCCCTCGTGAGGAAGGGAGCCAACAAGCGGGCGAATGTATGGTAATAATTGTTGGGGAGACCGTCCGGGCCCGGGGCGGAGTGGCGTTTAGTGGAAAAGATAACCGTAAGATTTCAGCGTCCGTTATAGGGGAGTTCAGGTCGTCCACTTGCTCCGGCGACAAGCGGGGAAGCCGCAAGTCGCCCAGGAACCTCTGGAAGTCCTCCGGGGTCGGGGCCGGTGCCGAAGGGTCATCTTTAATGTTATAGAGTTGAGAGTAGTAGTGTGCGAAAGCATCTGCGATCTCGATGGGGTTAGAGCGAAGCACACCGGAGTGGTCTTTCAAGGCCGAGATAGAGGATATAAGCTCCCTTTTCTTAATACGCTTGGCCAGTAGGGCCCCGGCCCGATCTCCTGCGGAGTAGAAGCAGGGCCGGCTCCAGGTTTCTGTGGGCCCCGGGCGAAAAGGTCTCAGTGGGCCCCCTTTAAGTACATATCGCGGACTATTATATATTAATATATATATATATATATATATATATTATTGCCGCACACTTACCGCAAGCCCCATAGACAATGCATGGGGCTTGCCGCAAACGTGCAGCAAGTGCAGCCGCCAGACGGAAAATGCGGCAGATGCAGGTTTTTTTTTACCGCAACTGCCACATTTAAAAAAAAACTCCTATGTGAAGGCAGCCTTACAGGAACAGTGACTGCCGAATCCAGCAAGAGCTGTTTCTGACAGTGAGTATATTACACATTGTTAGGAGCGGGCTAAAATGCGATTGCATTCCCTTGCGCCTTTTTAAAAATACCCTTCAAATGCAAAATGTTGCATTTTTGTGCGTCTGAGGATGCTTGGTATATACACAAGCATCCTGAAGCACACAAATAATGCAAGCAGCTCAATGGAGCCGCACTGCCATATGGTGGCACCGCAGCCAAGCGGAGTGTCTGGCCGTCCAGATCTCTCTTCTCCTCACCTTTCTTCTCGCTGCTCCGGTCTCCTCCGGTCGCTCTGCACATATCAGCACAGTGATGACATCGTGCCCCTCCATGCTGAGCTGCAGAATGCAGACAGCGGCAGAAGAGACTATGGAGAAGAATGCTGCTGGCAAAGGTGGCTGAGACTATAGGAGCGGAATCCGCGGGGGGCTACCACTGGTACACATACTTCGTACACACGCGGCTCTGCTCCGTACACTTCGTACACACGCGGCTCTGCTACGTACACCTCATACACACGCGGCTCTGCTCCGTACACCTCGTACGCACGCGGCTCTGCTCCGTACACCTCGTACACACACGGCTCTGCTCCGTAACCTCGTACACACCGGCTCTGCTCCGTACACCTCGTACACACACGGCTCTGCTCCGTACACCTCGTACACACACGGCTCTGCTCCGTACACCTCGTACACACACGGCTCTGCTCCGTACACCTCGTACACACACGGCTCTGCTCCGTACACCTCGTACACACAGGGCTCTGCTCCGTACACCTCGTACACACAGGGCTCTGCTCCGTACACCTCGTACACACAGGGCTCTGCTCCGTACACCTCGTACACACAGGGCTCTGCTCCGTACACCTCGTACACACACGGCTCTGCTCCGTACACCTCGTACACACACGGTTCTGCTCCGTACACCTCGTACACACACGGCTCTGCTCCGTACACCTCGTACACACACGGCTCTGCTCCGTACACCTCGTACACACACGGCTCTGCTCCGTACACCTCGTACACACACGGCTCTGCTCCATACACCTAGTACACACTCGCCTCTGCTACATTCACACTGTAAATCCCTCCTGACCCCACACATAACCTTCACCTAATTGCCATACACCTAGTACACACTCACCTCTGCTACATTCACACTGTAAATCCCTCCTGACCCCACACATAACCTTCACCTAATTGCCATACACCTAGTACACATTCACCTCTGCTACATTCACACTGTAAATGCCTCCTGACCACACACAAACTTCACCTTATTTGAGCATCATTGATGGCCAGCAGAGTCCTGGATACACTGAGGAGCTGATCATGAGACCCCTGACTCCTCCCCTCCATGTGACATCATCGCAGGTCCTGTAAGCACACTAGCACAGAGTGTGTGCAGCTCTGTCGGCTCCCGTGGAGGGGGGAGGAGGGAGACCTCCGATGCTGCAGCCTGCAGGAGCCTGAAAATGACCCCCCAGCTGCCCCCTGGATATGGCTCTGGCTGTGGGGGCAGTGCTCAGGGGCCCCTGAGGCTAGGGTCACACTTGCATTGTGACCCTAGCCTTATGCAAGTATACTATGTTGCAACGCTGCTATGCGCTGGAGGCAGCCCATAGAAACCCGACGTTTACCGTGACAACCACTGGTTGTCAATGTAAACTGCGGGTTTCTATGGGCTCAGTTACTGGCAGCGCATAGCGTTAAACGCTCTGCGCTGCAGCAGACAATACTTGCGTCAGGCTAGGGTCACAACACAAGTGTGACCCTAGCCCTCAGGGGCCCGGTGGGCCCCCTCCAAGCCGTCGGGCCCCGGCACTTGCCCGGGTACGCCGGGTGCTGACGCCGGCCCTGAGTAGAAGGACAGCTTGGACCTGCGGAGGCATTTCTCATGCTGCGACAGCAGAAATGCCCGCAACTGTGTCCTAACATCATACAACTGCTGACTCACTCCGGGAGAGGGGGTCGTTTTGTGGATCTCCTCCAGGTCTTGGAGGCGGGCCAAGACTTCCTCTCTGCGCCTTTCTCTTTCCCTTTTGAGACGGGAGGCCTGTTGGATAAACAGTCCTCTAACATACGCCTTATGGGCCAGCCCCATCGTCTCATCAGAGACCTCCCCGTTATCATTATGGAGAAAATAGTCAGAGAGCGCACGTTTTATATCTGTAACCATCTGCTGACATGATAAGAGGTCTGGGTTGAGCCTCCAGGAGTAGGGTGCCTGAGGTCTGCCCGCCAGGGAGAGGGACAGGGAGGTAGGAGCATGGTCGGACCACGTAATGAGTCCCACGTCCGCTTTGGTACAGACAAGCAGGGTCCCACTATCCACCAAGAAAAAATCGATGCGCGAGTAGGACCTATGCCTGTTAGAGTAGAACGTATAGTCCAGCTCCCCGGCGTGCAGGTACCTCCAGATGTCATGCAGGTGTAAAGACCTGCATAGGCGACCCAATTCCCCCGCCTGGCAACAGCCCGACCCGCCGAGGAATCTGAGTGGCTGGACATTACAGCAATAAAATCCCCAGCCATTACCAGCATACCCCTAGAATGTTTCTCTACCAGTTTCATAAGAGAGCGGAAAAACTTGATCTGAAAAGCATTTGGCGCGTATAGGGTCACTAGAGTAAACAGCATGTCATACATTTTACATACGAGGATTAGAAACCTTCCAGCAGGATCTGCCACAGACTCCAGAAGCTGAAAAGGAATGGATGATCTAATAAAGAACCCCACCCCTGCCTTCTTCCCATCGCTGTTAGCAAAGTAGGATTTGCCGTAGAGGCGGTGGTGGACTCTAAAGTTATCTGCCTGTAGCAGGTGTGTTTCTTGAACACATATAATGTCCGCTCCGCTCCTGCGGGCTTCAGACCAGAAGAGAGAACGTTTCACAGGAGAGTTCAGACCGTTCACGTTCATTGAAAATAGTTTAAGGCTCATGGTGGATTGTAGGGGAGCCCAGATAGTCTCGAATCTCACCAGGGAAAAGTCCAGGACAGGAAGAGGGAGAGACCCAAGGGGTCGAGACAGGGGGTAACAAAACATCCATGTAAACTGTAGGGGCAGACCGGAGTCTGCTGTGGGGGAGGCAGAGGCCCCACGGATGAGCACCCGGGGGCCCCCATCTCGCCAGGGCAACCAACAGGATAACATTACTCACGAAACCCAACAGGGCGGGGTGCGACATCCCAGTCACATATACGACTCAAGTGTCACATCATGTGTCAGCGAGCAGTATCCCACTCCGGATCCATCCTTTGCTCAGCTGGGGAAGCAGGTTTCCTCTTGGCCTGGGAATCAGTGGAACCAGCAAGACCCCAGGCTTTCAGAGGTTTATCCAGCAGCTTGGGGGAAGTGAAGATATGGCGATCCCCCTTGTACGCAAATCGGACTCGCACTGGAGTGCCTCAGCTGTACGGGATCCCAGCAGCCCGCAGGGTCCTGCACATAGGACCGAATTCCTTCCGTTTCGCCAGAGTGCCCACAGAGAGGTCAGGGTAGGCTGAGACGTTGGTTAGGGCGCGGGGCAGCTCCGGATTCCCTCGCAGGGCAAGCATGAGATCTTCTCTGCGTCTGTCCGAGGGCAGGCACGCCAGGACATCTCTCGGCAGCGCAGGGTTCACATGGGATGGTTTGGGGATCCTGTGTATGCGATCCGGTTTCACCAGAGCAGGAGCAGTGCCAGGGAGGACATGTAGAATGAGCCTGGAGAGGAGATCAGGCAATGCAGAATCAGCCACATCCTCAGGAATCCCCCTCAGCTTAACGTTAGCCCTCCTGCTCCTGTCCTCCATCTCCCAGAGTTTAGCCTGCTGAGCCTCAAACTTCCTCTCCATAGAATCGAAGCTGTCAGCCAGGGAATTGTGGGCTGAGGCAAACAGCCATCTTCTTCTCCAGATGGCCAGTACGCTCCCCGAGGTCTGCTACCTCCTTCTTAATATCTCCTAGTATATTTTGGAGATCTTCATGCATTGTCACCCTAAATAAGGATAGAAGTCTCTGCATAGTTCGCTCTGTAAGTGGTGCATCTATGCCTGCTGCATTCTCCTGCTCCCTCCTCCCCCCTCCATTAGAACATGAGGAGGGAGAGCAGGGCTTCTGCTCTGGTGCCATCTTAGCCTGAGAGGGAAGGGGGCCCCTGTGGAAATAGTCCATGACCCTGGGGGTACCTGGCTGTGATTTCGAGCTCCGAGGCATCCTGGGGTTCCAGGGGTGTTGCACCGTTCTCTGGGATCGATTGCAGGCCGGGTGAGAAGTGCTGGGAGCTGCTGTGACTCTGTGACCAGGGAGCCCTGAAGTTATGCAGCTGCTTCCATGAAGGTCGAAGCCACGCCCCTTGGGTGACTATTTTGATATTACAATCAGTTAAACATGATTTTATTGTATATCTCCTCTCTTGTGGATGATTGTTTTTATTTGCAGATAATTCAAGAACTGATATCATATCCTTTTATATACTCTTCATAATAATAGTGTATATATGTAATATAAAATGATAAGATGCTCAAGGGGGGGGGGGGGGTGACAAGTACTCTTTAGGTTTTTAAATTTTGTTCTTTGTATTGTAGTATTTTACTATGTTACTAATGTTATAGAAATTATATTCTTATGTTAAAGACTGATAGTTAATGTAGTTATCTCTAGTATATTCATTATGGAGTTATATGAAGGTATTATACCATATACAGGTGCTATATTTCATTTCTGTGTGTCTTAAATACTCAAGGCCAACCTCAACACTTGAGAATTATACTCCTATGTGTGTGTAACGTGGTCTTTAGTCTTTTCATGAGAATTATCATTATTGTCACTTTCTGATTCAATACTACAGATCCTGTAGTTAATTATAAATTTGACGTGGGTATATGCATCACTGCCGCTGACAGAGTATTGGTGTAATTGTTAGTCCTGAAATATGGTGAGATAGAAAATCGGCACCTTTATCCATAATTGACAGTAGAGCACAAGTGTATACGTGTTATTGTTATATTTCTGATATTATCTCCCATTGTCGGCAGATGTAGAGAATGTTTATGAATATGAATTGACTCTTTTTCTTGTAGAATTATCTTGGCGCATCATGATTTGACTCTTGTGAGAAGTATGCAGACTCATTAGCTGGAGGATGGCCGTGAATTTGAAGACTTTGCGATCCCAAGCAACCCGCGGCTTGGATAGTATCTAGTGACCAGTCTGCTATTCCAGTTTCTCCACAGGATCCAGTCCCATCACTAGCGCCAAAAGGGGGGAATGTGAAAAAAGAGTTGGGGGGCGGAGCCTAGCACATGGAGGAGTAAGACACGCCGGGCAAGAGCTCCACAACGCCGCCATCAAATCCAGCCTCTATTTGCAGTACCCGCCGCCCGACGATCATGGGCAAGACGAGGAAGCCCTCAGGAGGTCCGGGAGCGGAGGATGGAGGGTCTCAGGGCTGCATGGACAGGTATTTGCGGTCCGGGGCGACCCCTATTCCGGACCACGCGATGCCCAAGATGGCGCCTTCCAGCTCACAGCAGGTGGCGGGGGGTGGGAGGAGAGGGGAAAGAGAGGCACAAATCGCTTTGCCGCATTGGGGGACGCACGTGAGGAGGACTCTGACTGCCCGGATTCCCCGGACGTGCTCCCTGGGGGTGAGCTGGGAGAGTATCTTAAAAATCTCCCCACAAAAGGCGACCTGGAAAGATTTGTCCGCCGCATTGAAAACACATATAGAGAAACACATATAGAGAGGAGATGGCGGCCCTGAGGCAGGAGGTCACATCTAGAGTGGAGGAGGTGGAGAGGGCACAGGAGACGGTGCTGGACGAGCTCCAAGCACATAGAGACATGCTTTCTTCACATGCAGCCCTCCTGGAAGAAATGGCATACTCTCAGGAGGACCTAGAGAATCGCAACCGTCGCAATAACATAAGGATTAGGGGTCTCCCTGAGTCCATTCCAGCCCTGGAGCTTGCTGGCACGGTGCAGGGGCTGCTGAAACAGGTCCTGGGCAATGAACAGGGTCCTCATATTGAACTGGATCGCGTACACCAAGCCCTGGCGCCAAGAACCCCACAGGATACCAGGCCTCGGGACATGCTCTGCAGGGTGCACTTCTACGCCATAAAGGAGGCAATCCTATTTGCGGCCAGACAAAAAGACAAAATCATGTACCAGGATTCCCCCATATTGTTTCTGCAGGACTTGTCCCGCCACATGCTTCAGCAGCGACGGGGGCTTCGCCCGCTCCTGGAGGGGCTGAGAGAACAGGAGATAAAATACAGATGGGGATTCCCCTTCCAGCTTTCTGCCTCACATGGGGGCCGCTCGGCGTCCTTCAGGAGATTGGCGGATCTCCCTCTATTTTGCAAAACTCTGGACATTCCGGAAATGGACTTGCCTGACTGGCCTGTGATGCCTGGCCTGCCTCCAGCTCCTATGAGATGGCAAAGAGTGAGACGTCAACGTTCGCCCAGAAATCCACCTGCCTGAAGAGGAGGGAGACAACCGGAGGACTTTCCGAACCTTCCTGTTGCACGACAACCTCCTGTGTTGAGCTGTGAAATGAGTGGATAAAGAGACTCTGACTGCTGGCCTGCTGACCTGGGGCAGGATGGAGAGGAGTCAGGCTTTCTTGGGCCCTTGCAAATGGGTTGTGGTTGACCCTTAATGGAGGGGGGAGGATATTAGACTCCCCCCCCCTTTTGTTTGTTGTTTTCTCTGTTTTGTTTTCTTTTTTTTTCATACTAGTGCCTTAATCTGACTCCCAGGTCACACTCCGACCCACACACTTATACTACTAGTAGCTGAAATGGCTTTCTGACTCCCCCCAAATTCCTGCCCGTCGCCTTCTCTCACATACTTGACCTGCCTTACTTGGATGCGTTTTTCCCTCTTTCCCCCCTGTTTCCTCTTTCCTGTCTATCATCTTGTCCCACTTCCCGCTCCTGACTCCACTGTCTTAGCTCACTAGATTCCCTGCTCTCCATGTTATGCTCTTTTGTTAAAACTTTCTCTCTAATGTCTACTAGGCTGGGTTCTCTTCCAGCACCTGTGGTGACCACCCCGTACCCTCTTTATCTGCCAGTTTGCTTATCTCATTTTGCTGAGGATCTGATGTGGAGGGGGGGGGGCTATTTTGGAATTTATACTTGAGACATGCTTGATTTTTCTTTCTCTATGTTACATAATTGTGTTTATAGTATTAAAACCCAACAAAGCTATGTTGGATGATATTAAATAAAAGTTATAAGGAGATAGAGGTGGCGTTGCGGAGGGTAGAATGTACTGGGCAAAACACCCGACCCCCAGTGCTGGATGACGTTAGTCACCCATAGACGCACGCACAACTGCACCAATAGGTGCTTTATTTTGGTTAACACATATATCTATGTATATACCTGTTATAACTTTATCTTTGATTTTGCTAATCTTTGTTCCCCTACCTACCCCCTTCCCCAATCCCATGCCGAGTGCTCAGAAAGAGAGGGCTACAGTAACACATGTCTGACTAAATGGCTATGACAACGCTTAATTGTTGCTCGTTCAATGTAAATGGTCTCAATAAACCAGAAAGGAGAAGACAGATTTGTTACTCATTTCACAAAGCCAAAATTCATATATTGATGCTTCAAGAGACCCACTTCCGTTCAGATAGAGTCCCAAGATGTGAAACCAGAGATTATCCCCTATGGTTCCACAGCACATTCCCTGGTTCTAAGGCCAGGGGGGTTTCCGTATCGTTCCATCGGTCCTGCACACCACAAATTTTAGACCAGGAGGTTGATCCCGAAGGCCGTTTCATGTTTCTAAAGGTGACAATTCTCTCTCTTACATTCATCATTGCTAACGTGTATTTTCCTAATAGGAAGCAACTGAGATTTGGGGCACGTCTAAGGAGACGCCTGGAGACATTCGCCGGCTCGGTCCCGATCATCATGGGAGGAGACTTCAATTATCCTGTTGATCCGGTGATCGATACGTCGGTGGGTAAGTCCTCTCAGCCTGCGCCATCTCTCCACTACCTAAATAGACAGTGGGAGGGGATGCATATGGTGGACACGTGGAGAATATTTAATCCTGACGTAAGAGACTATACATTTTTCTCGCATGTCCATTCAACATACAGCAGGATAGACAGGTTCTATATGTCACACTCAATGTTAGACCGTGGGGTAATAGCGGACATAGGATCAATACTGTGGTCAGACCATGCCCCAATATATCTCAAATTGACTATGTCTACATCCAAGGGAAGTGGTTTTACTTGGAGACTAAATGAAAATCTAATGTCTGATCAGGAGTGTCATCTGGACCTTGAGACCACAATTAAAAACTTTATATCGGACCACTCCATGGATTCTACGCCTAGTCCGGTGAAATGGGAGGCTTTAAAGAGTGTTCTGAGGGGGGTGCTCATATCCCATGGCACACGCCTCAAGAAACAAAGGTCATGCGACATAGAGGCCTGCTGGCCCAGATAGCTGACATGGAGTCGAGACACAAGGAGGATCCAACCCCACAAGGCCTTTCCCTTTTATCCACCACAAGGCACAAGTTGCAGACAGGGCGAATAGGGATTGGACTAAATCTCGATTTTATGTATAGGGCAATAAAAGCGGGAAATTATTAGCTAGAGTTCTCCACCCAGACCCCCCAGAACATATATATCACATATTCGGGACCCAGGGGGCACTTTGCTTCATAAAACAAGTGATATCCTACATAGATTTAGAGATTTTTATTCCTCACTATACAACTTGGAAGCCCCTCAAGAATCTGAGGAGGACTTCTTGGATTATATTGGAAAGACGGGTCTGCCCAGGTTGTCCTCGGAAGATATGAACCAGCTGGCCGCTGACTTTACTCTGGGGGACATAGAGGCCGGAATTAAAGATATGAAGCTTGGTAAGAGTCCAGGCCCTGACGATTACTCCGCAGGGTTTTATAAAAAAATATGTGGATCTCCTGGGCCCGCTATTCTTGTCGGTATGTAATGAAATATCCTCGGGCGGGTCCTTCCCAGCCCAAGCACTCATGGCCCACGTGGTGGTCCTACACAAGCCTGGGAAAGATGGGTCGCTATGTGGTAACTACAGACCCATCTCTTTAATCAACTTGGATATTAAACTTTACTCCAAACTGCTGGCAAATAGGCTTAAACACCTCCTCCCCGGGATAATACACGGAGATCAAGTGGGGTTCGTCCCTGGCAGAGAAGCCAGAGACAACACGATCAGGTCTGTGGCCCTGATAGATGCCGCCCGCAGACGGTAGACGCGGAAAAGGCGTTTGACAGGGTGCACTGGGGATTTATGTTCGCGGTTTTACGTCATTTAGGGGTAGGTGAAACCATGCTCCATCGCATAGAGGCTCTGTATGCTCAACCAAACGCACGTTTGCGAATCAATGGCGTACTGTCGGAGTCCTTTTCGATTCATAACGGTACACGCCAGGGTTGCCCATTATCCCCTCTACTCTATATCCTTTGTATGGAGGTCCTGGCGTGCGCCTTACGAGCTGACACTTCAGTGCAGGGTCTGGCAGTGGGAAAGAAAGAGCATAAGATTGCTCTATTCGCAGATGATCTGCTAGCTTACATTACAAATCCCCTGATATCTCTTCCCCATATTCTTGAAAACATGGAAGTGTTTGGTAGATTGATTAACTTCAAGATCAATCCCTCCAAATCCGAAATGCTTAACATTAACCTGCCAAGTTTGGTGGTTTCACTTTTAGCCGGGGAATATCCTTTTAAATGGAGGGAAGGATCCCTAGGTTATTTGGGGATTAGGTTATCCAAGGACCCATCGCTCCTCTTTGTACACAACTATATGCCCCTGCTGTCATTGCTAGAATCAGACTTGGTCAAATGGAACGAACTCCCACTGACATGGTTAGGCAGACTACATGCCTTGAGAATGGACATCCTCCCGCGTCTTCTCTATCATTATCAAACACTACCAATCCATCTACCGGCCTCCTTTTTCTCTAGACTGAAGCAGGGATGGACCCGCTTTCTGTGGGCCCATGGTCGCCCGAGAATTTCCTTTAAGACCCTTAGTAAGAAAATTGCACACGGGGGAGTGGGCCTTCCAGACCCCTTACTGTATCACTATGCTGCTGTGGATAAGTGCCTCCTGGATCTCTTCAGGGAGGGGGGGAGGGATGGGTGGAGGTGGAACGGGAGGGACTCCATTATGACCCTCTAACATGGATCTGGTCCATGGATTCGAGTGGACGAGAAACCCGTTCGTTTTTAGCTCTACAATTACATGACTCCTTCAAAAGGCAGGTCCGACTATTTCATCTTACTTCCAATCCAGGCCCTCTAACCTTACTATTCGATAACCCATCGTTCCCAATAGACCCGGGTTGCACCTCATTCTTAGGTCTCACTAGAGCGTCCCGCCCATCTCTCAAAGATTGTATCTCTCAATCTGGAATTAAACCACTGGAGGAATTCCCTAACATACATACATAACATACATATTCACCATCAGGGGACATGGTTCCAATATACTAAATTAGATAGTTATGTGAGATCCTTACCTTTCTCATCCCTTAAACGCTCCCTGACGGACTTCGAACAAAAGTGATTTACAATTTATTCCACACACATAGAAACGTGGACTTGGGGGACAGACCTGGGTACGTGAGGAGATGGGAGGAAGACTTGAATAGAACTCTATCTGTGTTAGACTGGGAGAAAATCTTCACCTCCACGTATGGTGCATCCCTCTCGGCTCTGTCTCAGGAGAGAAATTATAAGGTGGTGGCGAGATGGTATAGGTGCCCTGCTGACGTGCACCGGGTATTCCCGGAAGTCTCGGACTGATGCTGGCGATGTCTGGAGGAAGTGGGCACGTACACACATGTGTGGTGGGGATGCTCATTGATATCCTCTTTTTGGAGGGATGTAAATGATCTTTATACACGTGTGACGGCTCTAAAGATACAATTCACCATGGAGCTGGCCCTACTGAATCTCCATCCTATGTCCAACAAAGGTTTTAAGAAAGGTTTGCTGAGGTTCTTTTTGACATCGGCCAGACGCCTCATACCCAGGTGGTGGAAAAAGACTAGATGCCCTTCACGTTGGGAGTTGGTAGCAGAACTCAATGAGGTGTGCAGGATGCAGGAACTGGCATCATGTGCCTCACGGACCCCCGGTAGTCTAGAGGGACATCGAGAGAGATGGACCTCTTGGTTTATATATAGAGACTCTGTTGATCTTCAATCTTGGGTTTCTTCTGTGGATTGAGACCATACAAGTTCAATATGGAAGAATTATGCGGTCATAAAGATTACAGCCCCGACTCTTCAGGTATATGAGATACTCGGCATCTACACCCCCTCCCCTCTTCCCACCACTTCTTTACCCTCTTTCCTTCCTTTCTCTCTTTCTCTCCTTTTCTTGTTTTTTTTTTACCCTTTTTCGTTTGTGTTGGTTCTTTTTCCCCTTCTCCTAGGAATGTTTGGAATGTTTGGTTATGCTTTCCTGATTTTCAGTAACATAAGAAGTAATAAAATATGGACACTTGTTCACAATACTTGATAGAACTGCCTGAATATACAAATGGATATGGTACATAGATGAGACATATTTAATACGAGACAAGAAAAACTAGTTTGTTTGTTCATTTGGAACTTTTGTTAATATATCTGCATAGAAGAACCATGTTTTACAGTTCAAAGCAATGTTGACTTATGTATGAGATAAAACGAATAAAATATGATTTGAAAGAATGTGAGGAAAGAGTTAACACAGACTGAATAAAACTTTGAACAAAACTTTCCTTGCATAAGACTTCCGCCCACACATGTTCCTAGGAGTAGAGATAACAGAATAACTTCACTCCCCAATATAAGAAAATGAAACTTATGTTTAATTAACACGAAACGAGACTGGCCATGAGGAATAGCCTTGAAGCTAGCTTGAATTCTGTCTTATCTATATGACGTATTATGCTTGACTTTCGCTATATAATATCTTGTATGTACAATAAAGTTCAGAGCGCACACTCTTGCTTTATGTGCAGATACCGGTGGTCCCCTCTTATTTGGTCATCACTAACAACAGTTGTGACAGCTTGTGTCAACCTAACAGAACTCTATTCCTATACAGAGCAGCAGATATCACAGCACTAACTCAAAAGAGACAAAACAATGACAGAAAGGAACAAAGGAGGCGCCCTGATCACAGGAGCTGACAATCTGAGGAAATGGAATGCTAAAAAAACCATCTATACTGCTTCATTAGATACTTGTAATGAGATCACTGTACAGGCGAGGTTCTGTAATCATTACAGGGTGTACTGTAGTATTTATAAAAGAGCTGTTTTTTTATCCTAAAGAGCCAAATCAGCCGGATCTCCAAAAAGAGCCGGACTGCTCATCACTACTGTGTTCCCTGCCACTTCACTTCACTGATTCCTCCTTCCCCAGTTATTCTAGCAATAAACTTGAGCTATGTCAGGAGGTATGGATACATTACTGATAGAAGCCCTAAGGGAAGAGGAATCTGTAAAGTGGCAGGGTCCAGGGAACACACACAGTGTCCAGCAAGCAGCTCAGACGGCAATGGAGGTGAAAGTGCAGGGAGAGGGAGATTGGGTGAGAGAAGACAGCCGCACTGAGCCCCCCCATCAGACTGCAGGGAGGCACAGAGGTCCCCCACGCCGTCAGACTACAGGAAGCACAGAGGCCCCCCTTCCCCGTCAGACTGCAGGGAGGCATAGAGCCCACCTGTCAAGAGGGGGGGAGAGGCACAGGGAGACACTTTTGCCAGAGGCCCACAAATCAAATCAATAAAGCGCCTCGTGCCGTCCTTCGTGTGGCACAGAATGGGGGATCCACCAATCTAGTATATAACAAAAATAAAACACATTCATGCAATAGTAGGCAAACAGAAATGTGTCCGGTGTGTGAATTTTCTATTTTATAGGACTATCAAGTGTTCAAAATAATTTGGTCAGTTAACGTGAGTGAACTACATATATATATGTATATATAGCAGCGTTATAGTATATGGTGGTATATTACAGCACATGTATAGCAGAGCTATAGTATATGGCTGTACATTACAGCACATGTATAGCAGCACTATAGTATATGACGATACATTATAGTACATGTATAGCAGCACTATAGTATATGGCGGTACATTACAGTAAATGTATAGCAGCGGTATAGTATATGGCGGTACATTACAGCACATGTATAGCAGCACTATAGTATATGGCAGTACATTAAAGTACGTGTATAGCAGTGTTATAGTATATGGCGGTACATTACAGTACATGTATAACAGCACTATAGTATATGGCGGTACATTACAGTACATGTATAGCAGCACTATGGTATATGGTGATACTCCGCTCCCCGCGACCCCCCCCGCGGCCGCCCTGCTCCTCCTGGCTCCTCCACAGTAAAAGTAAAAATAAAAAAATCCTCAGTGAGAACACTCACCTGTCCACCGGCTCGCTCCACCTCCGTCTTCTAGGTCCTACAGGCCTTTAGGACCTGTCATTGCCTGGGAAACCAGCTGATCGGTCACATGACAGCCAATTGCCAGGGAGGCAGGATGGAGCAGGTGGGCAAGATGGTGACGGGGGAGAGGGCAGGATGGAGGGAGCTGGGCAGCATGGAGGGAGCCGGGCAGCATGGAGCGATCCAGGTAGCATGGAGCGAGACGGGCAGTATGGAGCGAGCGGGCAGCATGGAGCAGGATGGAGCCGAGGGGGAGGCTGGATGGAGCCGAGGGGGGGGGGCAGGATGGAGCCGCGGGGAAGGGCAGGATGAAGCCGACGGGGGGGGCAGGATGAAGCCGGCGGGGGGGCAGGATGGAGCCGGCGGGGGGGCAGGATGGAGCCGGCAGGGGGGCAGGATGGAACGAGGGCAGGTGAGCGCAGGGGGGCAAGGATGGAGCCGGCAGGGGGGCAAGGATGGAGCCGGCAGGGGGGCAAGGATGGAGCCGGCAGGGGGGCAAGGATGGAGCCGGCAGGGGAGCAAGGATGGAGTCGGCAGAGAGAAAAGGATGGAGACGGCAGGGGGAAAGGATGGAGCCGGCAGGGGGGCAGAATGGAGCCAGGGGGGCAGAATGGAGCCGACAAGGGGGCAGAATGGAGCCGGCGGGGGGGGGGGCAGAAAGGAGCCGGCGGGGGGGGGCAGAAAGGAGCCGGCGGGGGGGGCAGAATGGAGCCGTCGGGGAAGGCAGAGTGGAGCCAGCGGGAGGGGGGGCAGTGTATAATGCACTGCAAAATCAAATCACTAAGCAGGTGGGCCGCGGGGAGCGGGAGAGCGGGCAAGACAGGAGGAGCGGAGGGGAAGCACGGGCAGGACAGGAGGAGCGGGCTATGGAGCATGGGCAGGACAGGAGGAGCGAGGGGGGGAGGGGAAGCGCGGGCAGGGCAGAGGAGCGGGGTATAGAGCGCGGGCAGGTCACCGTCGGCCGGACCCGTGTATTCCACTGTCGCCAAGTTGCAAATTGGTGCGAAATTTGAACTTTGAATTTGCGCGCCTATTTGCTTAGTCTGCGCTCATTGGTGTGGCATGAGTGCGAGCATGGGGGTGGCAGAGAGCGACCACTGTGGGGGGGTCAGATCCACCACTGGGGGGCAGAGAGAGAACACAGGGGGAGCCAGAGAGCGATCACAGGGGGAGGCAGAGGCAACACAGTTGGGGAGCCAGATTAACTTGCACAGGGGGTGCAGCGAGTGCGCATGGGGGGGTGGGGTAGCACACACATCGTGGTGCCACAGAGTGCGCACAGGGCCAGAGACACAAGGGAGGCCAACAAGCATGCACAGAGGGGGCACAGCGTCCATATGAGGGGGCAGTGAAAGCACACGGGAAAGCAGAGCGCATAGGATGGAGATAGCCACCGCCCCCAGCACCACAGAGCCCATCCCTATTATGTCAACACCCACCTGGGCTCCAATTTAGTTAAAAACATAATTTGGGGGATCCTTTGCTTTTAAATTTATTAGAATGGAATGAACGAGAGCAACACAAAAAAATTAATGAGGCTATATTACTTGAAATAAGAATGTCAATTCAATTTTTCGCTCAGTTTATTTTTGCATATTGAAACATACAAGAGAAAAGATAAATGGACATGTGAACCACAGGTGTAGCTAGGGGGTCAGCTCAAAGGGGGTAATCATCTGAGTGGGCACCCTAAAAAGGTAACGCTGATTACAACTATGGTGACACAATCTTATAGTGGGTATAGAGGAACCTCAGCAGATGAAAGAAAAATCTCTATTCAAAGGCCAACACTGATATTACTGACATATGGTGACCACATAGTGGTAGAAACCAGTTTCAGTTTCTAAAATATCTGCAACCAAATGTTCAAAGATGGAATGTACTATAAATGGGACGACTTTATAGAATTCAAAACAATTTGTATAAAATGTATTATGCGTTGTAAACTTGTAAACCATGTGTGTTATCTTAGTTTAATTTTCACTTTTTTATTGAAGTTTTTATTCTGCTAACGATTTGATAATTAAACTCTTATTGTTTTAGAATGCCATCTTGCATGTAAAAAGTTGCCCATCCAGTGGTAGGAAATGTGATCCCTCCATCAGTCTCCATACGTTCCCATAGCAGCCATAGAAAATTCGTCAATGGGTCATGAAAACTGGGCAATATGAGTGGAACATTGACCAAATGGTCCGAAAAATCCTGGATGACAAGGTGTCAGAAAAGTACCGTATTTGCTCATTACATTTTACAACGGTTGCTTACACCTATACTGAAGATCGACGCATTCTCAGGTCAGACGCAGTTCCCAAATGTTTCGAAAGAAAATAACACAGCCGGAGCAAAGTACCGTATATACTCGCGTATAAGCCGAGTTTTTCAGCCCAAAAATTGGGCTGAAAAGTCCCCCCCTCGGCTTATACGCGAGTCACTCGGTTTTTGCTGTGGGGGGGGGAGGCTGTGACCGGATGCTGGAGGAGGCAGGAGGGGGCCGCAGTGACCGCGGGCGGTCACGTGGGGCCGCCTCATTAGTGTAGTGAATATGCACGGCATCCCCCCGTCCATCAGCGGCGGGGGGATGCCGTGCATATCGCAATACACTGGCCCCAGCAGTAACCCCCCCCCTCATTATGTGTCCCCCAGGCTGCGGCACCTGTCAAAATAACAAACCTTTCATACGTCACCTTTCCGGCGCAGCTCCTCCGCTCCTCCAGTCCCGGCTTCTTCTTCCTGCTTGTGCCGGTGTCATGTGACCGGGCGCAGGAGATGACGTCATCTCCTGCGCCCGGTCACAGCACTAGAAGCCGGCTCAAGCAGGAAGAAGCCGGGACCGGAGGAGCTGCGCCGGAAAGGTGGCGTATGAAAGGTTTGTTATTTTGACAGGTGCCGCAGCCTGGGGGACACATAATAAGGAGGGGGGCTGTGTGTTACTGCTGGGGGCCAGTATACAACCACTTGGGGCCTGTATACTACGGCACAGGAGCCTATATACCACCACTGGGGGCCTGTATACTACGGCACAGGGGCCTATGTACCACCACTGGGGGCCTGTATACTACGGCACAGGGGCCTATATACCACCACCGAGGGCCTGTATACTACGGCACAGGGGACTATATATACCACCACTGGGGGCCTGTATACTACGGCACAGGGGCCTATATACCACCACTGGGGGCCTGTATACTACGGCACAGGGGCCTATATACCACCACTGGGGGCCTGTATACTACGGCACAGGGGCCTATATACCACCACTGGGGGCCTGTATACTACTGCACAGGGGCCTGTATACCACTGCACAGGGGCCTGTATACCACTGCACAGGGGCCTGTATACCACTGCTGAGGGGCCTGTATAATACCACTGCTGAGGGGCCTGTATACCATTACTGAGGGGTGCTATATACCAGAGACGGGGGGCTATATAATAGGATGGGGGTCTGCTGCATTTCATACCCTAGGCTTATACGCGAGTCAATAACTTTTACCAGCTTTTGGGGGCAAAAGTAGGGGGGTCGGCTTATACACGGGTCGGCTTATACACGAGTATATATGGTAAGCAGAGTTCTAGCGACCAATCAGCTCATCTACCTGTCGTAAAATTCTCAACATCAACTGGACTAATTGTGCAGAGTGTGACAACAAACACAGCTACTACTAATATAATTTCATTTACTGTAACATCATCTGTCACAAGTATAACTTTTGCTGTGAGCAGTTATTTTATGATGGTTGAAGATCAGCAAGCAACAGAAATGGACAGAGATTTTCTTCCAGAATTGTTAAAGAAACATTCCTTTGCCTGTAACACTGAATATCAAAAATTTCAAGTATCCAGGCATAACCAGACACAAACGAAAGCATAGAAGTACAATGGTCAAGCCTAAAAGTATGGAGCCAAAAGAAGAGGATCCAGATGTTACAATTACCCTTTTAGATCCAGCTCAATTGCTTTGTGAGTCAAGTTCTGACTCAGAGGAGGATGTGGAACATTAAAAAAAAACAAACAAAAAAAAAAAACGGTCTGTAAAAAGATCTTGGCCAGATGTTACATGGGGCAGCGGGGAGCATTATAGATATCCTTCAGTCAGAGGTGGAATCAACAATAAAACATTTCATTCAACCTGTATTTACCTTTGAGAACACTTTGTTCCCTAGAGAACAGAATAATGCACAAATGGAGACGCATACCCATGATAGTCCACCCAATGCTATTCGTTCTTCAACTGAACTGTCATCTATTAAGGTACCTTTATACGCCGCTACGGAAGGTTAGAAACCACCGGGTGTCAGAGACAATTGTATCTTGTACCGTCAAAACACCGCGAGGTAGCGGCATGTAATTCAGGTTGTTGCCACCGGTCACTGTTGACACCTGTCTTTCAGCCGTGCTCAAAAACAGGTAGGTTTAAACCCTATGGTAGCGGCGTGTAATCGAGGAACAGGAAGGTATTTTCGTCACCTAGTGAACTCCCTGGGGCGTGACACAGCCTCCGGGATACTGCCCCCCTTCAGCAATCATTGGTGGAAGATTCTGCGATACGATTGGTCGTCCCTGCATAGGGCGGCATATTTAAGGAGCTGACCAGTCACACTACACAATTGCAATAGCATCATGTATTAGCCAGCCTTCCTGTGCTGGCTTGGCAATCATGATGCTATTGCATTGTCCAATCACCGTATGAGCGTCTCGTAATCCACAACTCTGGCACACCTATGTATTGTCCCTGCTGCCCCAGGTCCGCCCATATTCCCTTGAGGTAGCAGCGTGTAAATGAGGGAAGGTGCTCTACAGAAGGTAACCTGCGGCACCCGTCGGTGCCTCCAGGGATAGAAACAACCTACTGTGGAGCACCTTGTAGCGGCGTGTAAATGTGGTATCAGGTACCGTTAGGAACCGATGAAACGTGCTCGTGCACGTGAGACACCCGGTGGTTTCTAAACTTCCGTAGCGGCGTGTAAAGGTACCTTTATGGAAGGTGGTTTTCCATTATCCCCTGAACAAAACTTTACAAGACCCTCAGACACTGTTGACTTAGAATTACAACCTCCCTTAAGGTACCGTCACACGTGGCAATTTTGCTAGCAATTTCAATGGCAATTTGCTGGTTGCAGAGAAATCATGGACACATTGTTCTATTTTGTTGCCGTGTACAAATGAAACAATGTGTCCATGATTTCACTGCAACCAGCAAATTGCCAATGAAATTGCAAGCAAAATTGCCGCGTGTGACAGTACCTTAAAGGTACAGTCACACGCCGCAATATCGTCTGGCGATATACGACGATCTAACGTGCGCGCTCACGATTTTCGTGGTCGCCTCAAATCGCCAATGGCGGCATCACACGCCGCAATGTCGCCCTGAAGCTAAGGCGATGTGTCGCTCCGAAAATCGCCTCACCTACAGCGGAACCAATCTTGCCTAATCCATCACCGCTTCACATGCCGCAATCTCAATGGCAATATGGGCTAACATGTTCAGCGCGGCGAAGACATATGCGTGCCACAGTGGTTTACAATGCTCCCTATACACGCTCATTGGACAACGCAACAGTGTTACGATTGGTCAGCCTGCTCTGGAAGGCTGGCTAATACATGATGCCATTGTCTATTGGAGTTTGTACCAAGTACACGCTCGTGTCGTCAATTGTGGCTCCTGCAACACACTTTCGAGGTGCCAAAGCATCACACAGGTGTATGAGGATCATAAGTTCTGCATACCCCATGTGGCAGCGTGCTGTGTGGCCGCCATGACTCTTCTCCTATGAGCAAGGGAGGGGCAGGCACCTGGCAGGCAGGGAGGAAGGAACAGAAACGTGATGACGTCACCACGCACACTGGCGCCACCAAACAAGGTTGAGGGCGCTAACAAGGTAGACATCCGCGGAGTGGGAGCAGTAGAATGTACCCAGCAGCATCACCAAATTCACACACATAGGGCGATTGCACCCATCTACGATGTGTAGGCCAACATCTGAGCTGTCATGTGTGGCACTATACTCGACACAGCGCAACTTAATACACGCGGACAACATAGCTTGCGCTATTCAACGGCGCGTGTAATTGCACTGAGTTTGCGGACGGTTGTATAGCTGAAGATGTGTGTGGTGCTGAACGGACAGCTCTTCAAATATGGCACGGAGTCAAGTGACAGCTAATGGGAACACAGTAGCCCACACCAATCATTTCAGACGGGGCACGGACTCCAGCACGCTGAGGCACACCTACGAGAAATCATAGGCAACGCTCTTTCCATCACTATCGACCTGTCACAAGCCACAACACGGAAATATCGCCTTAACGATTGCGGCTGATTACTGAGCACTGTTCAGAAATCAGGCGACGGGCGAGAGGCGATTTATTGCCGCAAAATTGCCAAATTGTGGCGCCCCTGCGTTCAGGAGGCCACAAAGGGAACTGCAGCCAGGCAGGTAGGACAATAGTTGCACACCAACACCCTCACAGCCCACACAACCCACGTACAGTAGAGGGCAGCATCCAGCCCTGAGCTTGGAGACTATAGGCAGGCGAGGGGTGGTGGATTTAGAGAAGTGGGTTGGGCACACACGTAGTCAGGTGACAGACAGTAGAAATAGTGAAAGGGAGGAGTCTGTAGGCCCTGGGTGCCGAGCAGCAAAGACACAGACCACCAGCAGGCTGTGGAGCACGGCCAAGGCCGAGAGACAGCAGCAGGCCGAGTAAAGCTGAGCAAGAAGAAGGGCTCACACGTCCTGGAAGAGTAAGGTGTAGGAGCGCAGAATCTGTACCGAGCCAGTGTGAGCCGGAAGAGAGAGAAAGCACGTCCAAAGCCAGATCCCCAGGAGTGTGGGAGGACAGAGAGGGACGGTGATACCCGGGCCCTAGACTTACAGCTGAGACGACCGACTGCAGGCGGAGTAGCCCTCCTATGACACTGGAAGACACAGTAGAGAGAGCCTGGTAGAGCCTCACACAGGAGGACTGCTGGAGGCTGGGCTGAGTAGAGTGTCGGCTCTAGAGGGGACCGTAGTTTCACCCGGCATCCACAGACAACTGACGGGGGACCACAGCTACACGTTAGGGTCCCTAATCCAAAGGACAGGCAGCTCAGTGACAAACAGGAGGACCCACAGGGGCCCGAGTCACCGCCATAATGTCCGGAGTCACACACACCAAGTGAACCCAGAGAACGTTAACAGCCCGGAAAGGACACAGAGACAGTGTGAGGGGTCACAGAGAGAGAGACCTGGCTGCAGAGAGTAAAGGGAACCCCGGAGGGGAGAGTGAGCCCGTGTATTGAGACTTGTAACCGACTGTAAGAACTGAGTTGAATTGTAACTGGAACTAAATCCAACTCTCTGGTCTGTCTCTGCCTGCGAACTATTCCCTCCATACAGGACTATAACAGCCGCAACCTGCAGAGTCACAGCTTGCCAGCTCCAGCACCGAGGAAGGATTTCTGCAGCATCTGGCTAGTAAGTGAATTGCACTCAGCACCAAGCCTGCAGACTACACCATAGACTTTAACCATCCCTGCCCCGGGGAATACAGTTCTACCCACTGGAACTATTCTATCTATGCTACCATTACATCATCCCCGCATATAGTGGGTGGCGTCACGACCGACAATCCCCTGTAAATATCCCTTTTATTTGCCAGCCTGGGACACGGTCCGGACCAGGACCACCCATGACTTCCCCAGTAGCAGACCCGATCCGGTACCGAGTACCCTTGTCCCAGTGGGCTCGACACAATCACATGCTGCAACCGTGAGGCAATTTCACGGCGATTGCTCCGGGGCGACATATCGCCTTTATGATCTCCAGGCGATATTGCGGCGTGTGACAGTACCTTTAGAAGCTAGTGAAGAGACCTTCCCTACTGTAGTGGAAGCAGGGGATAATACATTTCATCTATCTGACTGAGGAAGAGAGAGTGAGGATGATTTTCTAGGCAATAGTGGAGAGGAATAAAAGACAGATGATCATTTTGAGGACTTGGATCATGTATGTGCAAACCATGCACTTGAACCAAAATACCTAATATTTAATTACTCACTGAGATCCTTGCTTGCACTAGTTCCTTGTCAATCTAGCCAGCGATGTACCAGACAACTAGATGGTGTTAATGAAAAAAATATGTTGGGAGTATGGTCAGTATTGAAGTAAAATGCATCAATGGTCATGTCATGAAACTTTGGAAGAGTCAACCGAAACATGGTCGTCGGCTTATTGGCAATGTTATGTTGTCTGCTGTAGTGCTGTTGAGTGGCTCCAGTTTTTTGAAGATTGAGCAGTTTTTTAGAATATTGAAAATGAAGACAATTCGTTATTCGACATATTACCAGAACCAAACTGAATACCTCTTCCCTGCTGTAGACTATCAATAGCAAAAGGAATAGAAATAAGTTATAAGTGAAATAAAACAAACTTAGATGGACAGTGTGATAGTCCAGGATATTCAGCAAAATACTGCATACACTCTCTCATGGATTTATCGCAAAAAATATGCGCTTTCTCTGTGGAGCAAGTAGTTCCAAATGTGTCCTCTGCTGCACTTGAAAAAATAGGATTTGAACAGACAGTTGATAAACGTTTACAAAAGGGCATCAACATCCATGTCATGGCTACTGACCGCCATATGTCAATTCATAAGGTAATGCGGGAAAAACATTCCAACACTGACCATCAGTTCGATATTTGGCACCCTGCTAAACTGTTCGAAACAAACTTCTCATGGCATCAAAAATACGGGAATGTGCTATACTTGGTAATTGGGTGCAATTACAAATCATATATGGTGGTGTGCACGTACATGTTGCGAGGATGGTGAGGAGTTAGTAAGCCCCCACTTTATGAGGAGGCTTCTCAGAGGACCAAATGACTGTTGGACGAATCCCCCACAATGAATATTCTGAAATATGTCCTGAAGAAGAGACTTCTGCGAGATCTCCATCAAATTACATATTTTTGTCATACAGGTGAACTTGAAATATATCACAGCCTTTGCCTCAAGTAAAGGACCAAAATGATACACTATTTCATTGATGGCATGGTTGCTCGAACACATCTTGCTGCTCTTGACCGCAATCGCAATGTTGATCGGGTACCAACAATTGTGAAAAAGGTAACCTTAGCTGGGGATCCTGTTGGCACAGTTCAACATTGTGTTCAATTCACACATGGTAGAAGAGCATGGGTTGTGAAAGCCTTGTATGACCCAACATGCCAAGAATTTCTGGATGGGGGAGGTGTGGCCTGCAGCCCTATGTAGAAGACGTAGTTCACAGGAGCTCTGGTGCTATCTAACAAAGCGACGGATTTATTGTCTTTGTAAAGACATATTCCCACTCCTAAGCGACAGGATCGACTTTTGAATTGACAAAGACCATCTTGGACGAGTTTCACCTCGTTCCAACAAGTCGTTTGCCCACTTTGCCTGAGAGGCTTTCAGCCCTGCATGGTGGTAAGGGATCCGGCGCCATTTTCCACCGCCCCCTCAGCAAGCTCAGTGGCCGCATCATACCCGGCGGCCTAATTGAGCCCTGTATCTCTGCCTACTAACTGAATCCCAACACCGGGGTTCGGGTATTAGGCCTTTGACAATTTTATTGCCATTAACAACTTCCCCCCCCCCCAACTACCAGAGGAGTAGTGTCAGTCAAGGGGGTAAACTTACAGCTCCAGCGCATCTGCCTCATTATCAACTAAAGGCTGTCTGACATAGAAAGGCGACTCTGTGTCCTTACCGGTGTTCGCGGCGAGGGACTACTTTCCTGGTCCCGCTCTGCACGAAGGTCGCGGCCGGAGGAGGGATTTCTGGCCAAGAAAGCAGTCCCCGACTCCTGCTGAGGACGCCCAGTGACACAGAGGTGCTTACCCTGGAAGCGACTCTGCAGACGCGATGAGACCCCGGCAGAGCGTCAGGCACCGATCCCCAGTATCGCAGACACAGTCTCTGACATTGGTGCAGAAGCGGCAACTACAGAAAAGAGACCATTTTCTAGCAAGTGGGGTTCTCGGGCCCCTGCCGCCAGCCAGCTTCGCAGACTCAGGATCAAGTGGATCTTCTGCAAGAACTGCTCACATAACTCTAGTTTTGTTCAGGTTTGGGGGAAACCTCCTCTTTCTCTGCTAATTGGAGCATATTTGATAAGCCTAAACTTGGATCATAAGTGTGCTGCAAGCTAATCTGACCCAATATCCCTTTGCGACTCTGCTGCACCAGTGGCTCACATAAAGTCTGTACTCAAATGTGATATTTTGATGCTCATAAATGAATAGGTAAACAGTACTCATTGTAGATATTTACCTCTCTAATTGCTGTGCTTTGTACCATCTGATTGAAACTCTAATCTACTGAATATTTAGACCTGGCTTAACTGCTTTGATAAGTCTCCGTAGCTATATCACCTATTGACACGTACCCTTAAAATTCTAGATACCCACAACTTCCCCCCTGACTGTGTCCACTCCTTTGGTTTGTTTTGAATAACTTACCACCTAATATCCTGATCTATCTTTTGACGCCCAAAAATCTACTCCAAAAAGTAAAATTCCAACTCCTCTACCCAATCCAGGTCGCACTAAAAACCGAGAAGACAAAAACTCACATGAACACCCTATTAATGATGGGAATCCATCCTCTGAAGTAAACATGGTGCTTGATTCTTCCCACATAAGTACAAAGAGGAAAGAAATGAAATCATCTTCGCAACCCCGACTGAACTCAGCATCTCATGATGATATTGATTCTGAACTAGACTTACAATTCAGAAGCCCAGCTAGACAAAAACTCAAGAAGAACCAAGAGGAAACTGATCCTCTTCTTAATTTCGATGTGGGTCAACCCCTCGACAGGGACTTCTTTCTGAAACTATTTACTGCGTTCAATTTATCGCTGAAAGACGATCTCACAGGGCAGTTCGAAGAAATGAAAACAGCCATGACTTCGATAAACTCACGTGTTTATAGATCTGAACAAGCCTTAACTGACCTTAGACGTGAATGTAAAGAAATTAGAATGGAACAGCATAAGATGAAGGAGGAGATCAAGATTCTAAGGGATAGACTTACTGATAGCGAAGACAGAGACCGTAGAACAAACCTAAAATTCAGGGGGATACCAGAAAGTGTCAAAAATACTAACCTAATTCCCTTTGTTAAAAATCTAAGTAAACAGTCCCCTCCCTTTCTGATATAGAATATTCCATTGAGAGAGCCCACAGGTTGCCAAAACCACCGCGCCTACCAGCTGACATCCCCAGGGATGTAATACTCAGATATACATTTTATCAAACTAAGGACAGAGTTAATAACTATATAACACAAAACAACTCTCTCCCCGCCCCCTACGACAAACTTAAAGTATTTACAGATATCTCTAAGGACACGATGCTGAAGAAGAAGGCCCTCAAGCCAATTACAGAAGTATTGAGGTCAAAACAAGTCATCTACAGATGGGGACGCCCTACTAACAGCGCGCTTTTCACCCACAAACAAAAAAACATCACCATTGAAGATCTAAATGAAGGCCTCAAAATCCTTAGGGATCTCCACTTGAACGATTAAAGGTGAAATTTGACTTAGCACGATAACGCAAACTTTGTTTCGATTGAAGCTCGACACCTAAGGCCTAATCTTTAGCCTAAAGAGGAAGAGTAACATCGTTTCTCACTGGACTCTTCCTTAAGGAACACTGTGTTCTACTCGGTTCACCTTATAGAAACTATTTAGTTCATTTAACTTTTAAGTTTATATATAAGTTTAAAAGGTAGGTACACTACTTGACTATCCCTCACTCTTCTTACCTTTTCCCCCCTCAACTAATATTGACTTAAGCAACTAAATCACTCCAAGAAAAATTACAACTAAATTCATGTCCATCAACACCAGTGGTCTTAACTCCCCAAGAAAACGCTTTTTTGTTTGGAAAGAATTAGCGAAAAACCGCATAGATGTAGCCGGGTTGCAAGAAACCAGATTCTGTGCAGAAAAGCCACCCAAGTTTGCCAACATTGCATTTTTATCCCACCCTAGAGAGCTTCAGGAATTTTTGCAGGCCCTCGACTTAGCCGACCCTGGCCTCTTGTTCCCTGATTGGCCGTCCCCCGATCCTGAGGGCATTTATTTGGCAGACCCACGGGCACAACGCAACCAAAGGCGTAGAGGCAATAGAAGAGGAAGGGCCCGGAGGAGGGGGAGGGCCGCCAGTGGAGAGCGCGATGAAGAGGGCTGACTGTACGGGTATCCAAGGTTACTGTATTCATTTCAGTCAGCGAACCTCAGAAAATTTTCCCCTACCCTTTTTGCCCCCCCTTCCCCCTCCCCTCCCCCCATACCACCTTCCCCTCCTCCTCCCCCCTCTTCTTTTGCAGTGTTAAATAACCTAGTCCAAGGGGCGATGGACGTCCCCCCTATTGCACTACGATGTGCGTTCCGATGAAACTTCCTAACCTCGACTTAATTTTGTCCGATTACTTTCTCCCAGGCTGGTTAAATGCTATTATGTTATGTGTTATTTTAAGGTTTGAGACCGAGGGGACTATGTACTCTTCGGATTGAATTGTGTTATATACTGACGTACTTATTTCTAACAAAGTACCTTTCTTGAATACTGATGTACTCACATTTTTCTTCCTCCTGGAAAAGTACTCCCCAAGGGGATTTCGTACTCATTGGTAGAGTACGATACTTCTTTATAGAATATACCCCACTAACCTGCGAAGTGTTATAATTACCCATCCAGAGTTTCTTTTTTCTTTCTTTCTCTTTTTCTACCATCTCTTTTCTCTTCTTTTCTAAGATCTAGGTCGTGCGTTGGTGTTGGTGTCAGATCCCCGGGGGGCTGAGGCCGCTGACGACGTGTTGAATATGGGGTCCCTGGCGGTTGGGTCTCTAAACGTCAGGGGGTTCAATACGCCCCAAACGAGACATCAGGTCCTTCAAGATATGCACAAGCGAGGGGTCCAGGTGGTCTTACTCCAGGAGACACACTTTAAAGAGGGCCATGTACCCCACATTGGAGGGAAACAGTTTTCTTCCTGGTTTCACAGCACAAATCCCGAGGCAAGATCTAAAGGGGTGTCTGTGGCCCTCCACAGGGGTTTACCTTACACGCTGCTTGACTCGATAATCGATCCCAACGGAAGGTATATCTTCCTTAAACTGATGATAGCGGGAACCCGTATAACCTTGGTCAACTGGTATCTTCCCAACAGGGAGCAAACGAGAGTCTGTAGAGCCCTCCTATTGAAATTAGCAGACTTCGATGAAGGTCAGGTCATAATTGGAGCTGACTTTAATTTTGTATTTGACCCGGCTGTTGACTCCACGTCTGGTAGAGGGACAGCTCCACCTAAGCAGGTACAGGCGCTCCGGAGATTCCTCTGCAAGCTACAATTAGTAGATGTTTGGAGGATCCTCAATCCTAAGGGACAAGACTATTCCTTTTTCTCGGGGGTCCATCGTTCATACAGTCGAATCGACTTGTTTCTGGTCAGCCATGGTGTCCTGTCATGGAATCCTGTTGCCTCCATTGGCAATATAGTTTATTCGGACCATAGTCCTATTTTATTTATCAGTGGCGATGCCAGGGCTGGCTAGGAAAGAATGGACCTGGACACTGAATGGTCACCTTTTGAAAGATGCCAAATGTTTGGATGATTTGAAATCTGATATAAAGTTGTTTACACAGACACATGAGCAGGACTCTACCTCCCCGTCCGTTAAATGGGAGGCCCTCAAATGTATCCTTAGGGGTATGTTAATTAAACATGGTTCCAGACTGAAACGCTTTCGGTCTGAACAAATTTCCCAACTACTACAGCAGATAGGCCTCCTGGAATCCAGACACAAGGCTTCTGGGGATTGAGGGGAGCTCATTGAACTGACCTCTGCCAGAAACGAGCTTAGAAACCTGCTCGATGTTAGATTTGAAACGCAAAAAGAGAAAACAAAAGGATTTTTTTACAAGAAAGCTAACTCCTGTGGAAGACCCTTGGCAAGGCTGCTACATCCGAGGTCGGGTCCCACATATATTCCTGCTATTAAAAACTCTACGGGTAGACTGGTGCACAGCACTGAGGATATCTCACAGGCCTTCCAGAGGTTCTATGCAGACCTTTATGGTCTTCGAGGAAAATTTGATGACATGGACCCTGATGCTTTGCGCCATAAAATACGGTCATATATCTCCAGAGTTGGGATACCGACCTTGTCTAGAGATGATGTTTCGTCCCTCGAGGTGGACATATCGGTGGAGGAACTCACGGAGACAATTAAGGGTTCCCCGACATCCAAGAGTGCGGGACCAGACGGCTTCACGCCTATATTTTACAAGACTTTGGTCGGTGATCTGCTACCTCATATGCTCTTTTCTTTTAGAGCTGTATTGAGGGGAGAGATCTTCCCTCCGCAAGCCCTTGAGGCGCATATTTGCGTGATACCTAAACCAGGGAAGGACCTATCAGAGGCAGCGAGTTACCGACTCATTTCTCTAATTAATGTGGATGTCAAGCTGTTTGCCAAGATTTTGGCCAATAGACTCTCTGAGAAACTCCCATCCATCGTTCACCTTGATCAGGTGGGCTTTGTTAAAGGTAGAGAGGCGCGGGACAACATCCTTCGCTCATGTCTTTTGATTGAAAGGGCTAGGAAGTGCAAGTCCCCTCTCTGTCTGCTTTCCATCGATGCAGAGAAGGCCTTTGACAGGGTCCACTGGGGATTTTTGTGGGAGGCCCTAACACATATAGGCTTAGGTGATAGATTTTTGAACAAAGTACACTTTTTATACTCCCATCCCTCGGCAAGGGTACAGATAAATGGAGGCTTATGGGGTCATTCCTCGTCAAAAACGGGACTAGACAGGGTTGTCCGTTATCCCCTTTGTTATATGTCATTGTCATAGAGCATCTGGCTAAGACCATTCGGGATAACCAAGACATCCATGGGATGGTGGTGGGAGACGTCCAACATAAGGCGGCGCTTTTTGCCGACGATGTTCTTCTTTTTGTTACTCGCCCGTCGGTGACCTTCCCTGCATTACTACACCAATTTGAGACGTTAGGAAGCCTTAGTAATTTCAAGGTCAATTATGCGAAGACTGAGGCGTTGAATATATCCCTGCCCTCGGCCGAAGCGACTTCCCTAGCAAAAGACCTCCCTTCCCGCTGGCGCACGGGCCACGTAGTGTATCTGGGAGTGAGTCTCCCGGCTGACTTGTCTGACGTGTTCCGCTTGAATCAGGCTATTCTAGGTAAAGTGGGATCCATGTTGGAGTCTTATAGACCCCTGCGTCTGTCGTGGCTGGGAAGGATCCATGTGGTAGCGATGGATATCCTGCCGAGATTCCTCTATGTTTTCCAGGCCTTACCTGTATGGCCACCTGGGGCGTTCTTCCGTAGCCTCAGGTTGGTAGTTTCTCGTTTCCTGTGGAAGGGCAAGAAGTCGAGGGTCAGTATGCAGATCCTGTCCGCCCCCAGGGAGGGAGGAGGTGCAGGCCTTCCAGACATTCGTAGATACTGTATGTCGGTCATTTTGGTACGATTGCTGGATTGGCACTATAAGGCAGCCTTCAAACAATTGGTTCAAATTGAACAAGACAAGATCGCGATTCCCCTTAAGCATCTGCAGTGGATTCCGACGAAAGCCCTGTCCTCTATTGGTCAACTGTCTTTCCTTACTATCAAAACGCTTAGAGCCTGGCGTTCGGCGCGTAGAGAGTTGGCTGAAGAAAAGTATGCCAGCCCTTTGACCCCGATTTTCTGCAATCCGGCGTTCCCCCCGGGGATGTCCAGCCGGAGTCTCCTGGGATGAAAGGCGGAGGATGACATTCGAATTAGACAGGTCCTGGTAAATGGAGAGTGCCCCCCTCTAAGTGCTCTCCAAGCTAAGTCACCACATATTAAGTTGAAATGGTGGGAATACCTACAATTGAGGTCCTTCTTGTGCTCCCTAGAGATCCGAAGGGTTCACTGTTTGACGCCATCCACTCTAGAAGCAATTTTTACTGCAGAAGCGGCACCTCCAAGAGGGATTTCTGCCATCTACGGCATACTGTCCAAATCTGTAGACGCCGGGGCCCATGGTTATAGGAGGGCTTGGGAAAAGGAGCTGGGTAGAGTGATCCCTGAGACGGACTGGGAGAGGAGTTTCCTTATGGCTCATAAAATGTCTAGTTCATGTGAGGCTATGGAGAAAAGCCTTAAACTCCGTTACAGTTGGTATCTCACCCCGGACAGGCTACACAAATTCTCTCCTGATGCCTCGCCCCTTTGCTGGAGGTGTGGAACTGAGATAGGCACAGTGCTACATATCCGGTGGAGCTGCCCCTCGATCCAGGTATTTTGGTCTAACGTATTTCGTAACCATGATTTAGTTATGGGGGGGAATCTGGTAGGCACTCCCGAAATGCCTTACTCTCCCTGCTCCCTGGCTCTTGGAAGTACCAGAGAAAGGGTATCCTTCGGTTTTGTTTGGCAGCGGCTCGTAATGTGATCCCTCGACACTGGAAGAACCAGGATCCTCCTTCCATTCTGGAGTGGTACTCTGAAATGGAAAGGATCCGTAGATGTGAGGAGATTTCGGCTGACTATTTCCAGACCCAACGGGATTATGTGCTGGTTTGGACAGAATGGATACTGTTCGGTGATGCCCCTAACTTCCGCGACATGTTCCTTTGAACAATGAACCGTGGGTGGTCACTTTACCCCCATGGGCCCCGGCCAGATGCTGACGCATACAGCTCCTTCTATCTTTCTATCATACATCTTTACATGTTCTTTTCTTCTTTTTTCTTATCTTCACTTTCAAAATTCTAGCTCTTTTCTGTTTTTCTTACTCAATAAACCCAACCCCTTACCCCTGGATGGTTATATAATTTTGTTGAGACTATAATGTCCTGTATATAATTCTATTGTTTTTTTTACTCTTTGCTTTTATACAATCACATGTTTCTTAAGCCCACGTCACACACACAGATATTTGTGCAGATATTGTTCACAGATCTCTGGTTGCAGTGAAATTGTGGACACATTAATCCATTTATATACAGCCACAAAATGGACTAATGTGTCCATGATTTCACTGCAATCAGAGATCTGCCAACAATATCTGCACAAATATCTGTGTGTGTGACGTGGGCCTTAGAGAGATGAAACCCCCTCCCACTATCTGTGAGGATAAGGGAAGCTATAAATCTTAACATTTAGATCGGTGGCGGACCAATAGTTGTGGTAGTGTGTTTGTTTGTAGGCACTAACGGGTCCTGCTGCATATATGATACATCACGCAGCCTTATTTGCTGTTGTGAGATTTTACATTATGTCGGCTGACAACATTGTTTGTAATGTTTAATATACTGGAAAACTTAATAAAGATATATTTACAAAAAAAAAAAAAAGAGAACAGCTCGCTCCACGATAGATAGCATCAAAGACAAAACGGGCCGGGTAGTAAGAAACCCTATTGATATAGCGACAGTGTTCCAACAATATTATTCAGATCTTTACAATCTACAACATGACGTCGAGACTCCCCAGCCCACCCCTCAGCTGATTGGGAACTTCCTGGAGGGACTGAGCCTGCCCTCTGTCTCAGCCTCAGACCTGGAATATTTGAGTCTTCCTTTTTCCTTGGATGAGGTCAATCGAGCAGTCAGAGACACCAAGCTTCACTCGGCCCCTGGCCCAGATGGCCTACCCAATGAATATCTGCAGACTTTTAGAGAGGCATTGGCTCTGTACCTTCTACAGACTTGTCAGCAGTGGAGGGACACGGGCACGATCACCCCGCTCCAACTACAAGTTACAATAATCACGATCCCTAAACCAGGCAAAGCCCCTGACCTCCCTGGGAGCTACCGACCCATCTCCCTCCTGAACTGCAATCTTAAGATCTTCGCTGCGGTTCTTGCTTACAGACTAAGAGGAGTGGTGCCTAAACTGATAAATCTGCACCAGGTTGGTTTCGTGGCTGGAAGACAGGCGAAGGATGGGACGAGAAGAATGGTGGATCTCGTGGGGTCCATGGGGCTGAGGGGGACCCCCGATGCATTCCTGTCTTTAGATGCAGAGAAGGCGTTTGACAGGGTGCACTGGGGTTACCTAGAGGCGGTCCTTCGAAGGTTTGGCATTATGGGCTCCTTCCTGAAGGCGATTTTGTCCCTATACTCCAACCCTAATGCCAGGGTTTTCACGTCTGGCTTCCTCTCGCCTGACTTCCAGATTACGAACGGAACTCGACAGGGTTGCCTGCTGTCACCGGTGATTTTCACCCTGGCAGTGGAGCCCCTGGATGAGAAAATTCGCTCTGCTCAGGACGTGTCGGGTGTCCGGGTGGGCGGAGATGTCATACCATTGGTTTGTACGCTGATGATATTATCATCACTTGCACGGAGGTGTCTCGGTCTCTCCCAGTGGTCATGCGCATCTTGAAGGACTACTCAATGGTTTCGTACTACAAATTGAACGCGGCTAAATCAACTCTTCTCCCGGTGGGAGTTCCAGACTCAGAAATAGCTGCGCTCTCGGAGATTTTGCCGTTTCGTTGGTCCAGAGGTGGCATAATCTATCTTGGGATCACGCTGGCACCCGCCGAACAACTTGTGTGACTTAATTATGAGTCACTGTTATCGAGAGTCCTTTCGGATGTAACCACATATGGTGCTAAGACCCTATCTTGGATTGCTCGATTACACGCCTTTAAAATGATGACTTTACCAAAGATAATATATGTATTTAGGTGTGTCCCTGTTAGGATCCCCAAAGACCTGTTAACTAAACTACAGAGCGTAGTAAATGCATTCATTTGGGCTAACAAGATCCGACACATGGCCAGAGAGACGATGTATGCTCTGATGGGGGAGGGATGGCATGGGAATGCCAAACATTTTGGAATACCATAACAGCTATCGTCCTGGAGGAGGCTGGGTCTTGGTGGCGTAGCCCTGACCATCTCAGGTGGATCTCCATTGAGACTTCACACCTGAGGGGTGGCACTCTGGGAGACCTCCTGACGGCTGAGTCAGTTCGGCCAGTTGCCCAGACAGCTCGAGACTTCCCAAGCCCTCTTACATTGTTGGAGGTCAGTGCCGCGGGCCTGGATCCGTGCTCCACCGGAGAATGTGCCTTTTCGGGTGTTGCGCCTACTTGTCCCATCGATCCAGACGAAGACCTGGGAGGGTATAGGATTGAGGTCCCTGGGAGACTTATGTCAGGAAGGGACGTGGCCCACGTTTGAGTCCCTTTGTAGATGGTTCCCTGAGTGTCGTTCGGCATTCTTACAATTCTTCCAACTAGACCATCTTTTACGTAGGGCCTTGTACGTCCCATTACCTTTGCTCCCCCCGCCCTGTACCGTTTCTCCTTGATGCTGTTCAAGCAGATCCCCCCAAACCACGAATGATGTCCAGAATTTATAGAGGATTAGTATCCGCGGCTCGCGAGGTGAAACTCCCTTACATGAGAAAATTGGAAGGGGACCTTGGGTTTACTTCAGAGGTCGAGGACTGGCACACAGCATCTAGGGAAGTGAGCAGGTCCCCCAGATGTGTAAATCATCTTGAAAACATAAAGAAGATTCATCTTAGATGGTACCTCTCTCCTGTGCGCATTGCTCACTTCACCAAGTGTCAGTCCCCGCAGTGTTTTAGACTGTGTGGAGAGAGAGGCAACCTGGTGCACATGTGGTGGTCCTGTCCGAACATACGCCCCTTTTGGACTTTAGTCCAAAGCTTAATCCACTCAGTCACGGGAATTAGACAAGATTTAACATCACAACTGGCAGTTCTGAATATTGGTATTCGAGATTTCCCCATCCCACTGAGAGGAACAGTGTCATATATCCTCATTGCTGCCCGTCTGTGCCTAGCCGCAAAATGGAAAGCCCCCTCCTCTCCTTAACTGAATTGCTCCATAAGATTAATTGGATCTTCCACCAGGAATATCACAGCACTAAATGGGTCGGCCAGACGGACAGTTCACGATAGATGGAGTGTTTGGGCCTCCCACCCGGGAGCTGCACCGATCCCATGGGGCCTCCTCCAGCCCTCTTGCCCTGCGGGCCCACCAGGTTAGAAGAAGCGGTCTTCCCTGTGAGCTGCCTGCTCAGAGGACGTTGCCACAAATAGGGTTTTCCGTATAATCGGCTCTTTAGATACCCTATATAAATAGAGAGTTGAGCTTTATTCGGCTGGTGCGGCAGTCAGTCCGAGTTTCCCCCTCTCCCCGTCCCACCCCCATCCCCGATTCCTAGTACATCCCCCCTTCCTTCTCCTCTTTCTCTTATCTCTCTTATTTTACTTTTCCCCTTTATGACCTTTAATTGTTATATTTTGGTACTTTATATTGTTTTCCTGATTGTTCTCCAGGATATGATTCCGACAGAGAACCGATATTGTTATGTCTGTTTCTTAATCTATGCAAAATATTTCAATAAAAATTCATCGTTTAAAAAACTTCTCAAAATTGTCCAAAGCTCACAAAAGGGCAGACTCCTAATATTCGGAGATTTCAATGCTGTTCCAAATCCCCTTCTTGATTCATCCCACAAGTCCAGAAATGTAAACACACAACTTGACCCCTACTCAAAAAAGAATAACTTTATGACGCCTTCAGATGTCTCAATACATCTTCAATAGAATTCCCCCACTTTTCCAATGTGTACGGGTCTTTTGCCCGGATTGATCTGGTCCTCACAAATATTTACTCCCTCTAGAAAATTAAAACAATTAAAATACTCCCCAGAACTTGGTCAGACCATACCCCTGTTGTCTTCGAAACTTCTAACGGTCTCCCCATAAATAACCAAAAACTCTGGAGAGCCAATTCCTTTCTATTTAATCATCCTCAATACAAGTCAGAGATTCAGAATTCACTGAAGCTTTACTTCAAAGAGAACAACACTAAAGATGTATTCATCTTTACCCTGTGGACTGCTCATAAAGCGGTATTGAGGGGACTTCTGATCCAGATGAACTAACGGCACAGAAAATCCCTCTTAAAGGACACTGAAAATTTAATACAACAAATAACTACTCTAGAGTCAGACATCATACACAGCCCAAAAATAGAGAAAAGTAGGGATTACTTAAATTACGAGTAGAACTCAAATCTTTACTCATGTCAGATTTTGATAAAGTTACACGCATTAATAAGTCGAACTTTTACAGTAGTATCAACAAACCATCAAAACTTTTTGCTAATTTACTAAAAATACGTAGAACCAGAACTAACATTACCCAAATAAAAAATAGAAATAACTGTACTCTAAAAACCCCACTGGAAATTTCGAACACTTTTGCAGAGTTTTATAAAAATTTATATAACCTCAAGAGCCTGTCCCATCTCTTGATAACATTAATTCTTTTTTAGACTCTATTAAACTTGCATGTTTGTCTAATGAAGACCTGACACTCATTAATGCGCCCTTCACGGAACCGGAAATCCTACAAACTATAAACTCACTCAAGAAATGCAAATCCCCAGGCCCAGACGGACTCCAGAATGAATACTATATCACTAATGGAGATATACTATCGCCCCACCTTATAAAAATTCTAAACTCTTCACAAACGGTAATTCCACCATCCCAAAAGAGATGCTTCAAGCCATTATATCGGTAATACCCAAAAATAAAGATGATAAGGATCTAGTCACAAACTATAGACCCATTTCGCTCCTCGACACCGATTTAAAAATCATTACTAAAACCATTAATTCCAGACTTTAAAAAGGTCGTCCCATATCTCATACATAGTGACCAGGTGGGATTCGTCTAGAAAAGAACCTCAGCAGATGCCACGAGAAGAACCCTGAACTTGATGTTGCACGCTGAACAGACTAAAACCTCCACACTAGTGGTCTCTGTCGACGCAGAGAAAGCGTTCGACAGAGTCCACTGGGGATACATGTTTGAAGTCCTAAAAAAAATTTGTTTTTCAAGGTCATATTTTTAACGCTCTCCATTCTCTTTATATAAACCCTACAGCAAGAATTCTTACAAATAATCATTTGTGTGACGAATTCCCACTGACGAATAGAGCAAGGCAGGGATGCTCCCTCTCACCTTCCCTTTTCGACTTGTTCATTGAACCACTAGCCGAAAAAATATGCACAAATCTTTTGATAAGAGGAGTTCATCTAAAACACAACGAATACAAAATAAGCCTATTCGCAGATGACATAATCCTAACACTAACAGACCTACTAACTTCCCTGTGAATCTCCTAACTACAATCAGCGAATTTTTTAGCATTTCCCATTATAAAATCAACATAAATAAAACTTAAGTCCTTTACCTTAACTTAGATTCTGACCTACTTAACGCCCTCAAATCTGAAAAAAATTTTGCCTGGGAGAACGAAACTCTAAATTACCTAGGTATAGCAATCACTAAACCGGTCTCCAAAATTCCAGAAACTAACCTTGGGATACTCTTCAAAGATATACAGTCTAATTTACAACATATATCAAAAACAGATTTGACCTGGTTAGGCAAAATCGAATCATATAAACTATTTATCCTCCCTAAAATTTTATATTTATTCCGGTCTATTCCCCTCCACATTAGCCAAACATGGTTGAGGAAGTTTCAGTCTCAATTATCCACCCTCATTTGGGGAAGAAAGAAACCAAGAGTTTCAATAACTACTCTCGAAAAAAGCAGACTCAATGGAGGCCTTGCAGTGTCCAACATCGCCTCTTATTACCATGCTACCATTGTGAAACTCAGTCAGAAGTGGTGGGAGGAAGAAAATAGACCAAGCTGGGTCCAGATGGAAGAAGCGAATCACTCTAAGAATGGTCTCAGATTGTTACTTACCTGCTACTTATGCGATACATCTAAGCGACTTCCAAAAGAACCCACAATTAAAACAACTATTCAATTCTGGAGATGCTTGACCTCAAAATCTGTAACCTCCCATCCCGCCTCCATTCCCACTTGGATACCCTTGGAGATCTTTCACTTAATATCTGCGGACATTAAGACACAACCATGGATAAAATCTGGCATCAACCACATTACCAACATAGTCGACGGAGAGAAGCAGCTCATCCCCTTTGTAATGCTCAAAACTAAGTTTAACTTGAAAGATGAAGAAGAATCAACCTGGACAAAAATTAACCACCTCTACACCAATCATAAACTAAACTTTTTCTTTCCACTGAACGTTACTCAGTTGCTCAGATATCCTCAATCTCAGATCTTTTGGACAACTAAGAACATATACAGAGAAATTAACTTGGATTCATTTTTCATAAAATCTTCCAACCTAGAGGCATGGGAAAAAGAATTTAAAATCCCAATTACCATTAACACTCTCGAAGAAACGTTCAAAACCATTCACAATAACCTTGCCTGCTCATCACTAATTAAAACCTATTACAAAACCATCACACGATGGTACTTTACTTCTACAAGACTTCACCAATTTTCAGATAATTTATCTCCCCTTTGTTGGAGGAATTACAACAAATTAGGTACCATGTTACACACTTTTTGGGACTGCAATCTCCTTAGCTCCTTCTGGGGGGAGGTCCATATTCTTCTTAACGAAATCACAAACCTAGACATAAATTAAACCCCAGAGTTGACCCTACTCCTAATAGGAATCAACTCTCTACCTAAAAAGTTTAGGCCCCTCATAGTCCACATACTTTTGACAGCTAAAGCCTGCATTGCAGCTAAATGGAGAGACCCAAATCCCCCTCTGTTTGGCATCCTTCTGGAAACAATTTCAATCCACAACGCTTACAAATACTCTTTCTCCATTAGAAATAACCTCCATGAAAAATACAACAAGAAGTTGTTTTATTGGAATGAGTACATTCCTTCTCGAAACATTCGACATTCTCATTTAATAACCTAACTTCCAAGACAACTTTTCCATTACATCCAGACTCTTGGTGCGTATCGGACATATCTAAGATTACTGAAGCATACCTCCTTCTCCCTTCCTCTTTACCCCCTACATTCTTTCCCTGTATTATAGGGATGTAAATAGTTAACTAAGTCTTTAGACATTGACTTCTATATATCAAAGAAGCATGTAATCAACTAATTTGTTCCTGATTTGATGTCTACTCAAATTTTATTGAAATTTTTACATCCATTATTATATCGTACTCTTTATGTACAAACTATCTCAGACAATTCATCTCACTGTTATGTTATACATGAATTGAAAAAAACTTAATAAAATTCTCTGTATAAGAATTTCTGGATGACATACTAGAAGATATAATACGCATACTAAATGAGAGCTGCAAAGCACTTGGGAAACTCATGACGTTTTGATTGCCAAGAATATTGCTTCAGTTGAGAAACCAGACAGGCATGAACTAACTTGTCAACATGAGACACAATACTAAAACAATCATATGCGTGTCTACATCGATGTGAAATTTATCCTGTTTTTTGCTGTTAATGAGACTATTTGTTGATCATTTTTGTAATGTTGGTATATTGTGGTTATCCATTCCTTTTTTTTTTTTTAAATGTTTCTACTATACTTTAAAAAAAAAAAAAAGATAGGCAGGTAGTTGCTAACAGAGGCTACTTTCTGAGACGTCATGAACCTCTCCTGCTAGCGATACAGTTGCTCCGCATCACCGTATAGTAGCTCTTCCTCTCCTGGGCTGCACTGTCAATGTCTTGCTGATGTACAGGCAGCTACCCAAAAGCAGAGCAAAGCTGGATGTCAATCAGCATGATGTCAGCAGTCACATACCATCAACAGAGCTCTGTTGACGTGTTATCAGCAGAAGCCACTGAATCACGAGTAGCTGTCTGATGGCTTTTTGTTGGCAGAGTTCTGTCTGTTAAGGCCACTTCACAAGCTAGGATATCGTTAACGATATCCTTAGAATGATCACGTGACAGTGATCGTTAAAACATCGTTAGTGCGTTGTCACACACAAGGATATCGTTAACGATATCCCATTCGGCAATGCACAAGTTAAATAGGAGAGCAAGGACTGAATGATGTTTTAAAGCAGCAGGAATAGAAGAATTTTGAACGAGATCATTCAAAAAGGTGTCACACTGAACGATGTAGCTTCTTCCAGCAGGGTTAATTGGATGGCGAACGATAGATTTGAGGTCAGGAGCTCACGATGAACGATCCAAGGATTTTTTCTTCCTATATCGTTCGGTTACTCGCAATGACGCCCAAACGATATCTTTTACATGATCACAAATTTGTGACGTTTCAAGGATATCGTTCAGGATATCCTTGCGTGTGAAGCAGCCTTTAGTCCTTAGGCACTAGGTAGTAAAAAAATAAATAAATAAAAATCTTCAAATCCTTATATATTAGATCAAACAAGTTGATCAATTTACAGCCAGGCTAATTCTGAGTTAGGAGACCACAAGTGCCTGGCTTCTCCTATGATTATGGCTCTTATCTTTAAGGGACTTCGGCACCCAGATTGGGAATATCAGGGATTTAGTTGGATTGAGTTTATAATATGATCATTTGGAAAATAGGGTAAGCGTCGACATGGCCGAGGTTAATGATTTATCTATATTAATACAAGTTCTGATGATGTCATCTGCATACAATCTAATAGAATGAGATTCAGAGCCTACTTGGAGTCCAGTGATCTCTCCATTGGACCAAATCGCCTCGCCTAAGGGTTCAATTGCCAGCACAAAGATGATTGTAGGATAGGGGGCAGCCTTGGCAAGTAATTATTATTATTATTATTTATTTATATAGCGCCATTAGGTTCCATGGCGCTTTACATGAGGATAAGGAAGACAAGAACAAGTACACTAAATCTAGTACTGTTGGTGATGGAAAAACTGGATGAAAGAAAGCCCGAGGAAAGGACTTGAGCTTTGGGTTCGAGTACACAGATAAAATTCCCAAGAGGATCGGGCCAACAAACCCGAACCTAGCTAAAATTGATTTGAGGTAACCCCAGTGCACCGTGTCGAAGGCCTTTTCGGCATCCAACGAAAGGAATACACAGAGGGTCCCAATCTCTCAACCACCCCAATTAAGTCTCCCAGCAACGAAACCCACCTGGTTGGGATGTATTAGAGATGGAATAATTAGATTTAGCCTGGCAGCTAAGAGCTTTGAGTATAGTTTCACATCACAGTTAAGAAGGGAAATGGGGCAATAAATTCCCGGTTCAACAGGAGGCTTGCCAGGTTTGGGTATGGTAACAATAGTAGCCTCTAGGCCCAATGGGGAGACAGCTCCGGAACATTGCCAATGGGTGAACACTGGCCGAGGAAGGGGGGCGAGTCTGAGGGAAAATTGCCTATAATATTCATTGGGAAGGCCGTCTGGGCCAGGGCCAGAATAAGGTTTAGTGTTTTAATCACACTCACAATCTCAGAGAGCGTGAATGGAGAGCTCAAGATATCTAGTTGGGTGGGGGTCAGCCTAGGGAAGTTGAGAGAATCTAGAAACGTCCTAATATCGCCACCAAATGGGCTAGGGGTTAGTGGGTCATCTTTCAAATTGTACAACTGGGAGTAATATTGAGTGAAAGAGTCTGTGATGTCTCTCAGGTTACGATGTAGTTTACCAGAGAGCTCAGGTACGGCATCTATGCGGCAGGCAATTATCCATTTTTTAAATTGTTTAGAAAGGAGTGTCCCAGCTCTGTCTCTCATAGAATAAAAGGAGGACCTAGTCTTCCAGAGGTATTTTTCATGCTGCTCCAGCATGAAACTGCGAAGTTGCATGCGGACCCAGAAGATTTGATCAGAAACAAAGGACGACGGGGAGGATTTATTGACCCGCTCAAGACGGGACAGTTCAGATTTGAGTGCCGCCCTGGCATGATCTCCCACCCTTTTAAGTTGAGAGGCTTTTTGAAAAGAAAAGGCCTCTAACATAGGCTTTATGAGAGGTCCAAAGTGTCCGAGACTTCCTGATTATCATTAAGGGAGAAGAAATCGGAAAGTGCCATATGGAGACACTGGGGTCAGTGGGTGCTCTTGTCCACTGGCCCAGCCACCTTTAGCTAGACAACGTGGACCAGGCTCATCCCCAAACTGAACACCGAAATGCCTAGGCCTGGGGTTACGGCTGGCCAATCGGATCCGAAGGTCCTAGATTAGCTGCCTATATCCAATCTGCTGGTCAAAATGAACAGTCCTCCTTATATACTCTCAGCACTCATTGCAGGATATTGGGGACTTCACGATTGGTGGAATAAGACTGTCTTTTCATTGGCTGGATCTCAAGCTGTTTATAAGACTACCACCAGTTTTGTATTGCCAATCCCCTAAAGGGTTGAGATAATTAGATTACACACAGAAAACATCACCAAGCATCTACAAGACTCTGGGAACAATGAGTCGCTTACCACAATGCAGGGAATCACATACAATACAAAGAGGCAAGATAATTACATTACCCATTTTAAATACTTGCAGGCTCCTCAATATCTTGTGTAACCCATAACTGGCATATTACAAGTTTACTAACCAAAATACAATATTGTCTGGAGAAATAAGAAATCCTCATAGGTTATATATTAAAGGGTCCATTTCATGACATTCCTCCTCCTTCTTATTTAGCCAGACAGGATAGGCTTCCGACCATCCTTCTCCACCTGTCGGGACAGCCCATCTGCATTTCCATGGTTCTTGCCCTGTTTATGTGAGATGGAGAAATCGTAAGATTGTAACGCCAGACTCCACCTAAGCCATCGTCCGTTGTCCCCAGCAGTGCGATTTAGCCAACTCAATGGATTGTGGTCAGTGAGGACTGTGAACTCATTGCCATAGAGGCTGAAATTTTTTTAGGGCCCAGACTATGGCCAGGCATTCTTTCTCTATGGTGGCGTAGGCCCTCTCTCGGTCCAACAGTTTCCGGGAGAGATAAGCTATCGGATGTTCCTCGCCGTCAGCCCCCACTTGGCTAAGTACTGCTCCTAGTCCGGTGTCTGATGCATCTGTTTGGACAATGAACCTACGTCAGAAGTCAGAAGCAGTCAGAACTGGGATCTGGGCTAGCCGCTCTTTCAACTGGAGAAACGCAGCTTCACATTCTGGGGTCCAGATAAGGTTGTGGGCATATTTTTTGGTTGTGAGGTCAGTGAGCGTGTTTTGCTACGGTGTTGTAATTGTGAATACATTTTCTTTAATAATTTGCGGTGCCCAAAAACGCGTGGACCTGTTTTTGGTTGACCGGGCACGGCCACTGGGTAAGTGCTTCCATTTTTGCCGGTTGGACGAATGCACCCACTTCCCACTTTATGTCCCAGGTATAGCACCTCGGCCATCCCGATTTGGCATTTGTCAGGTCGGATGGTGAGCTGGGCTTTGGCTACCCTTTGCAGCACCTAGGACACGTGCTGAAGATGCTCTTCCCAGGTGTCGCTGAAGATAGCGATGTCATCCAAATAGGCCTGGGCATACCCCTGACATCCCTCTAGTAAATGGTCCACCATCCTCTGGAAGGTAGCCGGGGCATTCTTCATCCCAAAAGGCATGCTGGTTAACTCATATAGGCCAAAAGGGGTTATTAAAGCTGATTTCTCTTCAGCCTCTTTTGTGAGTGGAATCTGCCAGTATCCATTGCTCAGATCGAGGGTGGATATAAACTGAGATCCCCCAACCCGATCTAGTAGTTCATCCACCCGGGGCATGGGGTACGCATCTGTAACTGTGATCTCATTGAGCCGTCTATAGTCCACACAGAAATGAGTACTCTTGTCCTTTTTTGGCACCAGCACAACACTGGCAGCTCATGGGCTTTCGGAGGGAACCAGGACTCCCATATTTAACACGTCATCCACCTCGGACTTCATCATTGCCAACACCAGAGGTGTCACTCGGTAGGCGGGTTGGCGTACTGGAGTGGATGCCCCTGTGTTGACATGATGCCACACCAGCGGTGTTCGACCAGGCAAACTCGTGAACAGGGATTCATATGGTCTGAGTACGTCTGATAACTGTTGCTTCTGTGATAAACAAAGCTGTTCCCCCAGTGATACATCTTTTACCCCCATTTCTCTTTTGGAAACCACTAATAGGTCTGGCATCTGGGTCTATATCGGGGTCATCTAAATTGGGACAACAAACTGCTAAGTTGGTGACCTCTCTTTCCTCATAAGCTTTTAGCCTGTTAACATGGTAGGTACGCTCACAAACACCTGCTCGGTCCAGGGCCATAGTGTAGTCAGTATTGCCACATTCCTGGTAATTGTTAATGGACCTGCCCACATGGCTTGCAGCTTGTATTTTCGTATGAGTACTAGGACCTTCTGTCCACATGCAAATTCTCGGAGTCAGGAAGCGCGGTCATAACATCGTTTTTGCCCTTCCTGAGCCACTTCTAAGTTCCCGTGGGATAACGCCATGAGGTGCCTCATCCATTCCCTAAACTTTTGAACATAGTCTAGTATGGGAACCTCTTCTGTGGGGAAGATGCCCTCCCAACTTTCTCGTACCAACTCTAAGGGCACCCGTACTTTTCGGCCATACAGCAATTTGAAAGGGGAGAACCCAATGGAGTCCTGCGGCACCTCCCAGTAAGCAAAAAGATGCTGCAGGTTTTTCTCCCAGTCCCCACCCCTTGGCCTCTACATAATGGCTAATGAGCTGTTTCAGGGTTCCATTGAAGTGCTCACACAATCAATTCGTTTCAGGATGGTAGGGGGTTGTGCGCATGGGGCAGACTCCATGTTTCTCCCAGAGGGTCTGAATCAGTTTGCTTTGGAATTGTGCCCCCTGGTCGATTAATACTTCCTGTGGAAACCGTATCCGGCTAAAGATTTCCATTAAAGCTTGAGCCACATGCTCTGCATCTATGGAAGTCAAGGCAGTGGCTTCTGGGTAGTGGGTGGTGAAGTCTACCAGGGTGAGGATGAATATTTTTCCACTGCAGCTGGGGATGGCTAAGGGGCCTACTAAATCAATGGCAACTCTCTGGAACGGTTCCCCTATCAAAAGCATTGGTTGGAGGGGGGCACGACATGGGGCTCCGCCCATACGTTGACACACTGGACAAGAGGCTCTGTATTTCTTCACTTCTTGGGTGACCCTTGGCCAAATAAAACTACGCAACAGACGGGTCCGGGTCTTTTTGGTCTCCATGTGCTCAGCTGCGGGAACATCATGAGCTAAGCACAATAGTTGGGGTCGGTATTTCTGGGGTACTACAAGCTGATGTACATGGGTCCAAGGTTTTTTGGGCAGGATGCGGGCTTTTTCCAATATAAGAGGCCTCTTTCCCATCTATACACCTCACCCGGATTTCCTCCCCCAGGTTGGGCAGCCACACTACGGATATGCTCTAGTGTGGGGTCTCTCAGTTGGGTTTCCCTGAACTCCTTACGATCTATCACCCCCCAGTTAATGGCCACAGTTTGGTTTGATGTACTCACATTTGTCAGCTCAGAAAAGGAGGCTGAAGATTGAGGAAGAGGGTTATCCTCGAATGGGTTGGTAGAAAGATCTGCACAAGGGTGATGCTTGACTTGGTTGCGGGTGATGGAGGTGACAAACTGGCTGCATAATCCTTGTCCAAGGTCATTTCCCAAATGGTTGGGAGGTTAGGAGGCCGTCCGTGAGCCCCACTTCAACCTCCCCCTGGTCAGTTCCCCAGTCCAATTACACTCGTGCCAGAGGAATGTTCGATCGCTGGCCCCCAGCAAAGGAGATGATCACTTGGCAGCCCGGTAAATGATGTTCAGCGGGAACAATATCTGGGCTGACCAGGGTGATTGAAGATCCAGTATCTCGAAGTCCCTGAGCCTGTATTCCACCGACCTTGACCGTCTTGATGTGGTGATTGAGGTTGGGCTGATGTACGGTGTCCGGGCTGCCGTAGGGTGTGGACTGGGTAAATCACTTCCTCAGCTACTGGTGATTTTTGGGGGTAGTATCCTCCAGGCATCGCTGGTTCATCTCGGCATATGTTGACTGGTTTGGCTGGCAGAAGGGCTCCAGGCATGTGCCCAAGACGCCCACACGTGTAACAGCGCTGTGGGTCAGGCAAATCATGGGCCCTGGTGGTAAACCTTTGCCTTGTTGGGGCTTCTGCGGCATAGTGAGTTAGTGCAGCACGGGATCCTGGAGGTCGCTGGAATCCATGGTTGAGAAACCTCCTGGGTTTAGTGGGCCTATTGGGTCTGCAGCTGGGTCGGTTGGCCGTAAATTCTCAGCCAATCGGGCTGCTTGCTCTGGGGTGTAGGGCTTCTGGTCCGCCACCCATTCTCGTATTTCCGGGTCCATCTTCTCCATAAGCTGTTCGAGTACTATCATATCCCGGTGGGCTGCAGCGGAGTGGGCAGCCCGACCATCGAGCCAGCGGTTACACTGTCGGAGCTGACTGCCAAATTCGACGTAGGAGACACCCTGGCGAGACATAGTCTGGAACTTAATGCGATATCTCTCAGGGGTTATGGTAGAAAGGGCCAACAGAGTGTCCTTAATAATTCCATAGTCCAAGCAATCCTGAGGCCCAAGTGATCGGACAGCCTCCTGGGCCCGACCAGGCAAACTTGTCCACAGGTGCCTGGGTCACTCAGCTGTGTGCACCCCAGTACATACTCATCATCACCTCAAAGTTTTGCAAGTGTTCATTGATCTCAGTGTTGGATTCATTAATGACTGGAACGTCACTGTATCGAAGATGAATTCCTTGGTCGCGGTCTATCTTGGAGGTGGGCGCTGGTGGTAAGGAAATTGGAGCTCCCAACACTACTTGCAGAACACCAACCAACCATTCCTTGACTTGGTCTGCTGGGGATTGGTTGGTTTCCAGATTGTCACGGGACCCAGGATGAGACACACGATTTACATCCTCTGGTACAACGTCGGTGGGGTCCTCATCATCCTCCACCTCATTCTGGGTATCCCAATGGACCAATTTCTGGATCAAAGCCAACCGAGCGTTCCTGTATTCAATATTTCGCATCTGTCACAGATCCTGTAGCATCCATTTACTGCTGCGGCCGTATTTCCACTCCGATCTTTGTCGCATGGCTGAGCTGTTGGGGTTGGACATGGCAACGTCCGAAACCTGCATGCCTCACCTATGCCCTGCAGGGTATACTTATATGCCTCCCTCATTGTTGAGCCCTTGGACGGTGTCCACGAACACCAGTCCCCTGCAGCTCCCCTGGATAAATCAGGCTGAGTAGTATCCCACCGCTGCCACCAATTGTGGAGACATGGGGGTCAGTGGGTGCTCTTGTCCACTGGCCCCGCCACCTTTAGCTAGACAATGTGGACCAGGGCTCATCCCCAAACTGAACGCCCGAGCTCCTAAACCGTGGGCGGAACACTACTCAGACAACACAGGGTGAGGGAATCACAATATTAAGGCTTTATTAGATCCCCAAACAGTCAACAGCATATAACACATAACCAGCAAAACACAACATGTAACAGGCAACAGAGTCTCACCCTTCCACTGGTAACCAGGGATTAGAATAGAGCACAGCAAAGTCTGTAGCCAGGTGACTGGATCGTCCCAACGGGGTTGCTTCCTTATGCAGTCTTTGTCATCACAGCCTAATCCGATAATTCGAGGCTGAAGTCCTTGTGGTTTTATAATTCAGGTTCTGATCGCCTTGGTAGGCACCGAAATGCCTAGGACTGGGGTTATGGCCGGCCAATCGGATCCGAAGATCCTAGATTAGCTGCCTGTTTCCAATCTGCTGGTCAAAATGAACAGTCCTCCTTATATACCCTCAGCACTCATTGCAGGATATTGGGGACTTCACAATTGGTGGAATAAGACTGTCTTTTTATTGGCTGGATCTCAAGCTGTTTATAAGACTACCACCAGTTTTGTATTGCAGGCAAGGGAGAACCACATACTGATTGACATAGCAATATGATGGAATGTTAGTAGGATTAAATTCTCTGAGCGTCATGACCTTCTCGGACAAGGGTTGAGATAATTACATTACACACAGTAAACATCACCAAGCATCTACAAGACTGTGGGAACAATGAGTTGCTTATCACAAGGTAGGGGATCACATACAATACAAAGAGGCAAGATAATTACATTACCCATTTTAAATACTAGCAGGCTCCTAGAAATATTGTGTAACCCATGAGTGGCATAACACAAGTTTGCAAACCAAAATACAATATTGTCTGGAGAAATAAGAAATCCTCATAGGTTATACATTAAAGGGGTCAATTTTGTCACATGCCACTCCCACTGTCACTCACTTTACACCTACAGAGGAGGCTCAGGTTCAACCACCATCTCCACGACGATGGAGAGTCGCAAGCCACGGAAACAAACAGGCTCACGGGAGCCTGGTCAGACCAAGACATCAGACCGATCTCCGATGCAACACAGGATGATAACGTCTTGCTGTACACAAAAAAATGATACTGGAATACGATCTGTGTCTGTGAAAAAGGAAAGAGTAGTCCCTTTCTGTGGCATGCATGTATCTCCACACATCATGGAGATGTTTCTCCTGACACAGGTGGGCTAATGGGCTGAACCCACAGAGCAGTCCAGGGACCGCAGTGGAGTAATATTAAAATTCCCCCACTAAATGAGCGAGCCTTTCACAATCCCCTTCACCGACTTTAAAACAGTACATATAACTTCCGGTTCCGGCCCTGATGTGAGCACCACGGGAGGGAGCTGCTCCGGGCGCCAACGGCCTAATAACCGCTACTGAATCGACCGCACGGCACAGCGGGACCCAAGACCGGGCAGGGAGAGTGAGGAAGCATCCGAGCACTGGATGTACCGCTGGCTGAGGAGCAAGGAGCGGGCAGACTGAGGATCGGAGGCAAAGCAGGGAGGAGGTAAGGGAACAAAGATGGCGGGCGTCCCTAAGCAGAGGGGGAAGGAGAAGCAGCAACCACCGCAGCAGCACCGCTCCACACTACGCCAGAGCCAGGGCGCAGCAGGAGGTGAGCGAGGGAGCGGAGAGAAGACAGGAGAAGGGCCCCCAAGCAAAAGACAAAGTGCATTAACATGGGAAACTGGCAGCCAGTCGCACAGTGCTCCGGCGCAGCCCCCACAGGGAGCAATACAAGGCATGCAAAATGGCCCAGTTACATTTGAGAGTATGCTCCAGGAGTTGAAAGAGCACCTGTCTGAGGGACTCCAGGCCACGGTGAAAGATTCCATCGCAGCAAGTGTAGCTGAACTACAGGCAGAGGTTACACAGCAAGGCTCCAGGCTGCAGGAGGCTGAACAGCGCCTCTCAGATGCAGAGGATAGAATAGTGCAGCTAGAACAAGGTCTGGCTGAGGCTTTGAAACAATCCAGGTGGATGGGCGACAAGGTCGACGACTTGGAGAATTGATCCCGCAGAAATAACTTGAGGATTGTGGGGCTGCCGGAGTCTGTTGCTAACTCTCAACTAGAAGCCATCCACGAGACAGAATTGCCGGAAGCACTGGGACTGAGATCCCGATGTAGGACTGAACGGGGTCACCGAGTGGGAGCACCAACCACATCAAACGGAGGCAAGCAGCCACCTAAACCAAGGCAGACAATAGCCCGCTACTTGGACTACAAGGACAAAGAACGTATCTTACAGGCGTGCAAACGTCGCAAACAGCCGTTATTCTTGAGGGAATCCAAGGGGATCCTATTTAACGATTACTCCATCATTGTATCCAGATAAAGACAGAAATTCAACGAAATTTGTGGCCTGCTGTACAAAAGGAATGTACCATTTCAGCTGCTATATCCGGCTACCCTGAAAGTGTCGTCTGCACAGGGACCACCATTATTAGGGACGACAGTGAGGCGTTGAGGCATTTTACATCTTGCCCTAGGAAACTACCTGCTGGAAGGAATGGCGGAAATGTCCCTGAACGCGGATCTTAAGTTGCCGATGGAACCCAAGGAGGAGGTGACGAGCATCCCATGGGATCACAGTCGAGGCCTGCTGAACAACCAAGACATAGAGACTCAGATTGACGGCACTCATTTCGAAGGGATAACTGCCAAAGACTTGAGGAACCACTGGCCATGGTCATCTACCCTTGGTGGCACATGTAGGATACGAGACGACGCCCATTCGGGGCCCCTATGCTAACCAGCAAGGGGGTGTGTTGGGTTTTTTTTTTTTTTGTTTTGTTTGTCTCCTCAGGTGGTTTTACCGTTGCAACTAGATGGATAAGGCTCGCCAGCAATGACTCACAGGGGAGAAAACGCTTCCCGTTGCCGTGCGGGTCTCTTTTGGTGGACATTGTAGCCATCTATAATCCTGAGGTCAGGCCGGAGGTTGCGAGCACACCTTTATTCTCCTGATGAGCTACATTGGTAAAATGGAAGTGACGAATTGGTGGAAGAAAGGGTGGATAAAGTTATATAATGGGGGGGGGAGGGAGTTATATATGTTTTTAAAGTTGGGAAGGGTTTCTGCTACCAAACATGTGATAACACTTACAGAAAATGTTCTGCAGTCTCTTCATATGTTTGTGAGATTTAGAGGGAAGGGCTTGTATATCTGTGATGCTTTAAAACCAACATAGCCAAAAAATGGTTAACATAGTGACGTGGAACGTCAAGGGGTTGAGGTAATCAGGGAAGAGATCAATGGTACTGAGGCATGTGAGAAAGTTGAAGGGGGACATAGCTTTACTACAAGAGACGCATTTAAGACAAGATGAACTGTTCCGTATGAACACATCTTGGGTGGGAGAGGTTTACTGGTCGGGGGCAACAGGGAAAAAGGCAGGGGTACTAATACTTATCAGTAAGAACATATCTTGCAAGGTTCGGGAGTGGGAGCATGATGAAGAAGGAAGATGGGTGGGGCCGACTCTGGAGTGTCAGGGAGAAGTTTTGCAAATTTTTAGCATATATGCCCCTAACGTGCACCAAACCACGTTTTTCTCTGGCCTCCAGACTCATCTGCTTCAGTCGGACAAGCGAAAGATGATAATTGGGGGGGACTTTAATGCGACTATGTCCCCGGGAGAGGACAGGCTGCGAGAGGGAACACGTAGACCACGGGCATCTCCCCCAGATATCGCATTACAGCGCCTAAGGGAGTAATTGACCTTGCATGATATATGGAGGTTGAGGAATCCTAAAGGAAGAGAGTTTACACACTTCTCTTACCCTCACGAGACGTGGTCAAGATTAGATCTGTTTTTGTTGGGAGACGGCATTATGTCGAGAGTGAGGGGGGTGGATATTTTACCAATGGTGATATCCGACCACAGCCCAGTGATGTTGGAATTGACAGACACTTACCCCAGGGGGAAGGATTATTTATGGAGGTTCCCTTCTTATCTGAATAGCGACCAGAATTTTGCTCTGTTACTGGGAGAATGGTGGATGGAATTTGCACACAATAACGCATCACATGTAGACAACCCCACACTGTACTGGGAAACTGCCAAGGCTGTTCTACGGGGCAAGATCATGGCATACACTTCAACACAGAAAAAGCGAGCAGATGTTATGTTCCGAACCTATAGTGAGAATGCCAGAAAAGCCTATGTGACATTTAAAGATGATCCCACTCCAGAACACAAGACGTCTTGGCAAACACACAAACGTAACTTTGAGGAATGGGCAAAAATCAAGGAGGGTTTGGGAAGAGCAGATTGGGAGGCAAAGCTATACAGGTATGGGAACAAAGCTGGTAGGATATTAGCGAATCTGGCGAGGGGTAGAAGACCAAAGACACCAATAACCACAATAAAGAATGACTCGGGTCTGCGCGTCTCTGATCCGGCTGAGATGGTGGAGGTTTTAGGAGAATATTTCGCAAAATTATACGGTCCCACGGAGACATTAGTTGACAGGGGAGAGAGTTGGATCCGGGAGGAGGACTTGTTGGCCCTGAATGCGGAGATCAGTCTCGAGGAGGTGGAGAGAGCCATATCGGATCTTAATCCGAATAAGGCCCCAGGCTTGGACGGGTTTAGTGGGGGGTTTTTCAAGGCCTTAAACGATAAAGTGTCCCCACATCTAAGGGCCCTTTCACATCAGCGTTTTTTTAAATTTGCGGCAGATGCAGTGAAAAAACCGCATCTGCTGCAATTACCGCATACCGGCTGCACTTGCGGCGCGGTTGCGGTAAACACCATGCAAAGTATGGCAGGACGTTGAATTATTGAAGCTGAACTTACGCAAAGTTATGTCCTGATTAATGTGCTTTTGTATACATGTATTTATTGATTCAAATTTGATTTAATGTTATTCAAATGTTTTGGATTGTATGTTTATCTCATTTTCAATAAAAAGATAATTGAAAGAAAGAAAGATTAACAATCTACAAGCAACAAAAAATTACAATGGATTGAAAAATACGTATGGTATTGAGAGAGAGATCCTATCACCCAACCTTTCATGGGAGAAGGGTCTATAAGTATACAATCCAATTATCAATTAAATGAATAGTTGAGTTGATTGGACAGGTGTGAGGAGTGTGCAGCAGTAATATAAGGCTACAGTCACACACAGCGTTTTTGCTGCGTTTTGTGAGGATCCTTTTTTGTTGCAGAAACTGCACTAAGAACAGATTTTCACAAAGTGCAGTGTTCTGTGTATGAATGCCGCTGCACTTTTAATCCCCTCCCCGCGTTCCCCCAGTGATCTCAAGCGATGTTATCTCATCACTGGAGGCCGCAGTGTCTCTGCCTGTAGGAACCTGTGGCCTGGTTACATGACCGGGTGACATCGTTCGGTCACATGGTGATGTCCACAGTCCTCCCCAGGTCCTGCAACATCAGTATGAATGGAAATCACTGGGGGAGCACGGCAAGATGAGTAAGAAGTGTAGCCAAAATAACGCCAGATAACGGCCATGTCATTTTTTTTACGGATCCGCTTTTCAGCCCAAAAGAGGAGCTGTAAAAAGCATAGCACGTGAACGCAGAATTGTGAAATGCATGGATTTGGCTGGGATGGACAATGTTACTGCATTTTCACTTCAATAGCAGATCCATAAAGTACACCGTTATGACGGTGCAATAATGCACTGTGTGAGTTCAGCCTAAGGCCCTGTGCACACTGCATTTTTTGTGTGTATTTTTTAGTGCAGTATGACAAGCTGCAAATTTATTTCTGCAGCAAATCTGAAAGGGGAAAATGTAACATTCACAAATGTTATAATTCACATTGACTGCTGGCGTACGGATTTGCATGCAGTTTTGTGACAAAACTGCACAATAAAAGCATCACAAAACAAGATAAAAAAAAAAAATATTGCTGTGTGCACAGGGTATAAAAGAGCATTCGCATATGAGAAAATATAATTGCCCAGAGTCTCAGCCAAAAACGTTGTCAAGTGTCAGGAGTGCATCATGCGTTTTTTTTGTCACCTAGCATCTGTGCGAGTGGTTTGCAAGTGGGAATTTTCTTTCTTATCTAGAAAGAAAAACAGTCACATAGCACTCACGTGACATACAAATGCTAGGTGAGAAAAAAAAGCATGAAACTCCACCTTTTCTGGCTGAGAATCTGGGCAATTTTATATATGCAGATATGAATGCATCCGAATACATGGGATAGGAACGGTGCTCTACTATATGAAGATGGGACTGGTACTTAAGCTTCGATTCCCGATCCCCTCAGCCCTCCCTCTCTATCATCCAACCCCCTCGGTCAAAAGTAACTTCTCCTCCATGACTGAAGTGTGTCTCTCCTCCCTTCTAGCACGATCACACCTCACCACTTGTGCCTTCGACCCTCTCCCCTCCCATCTCATCCCTAACCTCACCACTGTCCTTATCCCCACCCTAACCCATCTCTTCAACATATCACTTACTACCGTCGTCTTCCCCTCATCCTTCAAACATGCCCTCATCACACCCATCCTCAAAAAACCTTCCCTCGACCCTGCAACAGTCTCCATCTATCGTCCCATATCTCTCCTCCCCTTCACCTCAAAATTGCTTGAGCAACATGTCTACTCCGAACTGTCCTCCCATCTCTCCTCGTGCTCCCTCTTTGACTGCCTGCAATCCGGTTTCCGAGCCCACCACTCCACTGAAACAGCCCTAACCAAAGTCACCAACGACCTACTGACGGCCAAGAGCAAGCGACACTACTCCATCCTTCTCTTCCTCGACCTCTCTGCTGCCGTCAACACAGTCGACCACTCGCTCCTGCTTCAAATTCTAGAATCCCTTGGAATCACTGACCTAGCCCTCTCCTGGATCTCCTCATACCTAACAGACCGGACCTTCAGCGTCACCCACTCCCACACCTCCTCCTCACCCTACCCCCTATCTGTTGGAGTTCCCCAAGGCTCAGTCCTGGGACCCTTACTCTTCTCCATCTACACCCTCGGCCTAGGCCAACTCATCGAATCCCATGGCCTCCAATACCACCTCTACGCCGACGACACCCAGCTCTACCTCTCTCCAGCCCTGACATCACCTCCCTGCTAGCCAAAATCCCACACTGCCTGTCTGCCATCTCATCCTTCTTTTCCGCTCGTTTCCTCAAATTCAACATGGATAAATCCGAGTTCATAGTCTTCCACCCAAGTCGCTCTTTCCCCCTACCCGACCTAACCATCACTGTTAATGACTGCACACTCTCACCCGTCCCCCACGCCAAGTGTCTCGGTGTAATCCTCGACTCTGCCCTCTCCTTCAAGCCACATATTCAGGCTTTCGCCACATTCTGCTTAAAAACATCTCACGGATCCGCATCTTCCTTGGCCATGACACCGCCAAAACGCTTGTCCACGCCCTCATTAACTTCCGTCTTGACTACTGCAACCTCCTGTTCAACGGCCTCCCCGCTTCCTCCCTTGCACACCTCCGAACCATCCTCTACTCCGCTGCCCAACTCATCCACCTGTCGCCCCGTTACTCCCCTATCTCCCCCCTCTGCCAAGCCCTCCACTGGCTCCCTACGCCTCAGAGATCTCAGTTCAAAACCCTAAACCCTGACATACAGGGCATCCACAACCTGTCCCCTCCATACATCTCTGACTTGGTCTCCCGATACCACCCCTCACGCAATCTTCGCTCCTCTCAAGAACTCCTTCTCTTCTCCCCCCGCATCTCTACCTTCCACAACCGCATACAAGACTTCTCTCGTGCATCTGTCATACTCTGAATAATCTTCCACACCACATCAGACACTCCCCTTCCCTGGGAACCGTCAAAAAAAACCTGAAGGCTCACCTCTTCCTTCAAGCCTGTAACCCACACTGAGACCTAATCCGCTGCACCATCTAACCTCTCCCCCTCCTACTGTCTCCCACTCATCCCCTATAGACTGTGAGCCCTCGTGGACAGGATCCCTGCCCTATTGTACCTGTATGATTTATTCATCGTTATTTATGTTCTCGCCCTTGTTCTGCCCTTACACATATAAAGCACCATGGAACCAATGGCACTATATAAATAAATACCGTATATACTCGAGTATAAGCCGACTTTTTCAGCCCTTGTTCTTGGCTGAAAAAGTCTCCCTCGGCTTATACTCGAGTCAGTCAGCAGCCTGCCGGTGTGTGCCTTCTCCCAGATCGCCCCTCACCCCCCTGTCGCTTCCCTCTGTTCTCTTTACATTTTATGACATGAGGGCTTGCTCCCAGACCCCCTTCCTTCCCCCGCAGGTTACCTCCATCGTCCTCCTCCTGTTGCTGTTCACTTGCAGCCTGGATGAGATCCCTGCGCCCAGTCTCCCCCCTCGCTGGTTACCTCTGCCCTCCCCCTCCTGTCACTGTTCAGTAATTTGCTGCGCAGATTCCTACATCCAGTCTCCCCCTCCTCACTCCCGGTTACCTCCGTCCTCCTCCTCCTCCTGTCAGCCATTCATGAATTTTCAGCCCAGGACCCTGCAGCCAGATCCCTCTGCTACATTCCTCCTGCTCCTTCCTCCTGTATGTGTGCTTCACGTTCAGGGTCTCTGCACCCAGATCCCTTCACTGCACACAGTAAAGAAATCCCCTCTGACAAACTAATGCTGAGTGTGGCCAGAAGGGATTTTAATCAGTTTCTTTGTCACACAGGAAAAAGGTGAGGAGCCATAATGGTAGTCAGCAGAGGAAAGATAGAGCAGGGGAAAGCTGGATAGAGCAGGGGAAAGCTGGATAGAGCAGGGGAAAGCTGGATAGAGCAGGGGAAAGCTGGATAGAGAAGTGGAAAGATGGATAGAGCAGAGAAAGGCTGGATAGAGCAGGGGAAAGCTGGATAGAGCAGGGGAAAGCTGGATAGAGCAGGGGAAAGCTGGATAGAGCACTGAGGTAAATTTAATCAGCCTTCATATCAGCGTTTATTTGCCGCATCTGCTGCATAGCAGCTCACTTGCGGCAAGACTGCAGCAAGCCTAAATCATTCCCTATGGGACTTGTGGTCACGTAAGGCAAGTGTCGGATCTACCGGATCTGGCAAAACCGCACTTGCCGCATATGATTGCAAGTCCCATAGGGAATGATTTAGGCTTGCTGCAGTCTTGCCGCTATGCATCAGATGCGGCAAAGATGACGAATCTGCCGCAAACGGGCAGAAACGCTGATGTGAAAGGTGCCTTAGGCTGCTTTCACATCAGCGCTTTCTGCCATTTTGCTGCAGATCTGGCATCTTTGCCGCATCTGCTGCATAACGGCTCACTTGCGGCAAAACTGCAGCAAGCCTAAATCATTCCCTATGGGACTTGCAATCATATGCGGCAAGTGCGGTTTTGCCGGTTCTTGGAAATCCGGCCCTCCCGGAAGCATTTCCCACCCTAGGCTTATACTCGAGTCAATCCGTTTTCCCAGTTTATGGGGGCAAAATTAGGGGCCTCGGCTTATACTCGGGTCGGCTTATACACGAGTATATATGGTAATAATAATACTAACAGAGATAGGAGTGATGAGAGAAAACATTGTGTAGGTGGGAGATACGTTGGTGATATGACAGAGTGGGCAAGGGAGTGGGCAGAGTAAGAGCAGATGAGATATTCTGATGCAGGATACTATAGCTTTTTAGTATTATGGATATAATGGACACAATGCAGGGGATTTACTTAGTTCTGTTGATGAATAGGACAAGAAGTCATAGTATGGCTTCACGGACTGCACCAGCACGGAGACAACAAAGAGCAGAGCAGAGACCAGCCCAATCAGGGCGTAGTGGATGTGCAGAGAGGAGTTTGGAGGGGGCAGAGAGGAGTATACAAGGGGTGGGGATCAGCACTGAATGTGAAAGAGGAAAGAAAAAAAAAAACACAGGAAGTTACTTAATCATGAAAAGTATCAGGCTAACATCCAACATGGAGGCAATGAACACAGAAATGGAGGAAACGAAGGTAGGAAAAGAAAAAGACATCTGTGGGATGCTTTTTTAATACAATTCAGCAAAGATTAGCTTCTATAAAATAACAAGTTTTGTCATCGGATATAACCTTTAAATGTGCTGGTCTTAAAATGGTTTTAATCCTATGCTCTGTACATTAATTTTTACTAATTATCCATCACTTTGCATACAGAACATCATTCTTGTATATTCAAATAACGCAATATAAAATAATCTAGCCATGTGGGTGTGTTAAACTTACTTGGGTATCTCACATTGTGTACTTATTCAACTATAAACCATCCCCATTATAATTGTACGCAAAGCATTCGTGCAAGTCACATGACAGTCTTGTTGTCATGCCTATTCAGTAAATGAATCCACTTCCGGGTCCGGTGTGGTTGTCACGATGTGCCGAGTCACATTGAAATCATGTGACTAGAAAGTTATCTCACTTTTGGGTCCGCAACGCGGTTTTGCTGACGCGCCGAGTCTCATGGGCAGACATCACGTAACCAAATCGCATTGTGCCCTTAATATGGCGGCAGTTTGAGTGCATAAGGCACTTCTGGAATGGCGCAATAAAGGCTATATGATGTTATGGAGCCGGGAATTAACCCAGAAATTAAAGTTTTTGTTCCTATGTTGGATAAATATGTATAACACATGACATGATGAGTCACAAGACTGCATAGCCTCAATAATAATTCCTGGTTATAAGAGTCATTGTCCTTTTGGATGATTAATTTATAAGTTTGATGTATTTGCTATAACCTAAAGAAAGGTATTAGCAATCCTTGAATTGGGATATTAGATTTGACACAATTATTTTTTTTTATTTGCTGAAATTTAAAGATTGGGGAATTAAGCCCCCGTCACACATAACGAGATCATTAGCAAGATCGTTGTTAAGTTCCAGATTTTGTGACGTAACAGCGATCTCGCTAATGATCTCGTTATGTGTGACACTTAGCAGCAATCAGGCCTCTGCTGTGAGATCGCTGATCGTTACTAAGTGCCCTGGGTCATTTTTACAAAAAGAGAGAGAAAAGCGCTCCCATAGGGAGAACCCACATGCACTTTGAAGGGGAAGGAAAGGTTGTGACAGAGGGGGCTCTCACCTTATCGGGTTGTGCCGCCTCCGCACAACCCCAGTGTATTCTCAAGGCCACCTGGGCTGGAGAAGCCGTCCAGGTGCCAGCCACCTGTCAGTCACGTGGTGTCTGCGGTCACGTATACGATATCCACCAATCAAGGGTGTCGACGTTCCCACAGGTCCTGTGCTCCACAGGTAGTGAAGGATTTTCAGCAATGTGCCCCGCAGCTTCTGAATAACTCACACAAAGGTGAGATCCAACAGTTCAATTAAAGGTTATTCTATAGCAAGCACAGGGGCACAGATAAGGCAGGTAGTTATGGATCAAGAATCCTCTTTATTCACCACAACATGTTTCCACGAAGGCTTATCGTCTTCCTCAGGTGGATCCACCTGAGGAAGACGATAAGCCTTCGTGGAAACATGTTGTGGTGAATAAAGAGGATTCTTGATCCATAACAACCTGCCTTATCTGTGCCCTTGCGCTCGCTATAGAATAACCTTTAATTGAACTGGGTCATTTTTAGGTTGTTGGTCACCGGCTGGATCGCTGTCTTTGAAAGGGACAACGACCAACGATCTCAATACTACGCCCAAGAGTGACAATTCCTAACGACCTCCTATCATTCCGGTTCATTGCTTAGTCGCTGGTGAGGTCTGACTGCTTGACATCTCACCAGCGATCCCAAAGTGATGCAACAGTGATCCCTAAGGATCGTTATCAGGATCGCTTTTGTGTCGTCGTGTGTGACGGGAGCTTTAGTGACATTACAAAGGGGCGCCCCACTCTTTGGTGTTTGACCATTTCTTGTTTGGTATTAATTTAAATCTTGGAGGGAAGTGGACATTCAGGTATCCCTCACACTCCATCAACCGCAGGCTATTAAACAACCTGTGGGCCATGACTAACCATTGCTTCCCTTATGAGAATTAACAGAGATTCTTTGGGAGCTCCTTGGATAAAGCTGTTTGCGGTTAAGACCATGTCCCGGTACGATTAGAAACAGACATTACACGGTACATAGCAAGGACACATTTATAAGATCTCAGCACAGGAACTTTATTTTCTGAACACATCCAATTGTGAAAATTATTATTCCAAGATCTATTGATTAAAATTAACTGTGTTCGTGGGAATAAAAAATTAGTTACAACTTAACTGGCAAAAAAACAAATTGGTACTTAGAACTATGTTGGTTGAAAGACGTTAAGAAAAACAGGGATTTTTGTGTACTAACCGTAAAATCCTTTTCTCCGAGTTAATCCTTGGAGGTCACAGGACCATGGGTGTATGCTTTTCTGCCACTAGGAGGACACTAAGTAAACATAAAGAAGTTTAGTCTTCCTCCACAGTATAAACCCACTTGGAGGAAGTAGGATATTCAGTTTCAATATAGTACTAAAGCAGTAGGACATGCTAACATAGAAACTAAGCATAGGGCTAAGTTTAGGTCCTGGACGTCAACGGATGTCTTATTGGGGGGGGGGGTTGAGTGTGAGTTACTCCCTGAAAGAAAGTTTTAACGAGTCCTTATTGCGATCCTGCATTGGAATAATACGGATAGGGTGGAGATCTAGCCTTTGAAAGAACTGAGGGCCAGGCCAGAGTCCAGGCCTGTTTGTAGGGATTCTAGACTAGTTGGAATGGAGAAACGAAGAAGGGTACCGGTCATGATCTTTGCACCACTGGGAGAAGAGGTTTAAGTATGGTGATAGAGGGGGGCGTGTCCTGGCCATGGAGGGAGCAGTTAACTAGTGCTTGAGCTCCGTCTCCCCGGCCGCTTTAATGCCTTATTTAATAGCACTTATCCCGTTTTTTTCGGCACCACATGCCGGCGAAACGGAGGAGCAGGCACTCGTCTACAATCCCGGACCATTCAACCCCCTCTCCAGGCTCCATCACACATTATCTGCGGAGCTCTAACCGGCCCCAGGTCCCCGCTTCTGATCCTAAGATGGCGGCACCTGCAGCTCTACCTGCCCCCACCGCGCACAGAGGAGATGGAGGTGCGCACTCATGCTGGCTCCCACGGCCGCCCTCGGCCCCTAACAGCCTGTCCCGGACCCCTGGCTTGGAGGATCTTTGGAGACTGACACCCGGTGAGTTAGTGGAGCCTGTATATCAAAAAAGCGGGAGGAGCGAAGAGAGAGCCCAGCAATATCCCTTGTGCATTCCTGAGGTGGGGGCTCCGGGTGCACGTGCAGACGGGGGAGAGAGAAGTAGCAGTATGGGAGTACTGACTGAAGATGTAGAGGGGAGCGGAGGCTGCAGGACATCTGGGGACTCAAGACAGAGGGGACCCGGTGAGGCACATTCCCCTTTGAAAAACTCTGTGCATATAGACTGTTACATGAATGGGGAGCCACAATTCCTGAGCCAGCCACCACATGAGGGAGTGATGCAGCTGAGTCGGACATTACCTATCAAGGCCTGTCCTGGGACCCTGGGCACGGAGTCTGGGTCGTCGACCCTCATGTCGCTCCCCACCACGATCAGGGGAGAAGATTTACCCCCTGTTGCCGTGGGACCCCACGCTGATGCGTCAGGGACTGCCGGAGATGGATTTGTCCTCGGGAGGTGACATGTGGGAGTCCTTCAAGGCAAGCATATTGAATATCCCAACTAGGGAAGAGATAGCTGATTTCTTATTTAAAGTGGAGTCTTCCCTTAAGTCTACAACTGCATCACTCCGAAGCGAAGTCCAGGAGATCTCTCATAAGATATCCCAGACAGATACCACTGTTGATGACTTAACTAAACGAGTCCAGGTACTTGAGGAAGTGGTGTCGTCTCAGAGGTCTCAGCAGGAAGCATTCCTGGACTCTATGGAGGACCTGGAAAATAGAGAGCGGAGGCAGAACATTCGAGTCCGTGGCCTCCCAGAATCCGTGTCACCATCTGAATTGTGGTCCACCCTCCACAATTTATTCAACTCTATCCGGAACGTCCCAGCGGAGTCTGTTATCGAGTTTGACAGAGCCCACCGCGTCCCTTGGAACTATCCCTCCAGATGGAGCGCTGCCACGTGACGTTATCTGCAGGTTCCATAGGTACCAAGTCAAGGAGGAGGTCCTTACCAAGGCAAGACGGTGTGAGGATATATGCTTCCAAGGCTCCCAGCTGCAGCTATTGGCCGACTTGTCCAGACGGACTCTCCAGAAAAGACGTGCACTGAGGCCCCTTTTGGATCTCCTGCGACAGAACCAGCTGTTGTATTCCTGGGGCTACCCATTTCGCCTGCAGGTTCGACGGGGTGGCCAGCTGGTCTCCCTATCTCACCCTTTGGAGCTTCAGGGGTTTTTGCAAGCCCTTGACATCCCTGACCCAGGCCTTCTATTTCCGGACTGGCCGTCTTCTTCCTTTGATGGGATGTTCCAGTCGAGACCTCGTCCACAATGGAACAACCGCAGGAGAAACGGGAGAGGCAGAAACAGACGTTGTCGCAGACCCAGTGAGGAGAGCCGGCTTGATAATGGGTGACTTCCAAGCAGACCTGTGTTCTACTGTTTAATAGAGTTTTCTCTTTAGTCGCCTTAGTCGCTAAGACGTGATTTTTGTTGTCCCATCGGAGTGCGTTGGGACGTTACCATAGTGATAATGCGTTCTTTATTCCCGGGGTATGTCTCTTCCTTCTCTAACTTCCCTCCCACTTCTTTATTATTATTACTATTGTTTCTCTTTTCCCCTCTCTTTTTCCTTTTCTTCCCATTACCCACCCTTTCCTCTCTTTGGCGTTAATCTATGACATATTTATAACATTATTTTATTTTAGAGGTATATGACCGGTTCTTACCTCCTTCCCTTGTCACCCTTTCCCTCTCTGGCTTTCTCTTTCCTCCCTGATTCGCCTATCATTTCCCTTGTTGCCCTACTCCTTTTTTTTTTTTTTTTATAATTCTTTATTTTGAGAATATATGAGTATAAACAGAAAAATCAGAGCAAGCCCTCAAATATCACCAGTTCCATGTAGTGATACAAGTGTGTCGGGCTCATAAGAACAGTACAGCACCATCATAATATGGAAAAATAAGAAATTGAGAAATAAGTCCTTAGTAGTCCAGCAACAATGGCCTTGTGCCAAGGGAGAAGTAGAGGGAGAAGTAGAAAGAAAAGGCGAGGGGGGAAGGTGGTGACCAATCGACTTGGGAGAGTGAGGAAAGTGAGGGAAGGATGGGAGTAGGAGGGGGGGAAATCCAGGTAGGGCATCCCACCCCAGGCCCGCCATGACAGGCAACCCACTCAAACTGGAAGATGATCCGAGGGCAACCCACCACCAAGCAGGGAGCGATACCGCTCAGTTTGTTGGAATTCCATCCAGACCAACCAAGTAAAACCAAAATTAGTCTGGGAATCTCGTAGAGAAGATGTCAGATCCTCCATATACATCAGTTCATTGACCCGTCTCATCCAGTGGGAGATGGTGGGAGGGGTGTTTTTCCCCCACAAGACCGGGATACAAGATCTGGCAGCTATTATTAGAAATTTGAACAGAGAGTTCCTATATATCTTCACGGGGATCTCACAGTGATGCAAGAGTATCAAAGCCGGTGATAAGGGTAGTTTAACCCCTTTACGACTAATGACGAGTATACTCGTCATGAAAAGATGTCAGTTCCCGCATCATGACGAGTATACTCGTCATGGCTTTGAACTGTCACTGCTTCTAAACGAACAGTGACAGTTCAATTCTAAAAGCTGTCAGTGACAGCCAAGGGTTAGGGGCAGAGGTGTGGGCACCCCTGTTAACCCCTTCACCCCCCCCTCCCCAATCACACTTATCTGCCGGCGGGTTGCACCGCACCCGCCGGCCATGAGCTGATGCTCCAGCTCCCCCTGTGTCCTGTCCCCGCCCCGTGTCCAGAGCCCCCTGTGTCCTGCAGCCCCCCCTGTGTCCACAGCCCCCTGTGTCCTGTCCCCGTCCCCTGTGCAGCCCCTCCTGTGTCCTGTCCCAGTCCCCTGTGCAGCCCCTCCTGTGTCCTGTCCCCGTCCCCTGTGCAGCCCCTCCTGTGTCCTGTCCCCGCCCCCTGTGTCCAGCTTCCCCTGTGTCCTGTAGCCCCCACCCCCCCGTGTCCTGAGCCCCCTGTGTCCTGTCCCCGTCCCCTGTGCAGCCCCCCTGTCTCACGTCCATCCCCGCCCTCCACCTTGCATAGTTTGGCTGCCGGCGGGCTTATGCGCCCGCCGGCGAAGCTGCAGGGCCCCCTCCTCCTCCCTGCTGGTCACCAGCCCCCGGTCCTCGGTCCCCAGCCCCAGATCCTCGGTCCCCAGCCCCCGGTTCCCAACCCCCGGTCCTCGGCCCCCGGTCCTCGGTCCCCAGCCCCGCTCACCTATCCCGGCGGGCTGCACGCTCGGTGCACCCGCCCGCACCGTCGGCCTCCTCTGCAGTCCGGTGTGGCTCCTCCTCTTCTCAGGGCCTCCTCATCGCTGGGTAAGTATGAATGAATTAATGAATGGATGGATGGGTGAATGGATGGATGGATGTGGATGTGCGTGCTTGGATGTGCGTGCGTGGATGTGTGCGTACGTGGATGTGCGTGGATGTGGATGTACGTGGATGTGTGTGTGGATGTGCGTGAATGTCAGCATGCGAGCGTGGATGTGTGCATGCGTGGATGTGGTTGTGTGCATGCGTGGATGTCAGCACGTGGATGTGCGTACGTGGATGTGCGTACGTGGATGTGCGTGCGTGGATATGTGCGTACGTGGATGTGCGTGGATGTGGATGTACGTGGATGTGTGTGTGGATGTCAGCATGCGTGCATGGATGTGTGCATGCGTGGATGTGGTTGTGTGCATGCGTGGATGTCAGCACGTGATGTGCGTACGTGGATATGTGCGTACGTGGATGTGCGTGGATGTGGATGTGTGTGTGGATGTGCGTGGATGTCAGCATGCGTGCGTGGATGTGTGCATGCGTGGATGTGCGTGTGTGGATGTGTGTGCGCGTGGTTGTGTGCATGCGTGGATGTTAGCACGTGGATGTGCGTGCGTGGATGTGCGTACGTGGATGTGCGTACGTGGATGTGCGTGCGTGGATGATGGTGATGGATGGATGGGTGCAACAAGGGATCAAGTGTCCTCTTGTTATAGTCTCTGGGATCATAGTCAATGGTGCACTGTATAACTGATCATTGTCATACAGTGCACCATAACTCTGACCCCTGAGACTGTAGGAAGAGGACACTTGATCCCTTGCTGCAGTCTCTGGATTGAGCAGAGGCGATCGAGCGTCGTGGGACCTTCGTTGTGGACTACGTCGGAGGCGATCGAGCGTCGTGGGACCTTCGTTGTGGACTACGTCGGATCTTTATAATAAAGATGGAGTCCGAATTTTGTTTGTGTTTTTTTTCAAATAAAAAGATTTTTCTCTGTGTGTATTTTCTGACTATTTACCAGAGATTCCTAATGGCGGGTCTAACATTGGCCCTATATTATGAATCTCGGGCTTAGTGCCAGCTGCCAATAAAAAGCTGGCATTAACCCCTTTATTACCCAGTTTGCCACCGGCACCAGGGCAACTGGAAGAGCATGGGTACAGCGCCAGAAAATGGCGCTTCAATGAATGCGCCATTTTCTGGGGCAGCTGCGGGCTGCAATTCGCAGCATGGGGGCCCAGAACGCTTGGGCCTTTCCATGCTGAGGATTCCAGCCCCCAGCTGCCTAGTTGTACCTGGCTGGGCCAAAAATATGGCGGAGCCCTACGTTATTTTTTTTTCTAGAATTAGTTCTAGAAATAAAAAAAAATTAGCTTCGCTGTATTTTTGGTTGCAGCCAGGTACAACGATGCAGCTGGGGGTTGCTGGCAGTCTGTAGCTGCCAAGTTGTACCTGGCTGGACCAAAGATATGGCGGAGCCCTACGTCATTTTTTTTTCTAGAATTAGTTCTAGAAATAAAAAAAAATGGGCTTCACTGTATTTTTGGTTGCAGCCAGGTACAACGAGGCAGCTGGGGGTTGCTGGCAGTCTGTAGCTGCCAAGTTGTACCTGGCTTGACCAAAAATATGGCGGAGCCCCACATCATTTTTTTTTTCTAGAATTACTTCTAGAAATAAAAAAAAGCCTTCGCTGTATTTGTAGCCAGCCATGTACAACTTGGTAGCTGGCTGACTGGAATCCTCAGCGTGGAGAGACTCAAATGTTGTGGGTCCCCCACGCTGCAAATTTCAACCCACAGCCACCCAAGAAAATAGCGCATTCATTAGAGGCAGAATTTTCTGGTGCTGTACCCCAACTCTTCCAGTTGCCCTTGTGCTGGTGGCACACGGGTTCTCCATATGCGACATGGTGTCCGCTAACAATTTCAATAGAAAATTAGCTCCAATTGTTAGCGGAAACCATGTCGGGTATGGAGAGCCCCTCCCTGTGTGCCTGAACATTGGAGCTCCCCCACAAGTGACCCCATTTTGGAAACTAGACCCCCGAAGGAACGTATCTAGATGCATAGTGATCACTTTGAACCCCCAGATGCTTCACAAATTCATCCATAAAAATGAAAAAGCACGTTTTTTTCCACAAAAAGTTTCTTTTTTCATTTTTACGGATCAATTTGTGAAGCACCTGGGGGTTCAAAGTGCTCACTATGCATCTAGATACGTTCCTTGGGTGGTCTAGTTTCCAAAATGGGGTCACTTGTGGAGTAGCTCCAATGTTTAGGCACATAGGGGCTCTTCATATCCTACAAGGTGTCCGCTAACAATTCCAATTGTTAGTGGACACCATGTCGCGTATGGAGACCCCCTGTGTGTCTCCACATTGGAGCTTCCCCACAAGTGACCCCATTTTGGAAACTAGACCCCCAAAGGATTATATCTAGATGCATAGTGAGCACTTTGAACCCCCAGATGCTTCACAAATTGATCTGTAATAATGAAAAAAGAAATTATTTGTGGAAAAAAAGTGCCTCTTCATTTTTACGGATGAATTTCTGAAGCATCTGGGGGTTCAAAGTGCTCACTATGCATCAAGATACGTTCCTTTGGGGTCTAGTTTCCAAAATGAGGTCACTTGTGGGGGAGCTCCATTGTGGACACCCGCAGGGACCCTCCAAACGCGACATGGTGTCCGCTAACAATTTGAGCTCATTTTCCATTCAAATTGTTAGCGGACACCATGTCGCGTTTGGAGGGCCCCGGTGTGTCTCCACATTGGAGCTCCCCCACAAGTGACCCCATTTCGGAAACTAGACCCTCTAAGGAACATATCTAGATGCATAGTGAGCACTTTGAACCCCCAGATGCTTCACAAATTCATCAATAAAATGAAAAAGCACTTTTGTTTTCCACACAAATTTTCTTTTTTCATTTTTACAGATCAATTTGTGAAGTACCTGGGGGTAGAAAGTGCTCACTATGCATCTAGATATGTTCCTTTGGGGGTGTAGTTTCCAAAATGGGGTCACTTGTGGGGGAGCTCCAATGTGGAGACACACGGGGACCCTCCAAACGCGACATGGTGTCCGCTAACAATTTGAATGGAAAATAAGCTCAAATTGTTAGCGGACACCATGTCGCGTTTGGAGGGTCCCTGTGTATCTCCACATTGGAGCTCCCCCACAAGTGACCCCATTTTGGAAACTAGACCCCCTAAGGAACGTATCTAGATGCATAGTGAGCACTTTGAACCCCCAGATGCTTCACAAATTGATCCGTAATAATGAAAAAATAATTTTTTAGTGGAAAAAAAAGTGCTTTTTCATTTTTACGGATGAATTTGTGAAGCACCTGGGGGTAGAAAGTGCTCACTATGCATCTAGATACGTTCCTTAGGGGGTCTAGTTTCCAAAATGGGGTCACTTGTGGGGGAGCTCCAATGTGGAGATACACAGGGACCCTCCAAACGCGACATGGTGTCCGCTAACAATTTGAGCTCATTTTCCATTCAAATTGTTAGCGGACACCATGTCGCGTATGGAGGGTCCCCGTGTGTCTCCACATTGGAGCTCCCCCACAAATGACCCCATTTTGGAAACTAGACCCCCTAAGGAACGTATCTAGATGCATAGTGAGCACTTTGAACCCCCAGATGCTTCACAAATTCATCCATAAAAATTAAAAAAACACTTTTTTTCACAAAAAAATTCTTTTTGCCTACGTTTTTTCAGTTTCACATGGGCAAAGGGATAAAATACATCCCAAAATTTGTTGGGAAATTTCTCCTGAGTACCCCGATACCTTATATGTGGTCATAAACCACTGTTTGGGCGCACGGCAGGGCTCAGAAGTGAAGGAGCACCATTTCACTTTTTGAACGGAAAATTGGCTCTAAAATTCAAATTGCGCTCCCTCCCTTCTGAGCCCTGCCGTGCGCCCAAACAGTGGTTTATGACCACATATGAGGTATCGGTGTACTCAGGAGAAATTGGCCAACAAATTTTAGGATGCATTTTATCCTGTTGCCCATGTGAAAATGAAAAAATTGAGGCTAAAAGAACATTTTTGTTACAAAAATTAAAATGTCCATTTTTTCCTTCAACTTTATTTTAGTTCCTGTGAAGCACCTGAAGGGTTAATAATCTTCTTCAATATAGTTTTGAGTAGCTTGAGGGGTGCAGTTTTTGGAATGGTGTCACTTTTGGGTGTTTTCTGTCATGTAACCCCCTCAAAGAGACTTCAAATGTGATGTGGTCACTAAAAAATTGGTTTTGTAAATTTTGCTGGAAAAATGAATAATTGCTGATGAACTTTGAACCCTTATAACGTCCTACCAAATTTTTTTTTTCTTCCAAAATTGTGCTGATGTGAAGTAGACATGTGGGAAATGTTATTTATTAACTATTTTGTGGCACATAACTCTCTGGTTTAGCAGAATAAAAATTAAAAATTTGAAAATTGCTAAATTTTCAAACTTTTTGCCAAATTTTTTATTTTTTCACAAATAAACGCAAAAATTATCGACCTAAATTTAATACTAACATGAAGCCCAATATGTCATCGAAAAAACAATCTCATAATCGCTATGATCCGTTGAAGCGTTCCAGAGATATTACCTCATAAAGGGACACTGGTCAGAATTACAAAAAATGGTCTGGTTATTAAGTTGCAAAGTGACTCGGTCCTTAAGGGGTTAATATCAGAAACCAGTTGCATCACATTCTCCACTGCAGACCAGAAAGGTCGTATAACTTCACAATCCCAAAAGATATGCGTGAATGAGCCTCATTCCTTCCCGCATCTCCAGCATTCTATACCCGTCCCCGGGAACATTGCATTGAGCTTGACCGGTGTTCTGTACCACCTTGAGAGCAATTTGTAATTGGCCTCTTGGAACTTTGAACTAATGGAGGTACTGTGAGTAAGTTGGAATATTCTCGCAATCTGGTCATCTGTAAAATTAATATTCAATTCAGTTTCCCACTGTGAGATAAAGGCGGGCGGAGTCTGGTCTTCAAGGGAGCTCAGCATAGAATAGAGCAGGGACAAGGCGTGTCTGATTGGTCCCTGGCCGGTGCATAATGATTCAAATTGCGTCCTGGACCGATTAAAACAAGTCCTCGGAGGCAATGAGTGCAGATAGTGTCGTAGCTGAAAGCATCTCCACCAACCTAATTTGGTCAGTTCTTCCAAGACGACAACGCTTCCAGGGTCGGCCAATCATCTCCTCCACCCATAACCTCCGCTATATCTCTCCCAGCCTCTATCCATAATGCACAAGTCTTATCGGATCTGGCAGCAATAAAATCGGGGTGACTTATAATTGGTGTAAGTGGTGAGCAGGGCGGGATAAATGAGGCTTCGCAGAGGCAATGTGTTGCAGACATGCAATGTGATGCCTATAGTTGGATGAGTAAGCAGCCGGGGAGGGGCCGACGCCATCGCCCATGGGAGTCCATTCAGCGGGAATGGGCAGAAACTTTGTTCAATTTGCACCCAGGCCTTATGCTTATTGTTCCTGCACCAGTCTACCAATCTGGTCAGATGGGTAGCAGTGTGATAACGTTTAAGATCGGGGAGGCCTATGCCCCCACTCGCTTTCGGTCTGGTAAGAATGGCCCTTCCTATTCTGGCTGATCTGCTGTTCCAAATAAATTGGTGTTGAATGGAAAAAATCCTCCGGAAGAAGTCCCGAGGAATTCTAACTGGAAGAGTCTGCAACAAGTACAGGATACTAGGGAGGATATTCATTTTCAAAATCTGGCATCTGCCAAACCATGAAAAAGATGATCTGGACCATCTCACGCAGTCGGACTCAATTGTTTGCAGGAGTGGGGGAAAATTGATCCGGTATAAATCTTTCAGATTAGCCGATAATTTAATCCCCAAATAAGATAGATGTTGATGCGACCATTTGAAACTAAAGGAGGATTGTAGGTTGTCTGAAGACTGGGGTGGCAGGTTTATATTAAGTGCTTCCAATTTGTCGAAATTAATTTTAAAATTAGAAAGGGTAGCATAAATCTGGAACTCTCTCATTAGATTCGGTAATGAGATGACAGGATTCTATATAAAAAACAACAGGTCATCTGCATATGCCGCTACCTTATGGGAGGTTTTCCGGATGGGGATCCCTGTGATGTTAGGATTGGCTCTCACGTGTCTCAGAAAGGGCTCGAGTGTGAGGATAAAAATTAGTGGGGAGAGAGGACATCCCTGGCGCGTGCCGTTGTGTATAGTGAATGGTTCAGAGAGCACTCCATTCACCCGGACCCTGGCAGTTGGTCCAGAATAAAGGGCTAAAATCCAGCGCAGCATATTCTCACCGAGACTTATGAATCGAAGGGTCTCCCCCATGAAGTTCCAGTTGACACGGTCAAATGCCTTTTCGGCATCTGTGAATAACAACATGGAAAAGACTGGGCCCGAGATTGCTTGGTGAATCAGGTTTATTGCTTTAGTAGTGTTATCGCGGGCCTCTCTCCCTGTCATAAAACCTTCCTGATCCGGGTGAATAATGTTGGGAAGCAAAGGGGATAACCTGGAGGCGAGGATTCTGGCAAATAGCTTAATGTCTTCATTAAGAAGAGAAATGGGGCGGTAGCTGCCGCATTGTGACACATCCTTACCAGGTTTAGGTATAACCGAGATGTGGGCTCTCAGTGTGTCAGCGTGAGGAGGCCCACATCTATTCAAGTCATTGCCCTACTCCTTCTACCCCTTCATTTCCTGGGTCTCCCCACAATTCTTTATTCGCGCCACGGTACCTCCAAAGTTATGTCCTCTACAAATTGGAGAGATTGGGTTTATATACTTTCCTGGGATGGGGTTTAATCCCTTAATTCTGTTATATGTCAATCTAGTCCGGATTAATATGATAATTATTGACTGGGATATTGATGCTATATTGAAATTATGTTGTTATATATTCTATTGTTTTAGGCTGATGGCCGGGGGAATGGCACCTCTCAGTCGTTTGAAGTTCTTACACTTTTTTCTACTCTTGAATTATTTCAATTATTTCCATTCTCAAGGTGCTTCCCCTTGGGTCTGCATTTGGTTAAAGCTCCTTTCCTCTGGAAAGGTCACCTCCCGCGGGGACGTCACCTTTCCACATTGGCTTGGGCTGTAAGTTTATGAATGGGGTCTCCTCACTGTACTACCGTCCCTCCGTCAGGGTATGCATTAATGGTGGCCTGTCTGGGCCATTCCTCATCAAGAATGGGACAAGACAAGGCTGCCCACTTTCTCCCCTGCTCTATGTCATTGTCATGGAGCATTTGGCAAAAGCCATTAGGGACAACGGTGGCATCCACGGGATTTCAGTGGAGGACACCCATCACAAAACGGCTTTATTTGCCGATGATGTCCTCTTGTACGTCACTAGCCCGTTGGAGACCTTCCCCGCCTTGTTGCACGAATTTGATAGGTTTGGAGACCTTAGCAACTTCAAAGTGAACTACTCCAAATCAGAGGCGTTGAACGTCTCCTTGGCTGCCTCTGAGGTGTCCTCCCTCTCAGAGAGGTTTTCCTTTAGTTGGAGGTCGGGCCACATCTCTTACCTTGGTATTAACTTGCCCGCTGATACGCATGATGCCTTCCGCCTGAACCACAAAGTCCTCTTGGATAGGGTGGGAGCCTTATTAGAGTTTTATAGACCCTTGAGGATTTCTTGGCTGGGAAGAATCCACGTGGCAACGATGGATATTCTCCCGCGATTCTTGTATGTATTTCAGGCTGTACCTGTTTGGCCACGCGGCGCGTACTTCCATACCATTCGCAAATTGATCACTAGGTTTATTTGGAACGGTATGAAACCTAGAGTGGGCTTTAGGGTCCTGTGGTCTCCGAAAGAAATGGGAGGTTTGGGGTTGACGGATTTAAGGCGCTATTGCTTAGCTGCCATACTTGTACGACTACTTGATTGGCACTTCGAAGTTGATGCGAAATAATGGATTCAGATTGAACAACTGGGATGTGCAATACCCCTCCGCCATTTACAGTGGATTCCAATTGAGACCCTGACCCCCCTCCTACCAACTAGCTTCTCTGACTATCGAACTCCTGAGGGCGTGGCGGGTGGCATGGGGAGACTCGATTGGGAAAACACTGGCTAGTTCCCTGACTCCGATCTTCCATATTCCGGCTTTCCCCCAGGTATGACTCATCAATCTCTCCTCCTATGGCGGGCGGAAGACGATACTGGAGTGGGCCAAATACTCTGCGATGGTGAGCTCCCCTTATTTGCTGACCTGCAGGCGTCGTCACCTGCCATGAAGCCGAGATGGTGGGAATATCTCCAACTTCGATCCTTCGTACGTTCTGTGCCACTCCGACGAGACTCAGACTCTACACTGTCTCCCCTTGAGAAGATATTCACTTTGGACCAGGCGCCTGACAGAGGGATCTCTGGTCATGTATTCTATCCTATCCAGAGCAGCTGTGACAGAATCCCACGGGTACTGGCGGGCCTGGGAGGTTGACCTAGCGAGAACGATGGATGTTCAGGACTGGGAAAACTGTTTTATGATGGCTCAATAAACCTCGGGGTCTTGTGAAGCGCTAGAAAAGTGCTACAAGATTCGCCTTAGATGGTATCTCACTCCGACAGGCTGCATCGGTTCTCCCCCTCTACGCCCCCCCTCTGTTGGAGATGTGGTATTGAAGTTGGTACAATGATTCACATCTGGTGGAATTGCCCACTGATTAGAAACTTCTGGGTGAAAGTATTCTGCAACTACAACCTTGTCACGGGTGGACATGTAGAGGGCTCCCCTGAGATGGCCCTGCTTTCTCTGCTTCCTGGTTCTTGGAAAAGACAGAAGAAGGACATCCTCCGATTCTGCCTTTGTGCAGCTCGCAATGTGATCCCCCGTCATTGGAGGGAACAGTTGCCCCCTTTGAGTGGTACTCCGAGATGGAGACCCTCCGACGGTTTGAGGAGATTTCGGCTGACTTCTCTCAAACCCAAGCAGACTACGTAACTACCTGGACAGAATGGGTTGTGTTCAGGGATGCCCCTAACTTTAGTGACCTTTTTTCCTGAGTGGTTGGGCGCCTGTGCTACTCTCTACTTATTGCTGTTCTTTGTTCAGTGATCGATAACGCTCCGTGCATCCCTGTCTCTTTCTAGGTTTTTTTTTTTGTTTTTTTTTCTTTTGACTTTCTCTTTTATTTCCTCCTTTCACCCCTCCCCCATTATCTCCCCCTTTCCCCTCTTTGAATCCCCTTCCCTCCTGTCTAATTCACGATCTCCCCGGCATTTCCCCCCTCCTCCTTTTCCCTGTTGGACTGACTTTGGTCTTAAACTTATGTTTACAGCTTTGTAAATAAGTTTTCTTTATATTTTGATTTTTTTGTCTAGAGAAGGGACCCCTCTTTTGCTTTCAGACACTAGAGGAGATCCCTACCCAAGTGCGTAGGAAAAATTTGCCTGCAGTGGTAACTGCCTGTTTATGTGCATCAGATCCTGTGGCCTACCCATTTTACTTATATTATTTTCTCCTGGACACTCATTATTTTGTGTTTCACTGTATATTTCAGTATTCTTTGTACACCAAAAAATATCAATAAAGATATATTAAAAAAAAAAAAAAAAGTATGGTGATAGATGCATGAGAACATTGGATTTAAACGGCCAACGTTCAAACTGAGTGTATGAGTGTTAGGCGGAACCTCATTACGGGCACTGCGTGCTGACGTATGTCCTAAGGTCGTAACCTAGGTCGGGATAGACTGCGCGAGTGTTAGCCCGTAGAGCTATTTGAGGAGGGGGGGGGGGGGAAATCAGGAGAGGGCAGGGGTTGACCGCCCAGCAGAGAACTGAGGCCTGATCACGGTTAAAAAAAAGTAACTGCCCACTATGCGGTAGGTGGTGATCTAGGGTTTAGGTCTGACTAACCCGAGGTGAAGACCTGGATCTTGCTGAGCTAAAGGTAACCTACCGTCTTCCTTGTGTGTTTGTGGACATTAGAAACGTTGGCGACGCTGCCGCTGTGTGTTAGAACCTTCAAGAGAATCTGCATGAAGGGACTTTGCGTATGGCGGCAGGTGACCCTACCTCTAGGGGGGGACATTCTAAAAGATAAACAATATTCGCAGATGGCGAAAGGATGTACGGTTCTGATGCATGTGAACTTGCACCTAACTTGATTGTGGTTAATGACGTGAGAGAGAGGATTTACGGAAGAGAAGGTAGTAATTGACCAATAACCCGAAGGTTGAGATGTTGACGACATTAGCAATTACTTGGGTGTTGTTTATAAGTTACCACCTAGGTTATATTAGATGGGGGAAATGAGGCACCTTTTTTTGGGGGGGGTGGAGGGGGGAGGGTTGGGGAGTCAATAGGTATGGAGTTGTCCTGCTACATGCTGAGCAGGTTGCTTTGTTTTCTGTGACAATGAGCGAGTGTAACAAATAAGGAGGTATGACATATCCTATGGAGTGCCTAGATTCAGCTTGACTGGAGGGTGAGCACCTGATTAAGCTTGTTTACCTCATGTGTGGACATCAGAGACCTTGATAGGTCTGCGACTACCTTGCATGGAGAGGGTTTGCATCTGCTGTATTTGATCTGAGCTCTTGTTAATGCTCTGTAGAAGAGAGAGTTAAGAGGCAACAGACAGGACACTGAAGCAGAGGTTTCGCAGACTATCCTGTGATAACGATGTAGCTGTGAGTCTAAAAGTGTCACAGTGCGGTAGCTAGCAGCTTAAGTTTAATGGGATAAGGCAAGAGCCGCAAGTTATCTTGTGGTCGTGTAGAAAATATATAGTATAGTAGCTATATATTATTTCTGAGTGCAAGCATGGAATTTGTCTGTCCTAGATTAGGAAGAAGTGAGTCCTGAGCTCCAACTTATAAATTATAGTGGTTGAGTTCTGACCAGCAGGACAGTTGGCAGAGGCCACGTACCAGTTAGATTGATACTGAGGAGGAGGGTCCGGCTTTGGGATAAAGGACGGAGCCTCCTGACCACTTTATTCATCAGTTGTATGGTGCCAAGGGGCAGATTGACCTGGCTACGGAATATGAGACAGGTCTCAACGCGGCAGGCATGATTATAGTTGCAGACTGGATGTGGTATGTGAATTACTGGTTCACTGGCAGGCCAAAGCCGGGGTCTAAATTTTTGGCCAGAATCCGTGGACTACTGGCCAATGCCGCGATGGAGCCGGGTACAGCCGGGAGAGCCCTCTGCCATGGACGCACAGACGGAAGATGAGCGTCCCGGATGGAGCCGCTGCAGAGACATCTGTGAGCTGGAAAGGCCAGGTCATCGTTCCAGAGTTGCAACGACAGGAATGACTGGAGGGACATGGATATCTGCGGACCTCAATTCAGACCCTCTTTGGTGAGAGGGAATGGAGAGGATGAGGGTTTGGCTGCCTACCTGTGCAGCATACCTGTCCTGCAGATATGCTGGAGTGAGGGCACAAGGCATGGATGCCTGCAGACCTCAATCCAGACCCTCTTTGGTGAGAGGGAATGGAGAGGATGAGGGTTTGGCTGCCTACCTGTGCAGCATACCTGTCGTGAAGATATGCTGGAGTGAGGGCACAAGGCATGGATGCCTTCGGACCTCAATCCAGACCCTCTTTGGTGAGTGGAAATGGAGAGGATGACGGATTGGCCGCCGGCCTGTGCAGCATACCTGTCCTGCAGATATGCTGGACTCAAGATTGGTGCCGATGATCGACTGCAGCGATCCGTCTGTGTGTTCAAAGCCCCCGTGACTTTGTGTCACATAACACGGGTGTGCTCTCTCATCTTACTGGAGGTGTGTGTCCTGGCATGGAGCCGACCCAGATGTGGGGCCACCGGACATTGGGTGAAATGTGTTGCCTGTGAAACACAGTTCAGTGCTCCGAGAAGATGCTTCCTCGATCCACTTTCTCCTTGACTGGAGAGGGTTCATCTGCTTCTCTTCCATCGCCTCTGTTATGCAGGGGGATGTGGCGGGAGCTGCATCGCACTTTAGTTTGTACTGTTCATCCAGAGGTCCTTGAGGATGTGACAGGGATGTGGTCCAGCTAGTAAATGCAGGAAAAAATGGGCCTGGCTGCAGAAGGAAAAAAGTGGAGGCGACAGAAGGAGATACCTTCTGGTGATGAATGTGGAGATCGGAGCCCTCGAGGGATCAGTTGCCCTTAAATGAAACTCGGGCACTGGGTATCGTGGGTTTTCCCTGCACGATCCTTTTGTAAAAGGAGAGCGGTACCCTGAAGGGTGCCCTCGCCTGAAAAATGTAAGAATAAAAGTTAAAAATAAAAGTAAAATCAAAAATAAAGGCTTAAAATTGTCTATGAATGTGGTCTGGCAAACAGAGCACATGTGTCTCCTTGCAACACAAAGCTAAAACTGAAGCTGAATATCCTACTTCCTGCAAGTGAAAGAAAAAGGGGGAAGGGGAACAAGAGGCACAATAGTGCCTTATCACTTAGACACTTATAGTACGGTGGTATAAAGGAACCACTCACCTATTTCAGTTGTGCGACCCACAACTGATATACAGACATATAGTGTTTTATCCGGATGGCTGCTGCTGGACTCCCACTTGCACGTGGAATCACACAGTAAAAAAATGGGAAAGGAAACGGTGTTCACCAGTCCGCGCTGCCAGGATCCACTTATTCCAGGGAAGAAACTCACGATCAGATGTGATATGATCAAATCCTTTATTGCTTCCAACGCGTTTCAACGCCTTTCCTGGCGTCTTCCTCAGGGATACCTCCACCCCGCTACACAGCTCTTATTTATAACCACATCTATTATCATAATCTGTGGGTGTTCCTGGTCTTGTGACGTGAAAAACGTCATCAGGACAGGGAGGGTACTACATTTTGGCGCAAAAAACATAAAAGTCCTTATACACACATGAAAGTCCATAAACAATATCATTTGGCTGATCTAAAAAATCCATTTGATAAAACCATGAAAAAACTTCTGACAAAATCATGCGGAAAAGCTCCTAAAAACAGCTCAGTGCATTTACATAACACAAGTAAAAAAATAATTAAGATCGCATCAACTGACTCCCCCAGGGGATAGAACTCATGCTGTCAGAGTGTCAATTCATATAACTGGATTACCATTGTTCTATGCTATCTGGGCTAACAATTGTGTGATTCACAGATGCTTTACTTGTTTAAAAATGTGTGAATGAGATTCTCTTTGTTTTGCAGCAGTAATCCAGATTACAGGTCTGAAGGCACGACCAAGCTCAGGCATAATTTGGAGAATAAATTATTAATTAAAAACGTTACTAATTTTATTCATAAAATGTAAAATCCAAAAAATAATATAATAATAATAATAATAATAAAAAATTAATATATCTAATAACTGTATAAAAAATGAAAGAAAGGTAAAATGTAATATGAATGTTTTCATGTTTCATATAATTTAATAAAATTCTTAATAAAATATTTCGCTGAGAGTTCATGATGTGTCCATTTTTTGTCCAAGTCTATAGATGGCTCACATAAAAGAGAAGGGGAACAACGGGAGAGTGACAGGAGAACAAATGTTCACATCTCCCTGGGTGGTACAGTCCAAGGAGGAGAGCTTGCAATTATGAGTCTATTTAAGCCGAGTTCTATTACACCCAGAGGAGGGTCCAGATGTTTACAGCTGCAAGTCTGCATAACAACATAACAGTAAATTTGTATGTAACATCATGCGTGCATATCGTAGTTTTAATATTCTATGGTGTAGTGTCCATGGCTCCCCACTAGATGGCATAAACGTGATGTTAATCGTCATGATAATGCGATCGAGGAATTTAGTCCCTGGCTGTGAGGGCTCTGTTTCTCCGTCCACAGTGGCTCTCAACAAGAGTGTTTGGTATGAGAGGAGAAGAACTCCCGATTCTAGAGGAGGCAAGGAGCTGCTGCTGGTACTCAACTAACTACAAAGCAGAACAAGAATATAAATGCATATTTAAGCAGAGGGACAAATTAATGCGTGCACCACACATTAATGGGCAAAACCCGAGAGTCTCCATTCAGTAAGTGATTGTAATATACCGGTATATGAATGACAGATTTTTCAATGTGACAACTCGTATTATGGGTCAGTCATATGGCCTCTATAATAATCGGCAATTAGTATATAATAGGGCTAAATTACAAGATATAGACAGTATGTGCATATATCAAATTATATAGGCATATCGCTATTTGTCTCTTATGTAGTGTAATGTCCAAAACATTCCCAAGTCGTCAGCAGCTGGGATTCGTAGCCATGGTGATGCAGGCACTTGTACAAGGTGGTACCTGCCTGCAAGGGCTCTAATTGTCCGCCACCAGGGGCGCACAGCAAGAATGTATCATAGGAAAGGGGAGAATCTGTAAATCCAACAATAGGGGAAGGGCTTCCATTTGTTGAGAACAAACACCAGAGATGGCAGAGTGGTGATGCATATCTGAGCGACTAAATAAGGAGTAAGTGAGTATATGTACTAATGAATAAAGGATATATAAGTATATGTGCTAAATGTAATAAAAAGGCTTTTCTCATTCAGTAAGTGATCTGGGTGATTAAATGAGGAGTAAGTGAATATATGTGCTAATGAATAGGGGATAGATGAGTATATGTGCTAAATGTAATAACAAGGCTTTTCTCATTCAGTGAGTGAATGTGATACCTACAGACAAATAGTGTCAGACATTACTGGAAAGTGCTCACTTTTGCTGTAAGTGATATGGGAGTGATTCTTAGTTGTGTATAATCCCTATTATGGTGAATGTCAAAATGAAAGGAAACCCCATGTGTTCTGAGCACATATACTTATTACATTTAGCACATATACTTATATATCCTTTATTCATTAGTACATATACTCACTTACTCCTTATTTAGTCGCTCAGTTATATGAATTGACACTCTGACAGCATGAGTTCTATCCCCTGGGGGAGTCAGTTGATGCGATCTTAATTATTTTTTTACTTGTGTTATGTAAATGCACTGAGCTGTTTTTAGGAGCTTTTCCGCATGATTTTGTCAGAAGTTTTTTCATGGTTTTATCAAATGGATTTTTTAGATCAGCCAAATGATATTGTTTATGGACTTTCATGTGTGTATAAGGACTTTTATGTTTTTTGCGCCAAAATGTAGTACCCTCCCTGTCCTGATGACGTTTTTCACGTCACAAGACCAGGAACACCCACAGATTATGATAATAGATGTGGTTATAAATAAGAGCTGTGTAGCGGGGTGGAGGTATCCCTGAGGAAGACGCCAGGAAAGGCGTTGAAACGCGTTGGATGCAATAAAGGATTTGATCATTTCACATCTGATCGTGAGTTTCTTCCCTGGAATAAGTGGATCCTGGCAGCGCGGACTGGTGAACACCGTTTCCTTTCCCATTTTTTTACTGTACTTCCTGCAAGTGGGTGTTTACTGTGGAGGAGGACTTAAATTCTTTATGTTTACTTAATGTCCTCCTAGTGGCAGAAAATCATACACCCATGGTCCTGTGTCCTCCAATGATGCGAAGGAGAAAAACTGTACTCAGTCTTTCACTGGGTATATTCCCTAGTTTAGCACTATAATTACCGTTAGTGTAATGTAATACCCACTGCATCCCCCTAACCATCACTGGAGGAGCAGCACATATTACATTATACTATGTATACTCGCCCCCAATCATCACAGTATATGCCCTCATGCTGGCACTCACAATAAAATAATAAACCATTGATCATTTCACCCTCCGACGATTCTGCTCAGGCACAGTCGTGTCCTCCCTCCACTCTTACTGCTTGTTACCGGCAAATCTAATTATATGACCTGTGCCGCAGTGACATCATCGCTGCTGCGCCGGTCACATGATCAGAAGCAAAAAGAGCAGAGGGAGGACGTGATGGTGCCTGAAGATAATCGTTGGAGGGTGAGAATGATCAATGGTTTATTTTATTGTGAGTGCCAGCATGGGGGCCATATACCTGTGATGGGGGCTGTATACCAGTGATGGGGTGTTACATGATGGGGCTGTACAACCAGTGATGAGGGCTGTACACCAGTGATGAGGGCTGTACACCAGTGATGAGGGCTGTACACCAGTGATGAGGGCTGTACACCAGTGATGAGGGCTATAATACAAGTGATGAGGGCTATACACCAATGATGGCGGCTATACACCAGTGATGGGGCTATACACCAGTGATGGGGGCTATACACCAGTGATGGGGGCTATACACCAGTGATGGGGGCTATAGACCAGTGATGGGGGCTATAGACCAGTGATGGGGGCCTATATACCAATTATGGGGGACTATATACCAGTGATGGAGTCCTATATACCAATGATGGGGGACTATATAACAATGATGAAGGGCTATATACCAGTGATGGGGGCTATATACCAGTGATGGGGGCTGTATAGCAGTGATGGGGGCTGTATACCAGTGATGGGGGCTGTATAGCAGTGATGGGGGCTGTATACCAGTGATGGGAGTGCTGTATACCAGTGATGGGAGTGCTGTATACCAGTGATGGGAGTGCTGTATACCAGTGATGGGGGTGCTGTATACCAGTGATGAGGGACTATATACCAGGATGGGAGTTTGCTGCATTTCCCACCCTAGGCTTATACTCGAGTCAATAGGTTTCCCCAGGTTATGGGGGTAAAATTAGGGGCCTTGGGCTTATACTCGGTTCGGCTTATACTGGAGTATATATGGTAGTTGCTTTAACCAGTGGCATGGGCTCCTAAGGCAAACTGCACAAAAAAGTTTGAGAAGCTCTATTGTATATTATAAATAACAATACCTGCATGACAGTCTGATGGACAGCTTCTGAGCCAATGCTTTACAAAGTGATGTTTTCCCAGTACCAGGTGGGCCTAAATGGACCAAAAGTAAAACACAATGGCATAAATATACTTATTTTATATTAAGGATTTGTCTGAATCAAGATTAAAGCCCTGATTCATAATTGCTGTTTCTTTAGTTTTCAAGATTTGTACTTTTTAGCAGCTTTATTATGTATGCCTTATTTTCTACATACTTTGCAACATTTTTTAAAATGTATATACAATTTTTGCTCCCCCAATTAATTTTTCTTCCCCAGATGTTTAATACAAAGTCATAAAAATCTAACTTTTCCAAATGTCTGACACCAGTCCCTGCCTGGAGCAAAGTTTCCGGTGGAGTTTTTACATCTGGCTCAGTTTTATTCCAAAATGGACATTTTAAAGAAATTGTTATTTATCACAATAAAAAATTGCAAATAAAACGTTTAAAGATAAAGAGACAGAGCATTTTTTATTTACATGAACAACAAGCACCATATTGACGAATTTGTTTCAAATTACAACAGTGAATACAACACAAAAAAAGTGACTTCAATAAATTGCAAATAATGAATCAGGGCCAATATTTATTTTTACTGAAAAAAAACAGGCTATGCAAGAATGCAAAAATTAAGTCGCAAATTTCAAAACCAAGCAGTCGAAAAAGACCTTTAAACAGTAGCAAATTACTCTCCAAAACGGTATGTTTCTACTGAAATAGGGTATAAATCAGATAGTTAGACTAACCTGTTTCTATGCACAAAAAGAAGAATTAAAAGACTTCAAGAGGGAATCTCCATAGTGAAAAGAAAAGGAGGAGGGAAAAATAAAAAAAAAGTGAAGAAAGTGGAACACTCCTGGATAATGCATGTTTTTATGGACAATAAGTTACAAAAAAGTTGAACCTATTGGAAAACCACGATCAGCGAGCTGGTCTCAGTAGAAGACGTTTAGGTGACACCAGGTGAAGGAGATTTTTATGAACAGGAATAAAAGTTACAGGATGAATAGCTCCCTCCTAAAAGCTGCCACTCCTAAAATGCTAATTTTGATAGCGAGTAGTTCCCTATTAACAACGTCATAATTCCATTCAGCCAGAGACAACTTTGTGGAAGAGATGACATAAGGACGCAGTTTACCAACAGACAGACCTTCAGACAATACAGGCGGCACCTTTCACCTCACCTTTAAGCCAGAGGAGTGAGCAAACTGTTCATCAATAATGTTGCTCCAAACCGCTATCCAGAAAGACCCCTTTAGCGGTCATTCTGACCCCTTATTTTAACTTTGGACGGTAATTAACACTGAGACACCACAGTGAAGGAAATACGAAGACCAAGATTGGAATCCTCCAACCCCCGCCCCGGGTCGAAAAGCTTTCCGACTGCCAATTTTTCTTGGACACAGAGGGACAGAGCAACATAGAATCCAGCTCACCATACCAATCTCTAGTCCACATGGAGCACATAGGTAAATCCTGCCACAACCAGGAATATGAAATCGGTAAAAAAGCAGAGATTAACTACAGAGAAAACTACAAGCAGAGTTAACTACTCAATTTCCCTGAATCCGACTCAGACTCAAACTCCACCAAAATAGACACCAGCTCCATAACTCCGACTTCCATGATCATTGCTGTGAAGTTAGTAAACCAAACATCCGACTCTAGACTCCTCAATTTCCCTGAATTCAACTCCGACTCCACCAAAATGGACACCAACTCTGACTCCACAACCCTTACCATCACAAGACAAATGAAAATAATAAATCCGGACTCTGAAAACCGTGGAATTCTTTTATTGTTTAAAAGGTATTTTACAAAATCATTTATAAATCAAAATCAATCAGATTGCATGATAAGCATGACACAATCAACGCATTTCAAACGTGTTGCTTTATTACTTATAGCCAGTCTACATCTGTAATAAGAACTCATTCTGTAAGCTCAGACAATACATCCCCCAATTTATCTTTTTAACAATTGAAAAATATAAAGTAATATTTTAATTTATCTCCAAATAATTTGTTTTTAAAGGAGTAAAACAGGGGTGGGGAACCTCAGGCCCCAGGGCCAAATGCGGCCCTTGATGATTTTTTTTGAGGCCTCCAGGCAGATTCCTGGCGACCGCAGTGCTCAGGCTGGCAGATGCATTTTGCCTACTGTCTGCCCTTTAAATCCAGCTCTACAGTGATCTCTATGCCCCAGCCTCGGCCCCCCCAGTGAGGTATATGCTCCCAGCCTCTCCTGTGATATCTAGGGCTCTGGCAAACCTTGAAAGCAGTTGAGAAGCAAGATGACCAAAATCACCGACGCCAAAGAGAAGCAGCTCCAGCCACCACAGTAGGGGTGAGTTGATTTTTTAACCAAATATAGCGGATAATGTTAAAGTTGATAATTTTGTATGGCCCCCCGAAGGATTGTAGAAATTTCCAAATGGCCCTTGGTAGAAAAATGGTTCCCGGCCCCTGGAGTAAAATATGAAAAATAAATAAAAAATAATTTAAAAAGTTTAATACTTCCCACTTTTACACACTAGAAGGATCACATATAAATAATCCATAAGGCAGTGAATGATAAGCCAAAGGTAGAGTATACTTATGTATGGCTTTTAGCAGCTCAACACATTGCATATGTATAAATAAAAGAACCAGAAGATTGTGGAGCTATATTGCTTACAAAAATTTCTAATAAGTTTATTCATTACACGAACAGAAAATTTATAACACACAAAGTGATCAATGCAGATGCCTGCAGGTGTTACAAATATGAGACCCAGAGGAGTAGATTCATAATATGGTTACATTGTACTGGCACATCCCTTAATACATGCTATACACATCATCTATTAGGCCCCCTTCATATCACAATTTTTTGGGATCTGTGGCTATCCATTGTAAAACTGATAGCCACAAATCAGATTTGGCCCCCATGTATCCCTATGGGCACGGATTGGTCCTACATGGCAATTTGATTGTGTTCAAATTGTCACGGATCCGATTGTGTCTGATTTTTTTATGTACCCAGAATCGGGGACTGCTCCGATTTTTGGCACATTGGACAGCATCGGATCTGACGCGGTCCACCTCAAATAACATGGGGGCCTATGGAGTGCAGATCTGAGAAAAAACAGGATCGTATCCTGGATCCGATTTTAGTGTACTGAGCATGCTCAGTACACAAACTGCTCTGTTCCAGTGTAATTTTACTTTAGCAGTGTATCCACTGATAAAGTGAAATTAAAGTGCAAAGTATTAAAAATAAAAAAATGCTCACCTCTCCGCCGAGTGTCCCGCGATGCGCAGCATCCACCTCTGATAGCTGCAAGAACCTTAATCAGCTGACTGGGCGGGGCAACCCGATCAGCTGATGTGTCACATGACAACATCAGCTAAGCGGTTTAAATCGCTCGCGAAAATCGCTCGCCAGGTCAGCTGATTAAGGTCTTTCAGCCATCAGAGGTAGATGCTACGCATCGCGGGACACTCGGCGGAGAGGTGAGCATTTATTTTTTATTTTTAACCATTGCTTTAATTTTACTTCCGCAATGTATGTATGTACATTGTGAAAGTACAGTCCCACTTGACTGCGCTTTGCAGGCTCTGGCTCCTACCAGCTCTTTCTGTGTTCGGATCCGTGATTTTGACGGAAATGGGATCTGGAGGTAACCATCCGGACCTTTTGGTTACTGTCCGTGGGGTCCTACAAAAAACAGGATCCCCCTTCAGAAGGAAAAAATTGTGAAGTGAAAAGGGCCTTACATGTGAAAACCTAATAATACAAACATTTTTTGGCATAATAGCCTTACATAGAATTCACACATGGATGGGAAATGTAATACTAGGTGGTTAGCTATCAAATGCTAGCACTTCATAAAGCATATACAGTTCAATTTGGTAAAAAACATGGATACCAATATCGCTATATATGAACAAAGACATGCTATCCCCATATAATGGTGTACAGAATTGTGAAAATGTTATATTAACCATATAGAAGAGAGTTTACCTTAGCTATTCCCAGTATTCACTGTGCTGTGCACAATTATGTATACAAGGAAGAATCATCATTTCAAGTTAGTCAAATACAAGTAAAGGCACAAGATTAGGAATAAAGGTTGCACCCAGTTATTAAAGTTACCCTTTGGGACTCAGCAGGCAGATCAGCCGGGATTTGACCCCATAGCGAACAAGGATACCCCCCTAGGAGGAGGAGCTACCGAACTTTGCCATGAAACCTAGTGTACGGTTAGCCTGAATTAAAACTGCTGAAAATGTTGGTTGGTGTTGCTCCATGTGTGTGATGCTTCCCCCCCTCCCCCCTTCTGGGTGTGTGCAAAAGGATAAGAGACAATGAAATTTAGTATCAAAGCAGGCTGACGTCATTTTGTTGGAGACTACAAAGTGATCATAAGATATGGAAAAATTCACGAAGGACAGATAGTAGACTAAGGGGTACTTCACACTAAGTGAAATTGCTAGAGAGATCGCTGATACGTCACAGGTTTTGTGACGCAAGAGCGACCTCACCAGCGACCTCGCTATATGTGACAAGTAGCAGTGACCCGGTCCCTGCTTTGAGATCGCCGATCATGTTGTAATGCCATGAACCATTTTTTGCTCGTCAGGCTCACGCTGGGCAGCATGCATCGGTGTGTTTGACAAGGACAATGACCAACGACCTCAATACTACAGGTCTGAGTGACATGGTCCCAACGACTGTCGTATCGTTACTGCGTCGCTGGTGAGGTCTAACATCTCATCAGCAAACACGCAACAACGCTCCAGCAATCCTTACCAGGTTGTATCATTGTCGGGATCGCTGGAGCGTCGCCAAGTGTGACAGTACCCTAAGTAGAGGAGGAAACATGTGGAATCCACCCGTGCTGCTGTATAATCAACCATATAGCAAGAAAATCAGTGAATGCAAGCGGTTTTATTCAACGCGTTTCAAGATGTATTCCTATTGTCCTGTTGAAAAGGTAAGGAATACACCTTGAAACACGTTGAATAAAACCACTAGCATTCACCAATTCCTTGCTATGTGGTTGATTGCACAGCAGCGCAGTTAGATTCCACATATTTCCTCTATTTAGTCTACTATTGCTTCGACCTGTGGATTCTGCAGCAGCTATTTGGAGCCTTCAATATTGGTTGTGTGTGACACAACCCTTTAAGGTGAGCAGTTTCATTTCGGCCTACTTGCCATTGTTTTTATCAGATAAGACCCTATTGCGCTTTCTATCCCACAGTTATTGATTCACAGATGACAGATGGCAGTGCTGTTTGTGTTAGTTGGTGCCACTTGCAGTATCATATGCTGGGGTTACATATGTTTAGGTAACGAAGCAGTGTTATTGTTGGTGATATTTTGTAAGTTTACATTTGTATACAAAATGTTTGTCAAATGTTTGTTTAACATTTCTGATAAATAAAAAATTAAAAAAAAATATGTTTAGGGTATGTGCACATGGTGTTGTTTTGTCACAAAAAACTGCATGCTAATTCTTATACCAGCTAAGTCAATGAGAATCCTTAAGTTTTGGGCACATGTTGCTTTTTTTTCCATTGCAGATTTGGTGCAGAAAAATCTGCAGCATGTCATTTATCACAGCATTTTTCCAGCACCAAATACATGGAAAAAATGCATCAAAAACACACTGTGCAAGTCTGTTAAGATCTATTACTGGGATTCAGGTACACTTCTCCCTCCAACAAGCACTTCTAAATAAAGGTATAGATCAAGTCCTCCGAGATCTCAGAGGTATTATATCCTATATTTTAATAGCCTCAAGACTATGTGTAGCGGCCAATGGAAGTATCCCTCCTCTCCAACCCTAGGAGAGGTTATAGAGAAGACTATCTTCTAACATGAATACTATCTAGCATTATACCTTGGCAGGAAACGAAACACGCTGAAAACCGTGACCTTATGGGCTGCCCATCCCCTTCCGGCACCAATTCAGCACAGATGAGGGGAAAATTCCTCTTCACAGAGGGATGTCTCCCTATTGTATGCTTTCTGTTTAGTTTGAAAGGCTACGTGCAGGACCATTCCCCCACCCCCCATTTCTCCTTCCCCTACTACATGCCACCCACCTGCCTTCACTTTACATGTATTTGTACTGTATGTGTATCAGTATTTGTATTATTGGTGTATTGCTTGTTTTGTTTAATTTGAAACTTAATAAAAATGTAGTGTTTAATAAAAAAAACACATTGTGTTTTTCTGACAGGAGACTTAGATTAGGTGCAGAAATTTATGCAACCAAAAGGGTATAAATATGTTCTCAAAGGGTGTTTTTTTTCTTAAGCAAAACCTAACACTGTGCAGTAAAAAAGAAAAAGTTTTTTACTACGTTTCTGCCACAGAAACACAGTTGTTGCATATATTTTCACTATTCGTTGCTTTCAATGGTTGAAACAAATCACCAAAAATGCTGAACGAGTTGACATGCTGTTTGTTTTATTTTTTTTTTATAAACTTAGTTTTATTAATAACAGTATAGAAAACTATACAGTCTACAGAGTAATTCATAGAAAAGACAAATCAATGAACCATGAAGAGCTGTAGGTATAGGACATAATATCCAATCAACAACTCACCGCTCGACCAAAGACCCCATAAGCTCTGTATATCCACCGCATCTATCTAGAGTGTTAAAAAACTAAAACCTGAACTTAACTAAAAGTGAACTAGCTAGAAAGGACAGAGTAGAACAGAAAGGACAGAGTAGAACAGAAGGAGAGAAAAGAAAGAGGTCAGAAACGGGTAGAAAGTAATAGGGGGTGCATCCATGCGGATGGGGGGGAGGGAAAGGCCGTCCACGTGCTATCACAGTACCAATTCAGGTCGTCACTAATAAGGAGATGTTGTCATCAGAGCCCTTAAAGGGAACCTGTCACCTGGATCTAAACCCTACACTATCACTACCTGTCCCTGCACCTTCCTAGCTGCTCCCTATCTGTCCCTCCTCTGAGCTAAATCCGCCCTATAAAACAGCAGAAAAATAACTTATAACTTACAGAAGTCCCTGAGGCTGGGGACTGAAAAAGCGGCTGCAGGCTCCATTTTGCCCCTCCTCTATGCAGCAGCACATGCCCCGCTGGGTGGTGTTATTCTTTCTTCATCGCCGCCTCCTCCATTTGGAATCTCCCACCTGCTTTACACCTATCATGTTGTGGTGATGCGACCTCGATGTGTCCCCTGACTGGGACACAGCATATGGGAGATTGTATCTTCTGCTCGGTAGCAGCACACACAGGGTTAGCCGCTGCTGGAGCTGATTGAAAGCACTGACGCCCAGGTGTGCGGGTGAATAGGAGATGATATCAGCTGCCCTGGGCTGTGGGGAGGGGGTGGAGTGTGTCAGGACAGGAAGCTGCTGTGTAGAGATCTGTGTGATGATTTAACACAGTCTGTGAGCTCTCTCAGAGTGGATGTTCATGAGGCTAATGAGCGAACGGTGAGGAGAGAAAGGTTGTGTACTGACCTAACACAGCCTACCCAGGGAAGCTACAGACTTCTATATCAGCTGTTGGGGTTGTATGAGGTTGTACTCGGCTGCGTCCCGGAACCTGGATGTCTGTGAATACCTGAATTGTGCCATTAAACTGTCTGCTGTGTGAGTAAATACCTGAGTCACTGCCTTTTGTCGTGCCGATCCTAACCACTACCTTACAGTGTAAAGCGGGTGGGAGATTCCAAATGGAGGAGTGTGGTGATGAAGTAAGAATAACGCCACCCAGCGGGGCGTGTGCTGCTGCATCGAGGAGGGGCAGAATGGAGCCTGGGCCCGCTTTTCAGTTCCCAGCCTCGGGGACTTCTGTAAGTTATAAGTTATTTTTCTGCTGTTTTATAAGGCGGATTTAGCTCAGAGTGGGATAGATAGGGAGCAGCTAGGAAGGTGCAGGGACAGGTAGTGATAGTGTGGGGCCTTAAATCTAGGTGACAGGTTCCCTTTAAAGTCTAGCTAGTAGAACCAGGTCCTGAGAGTTGTGTAAGATTGAGGTGAGATCTTCAAGCAACATCAACTCATTAACCTTGGCGAACCACATAGCCATAGCGAGCGGGGTGTCCTTTTTCCACAAGAGAGGAATACAAGCCCTCACTGACATAATTGAATAACGAGGTAGGGACCTCTTGTATTGTTTCTTTGGAATGTCACAGTAGTGTAAGAGGACTAGGGCTGGATCCAGGTTAGTGGTCAAGCTAGTAACTCTGTGGACTACCTTTTGCACATTCCCCCAAAACGGGGCAAGGTGTTTGCACGTCCAGAAGATGTGTAGTAAACTACCTTCCTCCTCACATCTCCAGCAGAGTGGGTTTACCTCCGGGAAGATCGAATGTAGTCTAGTTGGCATTGTATACCATCTGGATAGCAATTTAAAACCCTCTTCCTGGAAGAGAGAAGAGATAGAAGATTGATGTGTCCATGTGCAAATACTGTCCCATTGTTCCTCTGATAGCTGTAGTTGTAGATCTCTCTCCCATTCTATTTGGAATTTCGTCTTAAGGCGGCGTCACACGTATCAACATCGCGAGCGACATCGCCGAAAAGTGACGCATCAGCGATGTCGTTCGTGATATAGCAAGTGCATCGTACTATGTGACAGAGCGACACAACTGCGATTTATCTCTGGTCGCAGGTTGACAGGTTTACGAGCATGAACGTAAACCAGTCAATCTGCAAGCAGCGATTAGGCTGGATCGTGCCGTCTGACACCGCAATAGCGATTGTTAGCGGCGATCCAGCATATACCGCAGTATTGCTGCGGATCGCTTGATGGGTTGATCCCAGCCCAGCGAGCGATGTATCCGCCCACATCGCTGCAGCGTCACTGGCAACTTGTTGCCGTGTGACACCAAAGCTGCGATGTTGGAAGCGAGCGTGCACCCGCGCATCGCTTCCGACATCGCAGCCTTGGTTGATACGTGTGACGCCGCCTTTAGTTCTTTCTGTAGGGGGTAGTGATTAAACGATATGCCCTAGTCAGGGTATGTCTAATTGGGCCTGAACCCAGACATTCCGCCTCAAAAGTTGATTAAGACCCTGAGAAATAAGTCCTGGGAGGAAGGGATTTCAGAAAATGGGTTATCTGATTGGCTCCACACGGGCCCGAGAGTCCATGAGTTCCTCTCTCATCAGCCAAGTGCTTCTGTTGCCAAAGTGAAGTACTCTGTAGCATCCCTCTCTTATAGATGCATGGAACACCAAGTCATCTACCCTCCCGGGGAAGAAAAGGAAACATTGGGGAAGACTGAGGCAGGATGGGAGTTCTAATGAATGGATTATCACATTATGCCCATTGGAATTTATACGTACTTTTCAACAGAGCAAGTACTGTATGGGTGCTATTGATGTTCAACGCCTCAGACTTATCTAAATTAATTTTAAAATTGGAGAGACTTCCATATATTATCTCAATAGTCCACCAATTGTCAATGTCTCACCTTTACACAAAACCACTTCAAAATCACCCACAGTTCCCTATAAAGGGCTCTCAGGTGAAAAATGAGTACAATTTCTATTATTATTTAAGTGATCACTTTATTAGTCATAATTTATAATTATTCCATAAAAAATATTAAAATTAATTGCATAGGAGTACCCTAATGATTATAATGATTTATATCTGGGTCCAGGACTAAGACCACTTATATCAATGTTTATACAGTATACATTATACAATAACCAATAATACCAGGTGCATAAGGACGTACTATTTATTTATTTATCACTCAAGGCAGCTATACGCTCTATTGTGTGATTCTGGGGCTCTCATCTTCTACAATACATGTGTACCTGTATGCTAGCAATTGACCTTTCTCTGACACAGGTTACAATGTAGTGCTGCCCTGCTGTTTTAATTGTAGCTGCACACTCTCTTATATATCTGGAGCTCAAGACTTCTTGACATATATGCACACCTATGTGCTAGCAGTGCCCCTTCTAATCCAGGTTACACATAGTGTGCTGCTGCCTCCGTGATACATTTCCTATTGTCCCCGTTGATATCGCATACCTGGTATGTAAATGTTTGTGGCCTCGGTCCTGGTACCCCCACCGCCAGCGTACGTTTCGTCTCCTTCCTCAGGGCGTCAATATATGTCAAATTCTGACATGACACTTGGCAAGTAATATAACAGGAAAGAGAAAGTCCCACAATGTGTATACTGTGAGACAATTTTCAGAGTTACAATTAGAATTGCTCACCTTTTACAGTTGTGAAAGTCACAACCGCTATAAAGACATGTAGCAGGTCTCTCAGTTTGCTGCGATCTCTGACTATAAGCTTAAAAATATAAAAGACCAAAGTAATTGGGAGTGTGACCGCGCTCCTGTTGGCATAGAAAGAAAATTCTTCTTGACCAAAAAATTAATAAGTATATGCTTTTATTTTCTACGTGTTTCAGGATAACCAAAAAAAAACCTTCTTCAGGAAAAATCACACAGATGTACCTGTGAATGGGTTTTATGGTTACCTTGAAACGCATAGAAAATAAAATCACATAATTATTAATTTTTTGGTCAAGAAGAAATTTCTTTCTATGCCAACAGGAGCGCAGTCACACTCCCAATTACTTTGGTCTTTTATGGTTTTATGACACTTGGCAAGGAAGAGGAAGGGTTGTAGATAAAGAATAATAAATCGTCCGCGTAGGCCGCAATTTTATCTTGTGCACCCTTAATCATGGGACCCTATATGTCCGTATTAGCCCACATCCTCCGAAGGAATGGATGCAACGAGAGAATAAAAATCAGAGGGGAGAGTGGGCATCCCTGACACGTTCTGTTGAATATAGAAAAGACTGAAGAGAGGTACCCAAATCACCTTCACCCTGGCTGATGGTCTCGAATATAGGGCTGAGATCAAGGCAAGCATGTTAGGCTGCAGGCCAACTCGAAAGAGAATCTTAAACAAAAATGTCCAATTCACCCAGTCGAATGCCTTTTCTGCATACTTGGCGAGCATCTTCAGAGACAGAGATTTTAAATTCACTCTGTAAATGAGGTTCAAAGCATTGGTTGTATTATTCCTGGCCTCTCTGCCCCCCACGAAACCCGCCTGGTCAGGGTGAATGAGGGCTGGCATTAAAAATGCCAGTCTGGAAGCCAGCATCTTTGTAAATGGTTTGATATCGACGTTAAGTAATATCGGCCTGTAATTGGAGCAACAGGTAGGATCTCTCCCCACTTTATGTATGACCGACCTGTGGGCTTGCAGAGAATCTATTGGTAACCCTGACCCCTCAGAAATAGAGTTCAAACATTTAACTAGGTGTGGAGACAGGGATTTCAGGAACATCTTGAAGTAAAGGAGAGCGAACCGGTCCAAACCCGGGGCCTTTCTTGGCTTTGTGTATTTTATGGACAATGACAGCTCATCTTCCAAGAAGGGCCGCTCCAGCGCAACCGCCTCCCCGCTCGACAGGACGGGTAGACCAGAATCTCGTATGTATACCCGAATATGGTCTCTGAGATCGTTGCTTTGTGAGCTCCCCATATATTTATCTACCAAGTAGAGCACCTCAAAATAGTTTTTGAAACCATTCGCTATCCCTGATAGAGTATGGGTATTACCCAAAAAACAAAACTGAGTATGAGCCAAAAATCAAATAACAATTTTTATTAATCAATGCACAATAATCACATTATTAAAACATTATCAAAAATGAGATTGCACTCTGCACTCTTATTGGTGTGCTGACAACCTAAATTCTCAAACCGACCCCTTAAGTATACAAATCTGAATACTAACCCAGAGAATTGTGGATTATACAGCTGACAAATAATTATGAGGAGTCCCATTCCTTCTCTGCCAACATAATCTAAAATACAAAAGATAAACCCATCTCCAAAATAATGTATGGCAGGAAAGAAATGTCAGTACACACTGCCTCCAAGGCAAATCCTGAGGCAGAGTGGAAACAGACTTTATATTTACCAAGGAGTCAATAACTTCAGTAGAATAATATACCAAGTTTGTGGCAGGCCTACCAAATTAATCCTGATAGTTACCAATGGGGAGAGAGATTATGCCCAGTGTTGGATCGGTGTTGTGGAAGCACCCCTGACATGCGTTTCGCGTATGGCGTCTTCTTGAGGGGTGGTTAGGAGTTCTCCTGGGGGCATTTTATAGTCACCACGCTTTTGCTGTCCCAATCCCTCGCCACCACCTGAGCCCCAGTGTCCACCGCCACTTCCACCCCTCACACAGGAAGTTGCAGGATGCAGGAAGCCACGGCATGACGCATTGCTAAGGCAGCGGTCGGGTATCCAGGGGGCAGAGTTGGTCTCACTCATCTGCTGCCACCGCTCCATTCAGGAGAACGGCAGATGGAGAGATTAGCGTTACAGCACCCAGGGACCACCACACTCCCACAAGCCAGCTTGGCCAATCAGGCACAGGCGGTCGGGGAGTGGGGGGCACAAACTGGATGACCCGATCAACAGGGGTACCATAGAGAGCAGTAAGTCTCTGCGAGCAGGAAGCTGCTGCACCTCCATGGTAACCCCCTGACAGGGAAAGGATTACCATTAACCGGAGGAGTATGTGAGGAAACACATAAGGAAATAACTATGAAAAATTCTTGGGGGGAACAGAGAGAATTAAAATTAGAAGCAAGTGCAAAAGGACAAAGTTTGCTAGCAGTGTTGTCAGTGAAGACACAGGGGGGATATAAAATTCTCAAATTTGTGCAAATTCGTACTTATTCATAATGGAATGGGAAAAGAGAATCTATACCCCTAATATAATAAAAGTGTATTTGGACACTAGTAAGAGAGAAAGTGCATACAATAATAAAACAATTGCAAGGTACAAGTGACACAGTGCTGAATAAAAATGTAACATTATGAACCCCCTTGGAGGAGTATAAAGCAGTGTAAAAATAAAACTTAATATATAATGACACTAAAGTGCACAGTGATTCATACATTCTCACACACATGCACACTACCTGCAGGTACAAACATTCCTCCATACCACATGTTCACCATATTAAAATCCTCATTTTTGGAGGCTCAAAACTAGTGTGTAATGAGAACCAATTGTTATTGGGTTATTTATACTACTCCATCAGTGTCAGTATTTAATTACACCAAAAATATTATGACAGTATAGTCAAATAGATCAAATCGCTGAAATATCATTATCCGGTTTTCTGGATGGCATTCTTCACAGACGGAATCTGATAAAATAAAACCAGGCCAAAAAATTTAAATATAATTAAAACCATTTATTAACATATATACAGAACCTCAATGGATATATTATCTGGCTACAGTAATGGTAAGAAAGTCAAAATATCATTGAATCTATTAGGTTGAACTTTAACTCTAATTGGGTCAAGGCCCTTTTCCAGTTTCCTCCTCTGTTACTGATTATGACTATCAATATCGAAGGCTCTAAGTTGTTTGGCGTCACAATTGGGATGTTCTTTAAAGTGTTTCGCCACTGACTTAAGTTTGGTTTCATCTTTTTCTTCGCTGGCATTTATGACATCTCTAACATGCTCTCGGATACGAACCTAAACTGTCTTAATAATAATAATAATAATAATAATAAAAGCTTTATTTATATAGCGCCAACATATTCCGCAGCGCTTTACAATGTAGGGTTACAGTACAGAAAATATAATACAATAAGTAATTACAGTAGAGAACAAATACAGTACAATAATTTGATACAAAACAATAGGCATAGAATCAATTTAAAAAAGAAAATACAATAAATAAAGCAAGAAATGAAGGTGACCCTGCTCAAAAGAGCTTACAATCTACAACGGGATAGGGGTTGCACAAGGTACAGGGGCTTATTGCACTGATGGTCCAGGCATCTTAAGGAAATGGGGCATAGAACTAAGCTTACATGGATGGTCATTATACAATCTGTGTAGACCTTTTTTGGTTTGGTGGAGTTTGTAGAAGAGTAGTGTCCAGAGGGATAGCCCAATCACTGTCTACAGTACAAAGGACTTCTATTACGGAGTATGATAGGCCACCTTAAAAAGATGCGTTTTTAGGGATCCTCTGAAGCCATGCAAGTTGTGGATAGTCCTGATTTCTTGGGTTAAAGCATTCCAGAGGTTTGGTGCAGCTCTGGAGAAGTCTTGGAGCCAGGAGTGGGAGGATTGGATTAGTACAGGTGTCAGTCGAAGGTCATTTGAGGAACGTAGAGAACGGGTGGGGTGATAGACAGAGATGAGGGAGGAGATGTAGGGGGGTGCTGCACTGTGAAGAGCTTTGTGGGTGAGAAGAAGCAATTTGAATTTGATCCTGTAGTATACGGGCAGCCAGTGTAATGACTGGCAAAGAGCAGTGGCATCTGAGTAACGATTGGCCAGATGGGTGATCCTGGCTGCTGCATTAAGGATGGACTGGAGAGGAGAAAGTCTGGTGAGGGGGAGGCCGCTTAATAGAGAATTGCAATAGTCAAGGCGGGAATGGATTAGGGCCACGGTGAGGGTTTTTGTTGTTTCCAGGGTGAGAAAGGGGCGGACTCTAGAGATATTCTTCAGGAAGTAAGCGACAGGAGCGGACGAGACATTGTGTGTGGGAGGAGAAGGAGAGATCGGTGTCAAACATAACACCCAGACAGCGAGCCTGCTGTCTAGGCGTTATTGTGGTGCCGCATACTGAGAGAGAGAGATGTCCGATTTAGGAAGGTTAGTGGATGGGGGGAGCAGAAGAAGTTCAGTTTTGAAAAGGTTTAGTTTCAAATAGAGAGTGGACATGATATTGGAAACTGCAGCTAGACAGTCATTGGTGTTCTTTAATACTGCAGGGTAAGGTCAGGTGCTGAAGTGTATAATTGTGTGTCATCAGCATAAAGATGGTACTGAAAGCCAAATCTGCTGATGGTCTGTCCAATCGGGGCTGTGTAGAGAGAGAAGAGGAGAGGGCCAAGGACTGAACCCTGAGGGACCCCAATAGTGAGGGGAAGAGGGGAAGAGGTGGAGCCAGCAAAAGATACACTGAAAGAGCGGTCAGAGAGATAGGAGGAGAGCCAGGAGAGAGAAGTGTCCTTTATGCCAATGGAGTGCAGCATAGAGAGTAGGAGCTGATGGTCGACATGGTCAAAAGCTGCAGAGAGATCAAGGAGAATAAGCACAGAGTGGTCACCATTACGTTTTGCTGTCAGAAGGTCGTTGGTCACTTTGATGGGGGCGGTTTCTGTAGAGTGAAGGGGGCGGAAACCAGACTGTAATGGATCTAGAAGAGAGTGAGTGGAGAGGTAACGGGTGAGGCGGGAATAGACCAGGCGCTCCAGGAGTTTAGAGATGAAGGGGAGATTGGAGACTGGTCTGTAGTTATTTGTGCAGGCTGGGTCGAGAGTGGTTTTCTTTAATAATGGAGTAATGATCGAGTGTTTGAAGGAGGAGGGGAAGATGCCAGAAGAGGGAGAGATTGAAGATTGTGGTTAAGTGGGTGGTGACGACAGGAGAGAGGGACTAGAGCAGGTGTAAGGGAATGGGGTCAGTAGTGCATGTGGTGGGACGAGAGGAAGAAAGGAGCCTGGAGACTTCTTCTACTGTGACTGGGTCAAATGTGGAGAGTGAGCCGGAGGAGATGTGGGGAAGAATGGGGGTGGCATTGCTTGGAGGGTGAGAGCTGATTTCCTGGCGGATGTTGTCTATTTTCTCCATGAAGTAGGAAGCCAGGTCATCAGCACGGAGGTCAGTGATGGGGGCCTGCACTTTAGGACTGAGGAGAGATTGAAAGGTGTCAAAGAGTTTTTTTGGGTTGTTGCATAGTGAGGAGACCAGGTGGTGAAGTAGGTCTGTTTGGCGAGGTGAAGGGCAGAGTTGTAGGTTTTGAGCATGAATTTATAGTGGATAAAGTCTCCTGGTGAGCGAGTTTTCCTCCATAAACGTTCAGCACTCCTCGAGCATCGCTGGAGGAATCGAGTTTGTGGTGTAAGCCAGGGCTGTTTTGTTCTCTGTTTGGAGGTTCTGAGGGTGAGGGCGCTACTTGGTCCAGGGAGCTTCTGAGGGAGACATTGTAGTGATTTACTGCCTGATCTGGACAGGAGATTGAAGAGATTGGGGACAGAGATGAGATGAGGGAGTCTGTGAGTGCTTGAGGGTTAATGGCCTGTAGATTTCTGGATGTGTGATATGTAGGATTGGGCTGTGTTGGCCGAGGGTTAGTGAGAGAGAAGGAGAGAATGTTGTGGTCAGAGAGTAGAGGTGAGTTATCCAAGGGGGAGGATGAGCAGAGCCGGGTAAAGACCAGGTCAAGGGTGTTACCGTTTTCGTGAGTCTCAGAGGTTGAGAGCTGTGATAGGCCAAGAGAGGTAGTTAGAGATAGGAGCTGGGATGCAGATAGGGAGATGGGGCTGTTTATAGGAATGTTAAAGTCTCCCAGAATAAGGGTTGGTAAATCTGAGGACATGAAATGCGGGAGCCAAGTGGAGAAATGGTCGAGGAACTGGGTGGGTCTTGATGTGAGACTTACATATAACATTCCACAAGGACATGTGATGCAGTAAATGACCCCAACTGTTTTGCACTTAATGTGCTGTGTAATACGAAAGTCATGCGTCCCATCGCTGAATTTAATGTTATCAGTGCAAATCCTATTTGATCAGGCGATGCAATCTTTGCAAGGAAAAATCCCCATTTTGGTGCCTTTGTACCATAAGACAATTTTTTGGGGCTTTCGTAGCAACTATGGACTAAAATGTCCTTCAAATTAGGTGATCGTCTACAAGTGACAGCCGGGGATTCTGAAAGGTATTTAGATAATGTGTGGTCAAGTTTCAATATTATCCAATATTTAGTAAGGGCCTTCCTAATGTTCGTCCATTTTTTATTGTAATTAGAAATATATTTCACCATAGAATCAGGGTCAGGTTTCCGGGAGCCATTCAGTAGATCCATTCTATCAGAATGAAGTGCTCTTTGGAATCCTCTTCTGATACTCCTATTTGAGTACCCTTGATCTTTGAACCTCTTGGTTGGGTCCTCAGCCTGTTTGAGAAATGACACATCTGAAGAACAAATCCTGGGCTTCCGCAGGAATTGTCCTGTTGGTATTCCAGTAATCAAATGCAGGGGATGTGAGGAAGTGGCGTGTAATAGGGAGTTAACTGCAGTTTTCTCCCTATATACCTCGGTTCGTAAAAAATAGTTTTTACCCCTCTGTACTTTCACATCTAGGAATTCAAAAGATATCTGGCTATAGGTGCTTGTTAATTTGATGTTCTTCGAATTGCAGTTCAGAAGATGTACAAAGTGCAAAAGTTCAATTTCCGACCCCTGCCAAAAGAAGAAGACCTCGTCAATGAAGCGTGTCCACAACAGCACCTTTTCAAAGAATTGTACTGGGTTAACAAGGACGTTCTCTCTCTTCCAATGGCCTAAAAATAAATTTGATTGATGAGAGACCCACATATGACATTCCACAAGCATATGTGACGCAATAAATAACCCCAACTGTGTTGCCTGTAATGTGCTGTGTAATACGAAAGTCACGCGTCCCATCGCTGGATTCAAAATTGTCAGCGCAAATCACATTTGGGCAGGTGATGCAATCTTTGCAAGGAAACAAATTTCCATTTTGGTCCCTTCCTACCAAAAGGCGATTTTTTAGGGCCTTCGTAGCAATTATGGACTAACATGTCCTTCAAATTAGGTGATCGTCTACAAGTGACAGCCGGGGAATCTGGAAAGTATTTAGATAATGTGTGGTCAAGTTTCAATATTGACAAATATTTGGTGAGGGCCTTCCTAATGTTTATTTATTATTGTAATTAGAAATATGTCTCACCACAGAATCAGGGGCAGTTTTTTGGGATCCATTCAATCAGAATGAAGTGCTCTTAGGTATCCTCTTCTGATACTCCTATTTGAGTACCCTCAATCTTTGAACCTCTTAGGCCCCTTTCACATAGGCATTTTTTTTTTTAAATGCGGCAGATCCGACAGACTTACCGCATCTTCCGCCTAACAGCCGCACTTGCAGCACGCTTGCAGCAAGCCACATGCATGGTCTATTGGGCTTGCAGCAATTGCGGCAGCGGAAAAAAATGCTGCTAAATGCGTTTTTTTTTTCGCATTGCCTATGGGGCTTCCGGTCGGGTGCCGCAAGTGCGGTTTTGCGGCACTTGCGGCACCCGACCGCAAGCCCCATAGGCAATGTATGGGGCTTGCCGGATCAGCGAAACAAGTGTGGCCGTTAGGGGAAAGATGCGGCAAACCTGCCACATTTAAAAAAAAAATGCCTATGTCAAAGCAGCCTTAGGCTGCTTTCACATCAGCGGTAATCGCTGATCACGGTATGCCACGGTTTTTTAGCGCCCACACCTGCCGCAAGAGCCGAAACCACACTTGCCGCACACTTACCGCAAGCCCCATAGACATTGTATGGGGTTTGACGCAAGTGTGTCGCGATTGCAACCGTTATGCAGTAATCACGGCAGTTGTATTTTTTTTCACCGCAACTGCCGCGATCAGCGTTTACCGCTGATGTGAAATTGGCCTTAGTTAGGTTCTCAGCCTGTCTGAGAAATGAAGAATATACAGGACTGTGTTCACAGGACCTGCGCTGCTGACAGAGGAGAAGTCCAGACAGTAGTTGGTAGCAAGTGGCTTTTTATTTCACCCGAATTCAAGGGTGAGAACTTTTTCTTTTTGGGAAAAGCAAAATTACCACTCACCGGGGGGAAGGGGGTTAGTTGTAGTTTCATCACAAAATTCCTCCAAGATTTCAATAATTTTGCTCTTGTGGTGACCACTCCGATTTGGGATTATCATGTAGCTTTTTCAGCACAAGCTTACTAGAAAACAAATGCAAACCCTTTATTGCTGTAAATCAGTGGCCCCCAACCTTTTTTGCATCGAGGACTAGCAATATGCAAGACCATTTTTCCGAGGCCCGGCGAGGGGAATGGGAGGTGGCATGGGGCAGGGTTTTGGTCATATGGGGCAGGGTTACGGAGAAGGATTGGAGTTTAGTACTGTTTTCCCCGAAAGATGTGTTACGTCTTATTTTCAGGGAATGTCTTATTTTTCCATCCCTACGCGCGTCAGTGGGCGGGCACACATTGGATGACCCGATCAACAGGGGAACTATAGAGAGCAGTAGGTCTCTGCGAGCAGGACGCAGCTGCACCTCCATGGGAACCTCCTGACAGGGAAAGAATTAGCATTAACCGGAGGAGTACAGTACAGACCAAAAGTTTGGACACACCTTCTCATTCAAAGAGTTTTCTGTATTTTCATGACTATGAAAATTGTAGATTTACACTGAAGGCATCAAAACTATGAATTAACACAAGTGGAATTATATCCTTAACAAAAAAGTGTGAAACAACTGAAAATATGTCTTATATTCTAGGTTCTACCTCTTGAAGCTCATTAAGAGAATGCCGAGAGTGTGCAAAGCAGTAATCAAAGCAAAAGGTGGCTACTTTGAATAAACCTATAATATAAGACATATTTTCAGTTGTTTCACACTTTTTTGTTAAGTATATAATTTCACATGTATTAATTTATAGTTCTGATGCCTTCAGTGTGAATCTATAATTTTCATAGTCATGAAAATACAGAAAACTGTTTGGAAGTACACTAAGCTGCAGGCTTATTTTCTGCTAAGGGAAAAAAAAAATATTTAAATATTATTTCTAAGCGAGTGTGACACGAGCTTAGTGTGATCCGGAGCGCAAGTGCAGAGTGTGACACGAGCTTAGTGTGATCGGGAGCAAAAGTGCGGACGGAAGTAAGTGTGTGACTTGTGATTCAGTGACTTTGGATTCAGGGAGTTTGGAAGGTAGGACTTACTGAATTGCTGGTTGTATTTTATTAATACTTTGCATTTCTTTTTACTTTTCATTTCTGTCTGGTGCAATCCCCATTAGGAAATGAGCTCCATAATTGACAATGCCATCCAGTGTACATCTTGCCACATGTATGCAATCCTTGAACAGCCAGTCGAGGGTGCATACTGCTGTGTGAGATGTGAGTATGTTGTGCATTTGGAAGCCCAGAAACTGGATCTAAATGAACAACTGGCAACGCTGAGATCCATAGACAATATGGAAAGGAGTCTGCTGCTCACTGAACAGCTGCTCAATGAGATAGATGTGGAGGAGGATGGTAGCATGGAGCTGCAGGACAGTGAGGTAGCTAGCTGGGTGACAGAAGGCGGGATAGAGGGAAGAGTGCCAGGGAGGCTAGCCTTGATCGGGCACACCCCAATAAATTTGCTAAGTTGGCAGATGAGGGAGGGGCTTGAGTTCAGGGATAGCACTGCTGCAGCAGGGCATGACCTCTGAAAGCCAGAGGAGTGTCTGCTCCAGTAAGGGGGAAAATAGGAGACAAGGGCAGGACAGACAGGTGCTGGAAGTGGGGGACTTAATTATTAGGGGAACAGATAGGGCTATCTGTCACAAAGACCAGGATCGTCGACAGTGTGCTGCCTACCTGGCGCTCTAGTCCGGCACATCGCTGATCGGATTGACAGATTACTGGGAGGGACTGGTGAGGACCCAGCGGTCATGGTGCACATTGGCACAAATTACAAAGTTAGAAGTAGGTGGAAGGTCCTTAAAGATGATTTCAGGGAATTAGCTGCCAGCTTAAGGCAAGGACCTCCAAAGTGGTATTCTCTGAAATACTGCCTGTACCACGTGCCACACCAGGCAATGGGAGATTAGGGAGATAAATAAGTGGCTCAGGATTTAGTGTAGGTAGGAGGGGTTTGGGTTCCCGGAGAACTGGGCCGACTTCTCTGTTGGCTACAGGTTCTATGCTAGGGACGGGCTGCACCTCAATGGGGAGGGTGCAGCTGTGCTGGGGGAGAAAATGGCTAGAAGGTTGAAGGAGTGTTTAAACTGGAGATTGGGTGGCGAGGGTATTCATTGTACAGGAGGGGAATATAGTGTAAATAGTAACCTGGGAGCAAGTAATAAAATTGGGGGTGGCATGGGGGGTGGGGTTAGAACAGTCAATTTAGTAGGAAGGAATAGAGGTAAAGAGAGATGCATAAAGTGCATGTACACTAATGCCAGAAGCCTCACCAACAAAATGGAGGAATTAGAATTGATTTTGTTGGAAAATAATTATGACATGGTGGGGATATTGAAGACATGGCTGGACGAGAGCCATGACTGGGCTGTTAATTTACAGGGCTATAGTCTTTTCAGAAACGACCATACAAATAAGCGAGGGGAAGGTGTATGTTTATACATAAAATCATCCTTAAAACCCATCCTCAGTGATAATATAGGTGAATCTAATGGAAATCTAGAGTCTCTATGGGTGGAGATAAGGGGAGGAGGAAAAATAATAAATTACTCATAGGGGTTAGTTATAAGTCCCCAACAATAATGGAAGTGGAGGAGAATATCCTCATAAAGCAAATAGATGAAGCAGCGACTCAGGGAGAAGTCATTATTATGTGGAACTTCAACTACCCTGAAATACGCCCGAGATGTGGAAATGATGAAGCGGGTATATTCCACATGATGTGGGAATGCTCCAGGCTATCATCATTCTGGTCAGGAGTAATAGGCATGATCGAAGGGGCGTATGGGTGTGAGGTCTCTGGGGATGCTATTACGTGCTTATTGGGATATGTGGAGGAAATCTCAACTACGTCCAGTGCCAAACTTGCCATAGCCAGACTTCTGTACTGTGCCAGGAAATTAATTGCGAGACATTGGACTGGGGTTGATCCTCCGACTACTGCTGAATATTCTAATAGGGTGGAGTATATCCTGCAATTGGAAAGAAGTATCTATGAGAAGAGAGGGTCGCAGTCCATGCATGAGATGATATGGGGGCCATGGATCCAATTTAAAGGACTATAAGATACTAGTTAACACTTGGGACACATGGCTTTGCCTGGTGGACTTCTGATGGGTGGGAGAAGAGGTGTAGAGGAGAGTAAACTGTGTCATTTTGCTGTGCAAGAATGCAAAGGACTGTACTGCTGTCAGGGAGGGTGAGGAGGGGGAGGGTAGGGGGGTGTTCAACATTGTTGTAGGTGCAGTGGGATATATTGTGTTGTACTGTGTGATTTACATATGTTATATCTGTTATGATGATTGATTACAATATATCAATAAAAATGTATTTGATTTAAAAAAAAAAAAAAAAAAAAAAAAAACTACCCTGAAATACATCGGGGAACAGAAACCTGCAGTTCCAGCAAAGGTAATAGGTTTTTGACAACTATGAGAGACAATTACCTTTCACAACTGGTTCAGGACCCAACAAGAAGGGGGGCACTGCTGGACCTAATATTAACCAACAGGCCAGACCGCATATTACATATATGGGTTGGAGGTCACTTGGGGAATAGTGATCACAAAATAATAAGTTTTCAAGTATCCTTTAACAAGATGTGTAGTAGAGGGGCTACAAGGGCCCTAGTCTTCAGGAAGGCAAATTTCCAATGGTTGAGAGATGATCTTAGTGCAATAAACTGAGATGATGTCCTGAGACATAAAAGTACACAAATCAAATGGGAGACATTTATTAGCATCCTGAATAAGGCCTGGGCACAATATATATCCTATGGGAATAAGTATGCTAGAAATAGGAGGAAACCACTATGGCTAAATAAGGCTGTAAGGGACGCAATAAGTGACAAAAAGAAAGCATTTAGGGAATTAAAGCAAGTAGGTAGTGATGAGGCATTAAATAAATACAGAAAATGAAATAACATTTGTAAAAAGCAAATCAAGGCAGGAAAGACTGAGACAGAGAGACTCATTGCCAGAGAAAGTAAAAATAATCCCAAAATATTTTTTAACTACATAAATAGTAAGAAACTAAAAAATGATTGTTTTGACCCCTTTAAAAATAGTCTGGGTGAAATGGTGGATGAGGATGAGGAAAAAGCCAATGTGCTAAATGACTTTTTTTCAACAGTATTTACACAAGAAAATCCCATGACGGACAATATGATCAGTGAGAACAAAAACTCTCAATTAAATGTCACCTGCTTAACCCAGCAGGAAGTACGGCATCGTCTAAAAATCACTATAATTGACAAATCCCCGGGCCAGGATAGGATACACCCCAGAGTGTTGCAGGAATTAAGCACTGTCATAGATAGACCATTATACGTAATATTTTAAAATTCCATAATAACAGGGTCTGTACCACAGGACTGGCGTATAGCAAATGTGGTGCCAATATTCAAAAAGGGGACAAAAACTGAACTTGGAAATTATAGGCCAGTAAGCTTAACCTCTACTGTGGATAAAATCCTAGAGGGTTTTCTAAGAGATGCTATACTGGAGTATCTGAAGAAAAATAACCTCATGACCCAATATCAACATGGTTTTACGAGGGACCGTTCCGGTCAAACTAATCTGATAAGCTTCTATGAAGAAGTAAGTTCTGGACTGGACCAAAGAAACGCAGTGGATGTGGTGTATATGGACTTTTCAAAAGCTTTTGATATGGTGCCACACAAAAGGTTGATACATAAAATGAGAGCAATGGGGATAGGGGAAAATATGTGTAAGTGGGTTAAGAACTGGCTTAGTGAAAGGAAACAAAGGGTGGTCATTAATGGAACACACTCAGAATGGGTCACAGTAAACAGTGGGGTACCACAGGGGTCAGTGTTGGGCCAGCTTCTTATTAATATATTAATGACCTTGTAGGGGGCATACAGAGTAGAATCTCACTATTTGCAGATACATACAGTAGAGGAAAAAAAGCCGGGGTTTGTCCGCGCTAGACCACAGGGATCCCAGGATTTGCAGTGGCCAAAACTTCTACAGGTGGTTGTGACCCTCACAACCATACCAGGTGAGTGGATTACCTTTGTTAATAACACGCTGGTGTCCCTCATTTACCGCCTCTCTCTAAATCTTTTGCAATATTTGCAGATGACACTAAATCGATACAGAGGAGGACAATTTTATATTACAGGAGGATTTATGTAAACTAGAAGCTTGGGCTGATAAATGGCAAATGAGCTTTAATGGGGATAAATGTAAGGTCATGCACTTGGGCAGAGGAAACAAAAGGTATAATTATATGCTTAATTGTAAAACACTGGGCAAAACTATCACTGAAGACGACCTGGGTGTATGGGTAGATGACAAACTCACATTTAGTGGCCAGTTTCAGGCAGCTGCAAAAAGGCAAATAAAATAATGGGATACATTAAAAGAGGCATAGATGCTCATGAGGAGAACATAATTTTACCTCTATACAAGTCACTAGTGCGACCACACTTAGAATACTGTGTACAATTCTGGTCTCCGGTGTATAAAAAAGACATAGCTGAACTAGAGCGGGTCCAGAGAAGAGCAACAACAGTCATTAGACTCTAATAACCTGTCTTGGTATTGCAGACCCCTCAGTCCTCTAATGATTGGTGGACTGAGGGGTCTGCAATACCAAGACAGGTTATTAAACTTGGGGTTATTTAGCTTGGAAAAATGAAGGCTTAGAGGTGATCTTATAATAATGTATAATATATGAGGGGACAGTACAGAGACCTTTCTAATGATCTCTTTACTCTTAGGCCTCCTCTACGTCTGGAGAAAAGAAGGTTTAATCATAATCACAGACGCAGATTCTTTACTGTAAGAGCAGTGAGACTATGGAACTCTCTGCCACATGATGTTGTAATGAGTGACTCACTACTAACATTTAACAAGGGTCTGGATGCCTTTTTGAAAACTATAATATTACCAGTTATATATACTAGATTCTTTGATAGGGCGTTGATCCAGGGAACTAGTCTGATTGCCATATCTGGAGTCAGGAAGGAATTTTTTTCCCCCAATGTGGAGCTAGTGTTGCCACATGGGTTTTTATTTGCCTTCCTCTGGATCAACATGTTAGGCTATGGGTTGAACTAGATGGACAAAGTCTTTCCATCAATTTTAAAAACTACCGTATATATTTGCGTAGAAGCAGAGTTTTTTAGCCCAAAAATTGGGCTGAAAAGTCCCCCCCCCTCGGCTTATATGCGAGTCATATATATTGCGCCCCCACCCCCATCGGTATACAGGCCCCCCCATCGGTATACAGTGCCCCCCCCTGGCTGCCACAAACCTGTAAAGTAATACATCATTATACTTATCCCTGTTGTCCCCGCCGCCGCCGCCATCGCGCTCCTCCGGCTTCTTCTGGCTTCCTCCTCCGGTGGGCGCAGGCAATGACGTCATTGTCTGTGCGCCAGAGGAGGAAGCCGGAAGAAGTCGGATGAAGCTGGAGGAGCGCGATGGCGGCGGCAGCGACGACAGGGACAAGTATAATGATGTATTACTTTACAGGTTTGCGGCAGCAAGGGGGGGCCCTGTATACAGATGGGGGGGGGGCTGTATATACCACTGGGGCTGCTGCTGTATACTACCACTGGGGCTGTTGTTGTATACTACCACTGGGGCTGCTGCTGTATACTACCACTGGGGCTGCTGCTGTATACTACCACTGGGGCTGCTGCTGTATATACCACTGGGGCTGCTCCTGTATACTACCACTGGGGCTGCTGCTGTATACTACCACTGGGGCTGCTGCTGTATATACCACTGGGGCTGCTGCTGTATATACCACTGGGGAGGCTGCTGTATACCACACTGCTGGGGGCTGTATACCTGTGCTGGGGTCCACCCTCGGCTTATACACGAGTCAATAGGTTTTCCCAGGTTTTGGGGGCAAAAGTAGGGGGGTCGGCTTATACACGAGTATATACGGTATGTTACTATGAATGAGAAGGTGTGTCCAAACTTTTGGTCTGCACTGTATGGGAAGAAATACATAAGGAAATAATTATGAAACATTCTTGGGGTAACAGAGGGAATTAAAATTAGAATTAAAATTAGAACCATGTGCAAAAGGACATAGAGTTTACTAGCAGGGTCGTCAGTAAAGACATGGAAGGGGATATAAAATTCCTAAACTAATGCAAAGTCATACGTATTAAATCATATCATATGAAATCACATCATATGATTTAATAAGTACGACTTTGCAATAATTTGAGAATTTTATATCCCCCCCCCCCCATTTCTTCACTTCTGACCCTGCTAGTAAACTTTATGTCCTTTTGCACTTGCTTCTAATTTTAATTCTCTCTGTTCCCAAGAATTTTTCATAATTATCTCCTTATGTGTTTCCTCACATACTCCTCCTCCGGTTAATGTTAAACCTTTCCCTGTCAGGGGAGGTGCAGCAGCATCCTACTCGCAGAGACGCAATGCTTTCTATGGTTCCCCTGTTGATCGGGTCATCCAGTGTGTGTCCTCCCTCCGCCTGTGCCTGATTGGCCAAGCTGGCTTGTGGGAGTGTGGTGGTCCCTGGGCGCTATAACGCTGATCTCTCCGCCCGCCGTTCTCGTGAATGGAGTGGTGGGAGCGGATGAGTGATGTTAACTCCGCCCCCTGGATACCCAACCGCTGCTTTAGCAACGTGTCATGTTGCGGTTTCCTGCCTCCTGCAACTTCCTGTGCGAGGGGGCGGAAGTGGTGGGTGACGCTGGGGCTCAGGTGGTGGCGAGGGTTTGGGACAGCAAAAGTCTGGTGAATATAAAAGGCCCACAGGAGAACTCTTAACCGCCCCCTCTGGAAGAAGCCATACGCAAAACTCGCGTCAGGGGTGCTTCCACAACACTGGAACAACGCTGGGCATAATCTCTCTCCCCATTGGTAACTATCAGGATTCATTTTGTAGGCCTGCCACAAGCTTGGTATGTTATTCTACTGAAGTTATTGACTCCTTGATAAATGTAAAGTCTGTTTCCACTCTGCCTCAGGATTTGCCTTGGAGGCAGTGTGTACTGACAGTTCTTTCCTGCCATATAATCCACAACTTTGGAACACTTTTAACAATATACCTGAGGAAGACATTTTTTACTGTCGAAATTACAAGAAGTTTTGGATCATAGACCTCTGGGAGCGCAAATAGCCTGGTAAAAAACTCTATTGGTTCCTGCCATATATGCATTATTTTGGAGATGTATTTATCTCTTGGATTTTAGAATATGTTGGCAGAGAAGGAATGGGACGCCTCATAATTGTATTTGTCAGCTATATAATCCACAATTCTCTGGTTTGTATTCAGATTTGTATACTTCAAATGTCAATGTACTGACATTCTCCTTTTTAATTATGTTTTAACAATGTGATTATTGTGCATTGATTAAAAAAAAAATTGTTGAAACGTTCCGGTTCCGGCGCCTCCATGATAGCAGGCGTGTGAGGGAGCTCCAGGACGCCCCGCCGAAAACAGCCCTTCAGCCTCAGCCCCGGAGAGCTCCGATCGATGCAAATATGGCAGGAGAACGAGGGACAAAGCACAGCTTGGACCGGTATGCATGGCGAGAACGGGACCCAGAGCGAGGGATCCCGCGCGGGGAGGCGCGAAAACTAACATGGCGGCCGAAACACAGTGCGCAAAGCCCGATAGGCAGACGGAGATGCAAGAGCAGGATCATGTAGAGGAAAAGGAGACTTGCTCCAGGGAGGCACCAGACACCCAGATGCAGCAGGGAAAAAGTGGAGAAAATGAAGGAGAAGAGATGCAGATCTTACCTGAATGCCATAACATTGCATCATCCACAACACCAATAGATTATAAGAGGCTGGCACAGATGATGGCAAAATTCCTTGCAGAGGACTTTCAGAAAGCAGTCACTGAGCTTGTACATGCCACCACACAAGAATTGCAATCCAAAATCTCACAGCATGATGGCCGGCTGCAGGAGGCAGAGGGCAGGATCTCTGCAGCCGAAGACAGGATCACTGAACTAGAGGAGCAGGTCTGCACACTGCAAAAACAATCCAGCTATGCTTTTTCCAAATTGGAAGATATAGAAAATAGAGCACGCAGGAGCAACCTCAAGTTGATTGGACTACCAGAAACTATACTACCTAGACAGCTAAAAGACATTTTTGAAACGGAATTGCCCAAAGCATTAGGACTTAATCACAAATGCAAAGTAGAAAGAGCACATCGTATTGGCCCACCCAGAGATACGCAACCGAACAGGGAAGAGGGCAGAACTCAGCAAGGTAGAGATGGAGATAAACCCCATCAAACTATAGCCAAATATTTAAACTATAGAGATAAGGACGAAATCCTGAGGGCGTATAAAGCTAAACGACAACCGCTGCTAATTCTAGACCTCAGAGCTCTTTTGTTCGGAGACTTCTCCATATAAGTAACAAAACGCAGGAGGGCGTTTAGTGGGGTCTGCACGATATTATATAAAAAAAGCATACGTTTCCAGCTTAATTGCCCCGCGACGCTAAGATTCAGATTGCCAGACGGAACCATGCGTGCGTTCACTAACCCTGAGGAGGCGCTGGACATTGTTAATCAGGGCCTCAGTACACCTCCTCGTCTACCCTCCACTGCCAGCAGCCCGAGGGAAACGCAACCAAGACTGAGAGACGCCGAGGAAGAGACGGAGCCAACACACCCATATAAACTGCAGTCAGAGTCACAGATAGGGGGACGACAAGAAAGAACGGCGACCCCACGAGAACAGCGTGTATATCAGTCAAGATAGAACAAAAAAGGCGGACAATACAAATAACTCAATTTAAGTGTCCATGACTACTGTTACACACCAATTGCATGATTTGTCGAAGATGCGACAAGACGCTTGCATGTTGATGGGTCCGGAATCCCCCAAAGGAAAAGAACTCATATGCCCCCCCCCCCCTTTTTCTTTTTTTTTTTTTATTCTCTCTTTATCCTCTTCCTTTTTCTCTTGTTATGGTTATAGGGGAAAAACTACATGTATAGATCAATGAAGAGGTTGGGGGAAACGGATACCCGCCAGCACATGTAAGAATTAATAGAAGAGTCGGTGAATGAACGTTATGCCGCATTAGATCAGCACGGGTGATACCAACTTTAGATTTTGTATTATTATCTGTTATTTTTTTCCTGTTTTTTGTTGTGATATTAACCAGAATTCAAAAGGTTGAAGGGCAAATATGAGACAACTGAGAGGGAGGTGTTGGGATTTACTCTCTATACCCCCTGACTAAATTACTACAAGACAAGGCGGGGAAGAAAACAAAGGAGAGAGGGAAATATGGAGGAAAAAAGGAAGTTCAGTAACACTATTCTGATGGAGACGAGAGGAGGGGACAATGGGATGGGGGTGGGGAAGGAAGGGTTTGAGGGAGGGAAGGGAATTCAAGAGAGAAGGTATATGCGATCAGGGAAAACTGCCTTTTCAACCAAACGCCGTATAATAGTATATTGTGACCAACATATTTATGTACCTCACAAATACCGGGATGTGCTACTGGCATCCGAGAGATACCCATTTTCTGTATTTTAAATGGTACGATGGATAACATGGAATGTAAAGGGGCTACGCTCACCATCTAAACGAATGATGGTCTTACGCCATCTAAAACGGGCACACGTAGACATTGCCCTACTCCAGGAAACACATTTTAACAAAGAAGATTTTTTTAGAATGTGTAAACTGTGGGTGGGAAAGGTATATGGATCTGGAGCAGATAAAAGCAAAGCTGGAGTACTGATTTTAATTAACAAAGCATTATCATATACAGTTCTGAGTACTAAGGTAGACCAAAGCGGCAGGATGATTCATGAGAATCCAGATCCAGAATGAGATTTACAGTATTTACAATATTTATGCCCCCAATACGGCCCAAAAAAACTTCTTTGAACAACCACAGGGTACAATGCTGACTGACAAAGATCCCAACGTCATCATGGGGGGGTGATTCCAATACAGTATTGAGAGACAGTGAGGATAGAAGTCTACGGGTGACTCACCCTGAAATCAGGGGTGCTTGCTCGGGGACACATTCACGTGGATTTTTGGAAGAAATGACACATAATTGGCACCTTAAAGATGCTTGGAGGACTCTCTATCCTATGGAGAGAGAGTACACCCATTACTCACATGTACACAAGTTGTGGTCAAGACTTGATATGTTTTTTATTTCTCCCGCCATGTTCCGGAAGCTACAAGAGGTAATGATTGAACTGATGGTGATCTCGGACCACAGTCCGGTGATCTTGGCTGATACCTACCAGAAAGGATCAGATTATTTGTGGAGATTCCCCTCCACATGGATTAGAGAGGATAACTTTGTCAAACTTCTGAAAGAATGGTGGATGAAATACTCTTTAGATAATGTGGGTCACGCTTCCAATCCAAAACTATTTTGGGAAACGGCAAAGGTAGTGATGAGGGGTAACATCATGGCACATGTGATAAAGACAAAACGACACACCAAGGAACAATTCCTATTAGCCAGCAATTCGGTTAGAAACACCTACAACCGCTATAAGTCTGCAATGTTGGAAATAGATAAGAATGCTTGGCTACTTGCCAAAAAGAATTTTGACGATTGGGCTAGTAAGAGGGAATTTATACATAAAGGACATCTAGAATTAGAACTCCACAGGCAAGGGGACAAAGTGGGAAAATTAATGGCAAAGCTGGCGAAAGGAAGGATGACACAACCCCAAATAATAAAGATTAAAGGGAACCTGTCACCTGTTACATCGGAATCTGGAGGTCTGTGAATACCTGAACTGTGTGCTGTGTGAGTAAATACCTGAGTCACTGCCTTCTGTCGTGCCGATCCTAACCGCTACCTTACAGTGTAAAGTGGGTGGGAGATTCCAAATGGAGGAGGCGGCGATGAAGAAAGAATAATGCCGCCCAGCGGGGCGTGTGCTGCTGCATGGAGGAGGGGCAGAATGGAGCCTGGCGCCGCCTTCTCAGTCCCCAGCCTCAGGGACTTCTGTAAGTTATAAGTTATTTTTCTGCAGTTTTATAGGGCGGATTTAGCTCAGAGATGGATAGATAGGGAGCAGCTAGGAAGGTGCAGGGACAGGTAGTGATAGTGTAGGGGCTTAGATCCAGGTGACAGGTTCCCTTTAAAGATAGATGTGGAAAGTCACTAACAAATCCAAAAGAAATAGCAAGAGAACTGGGCCACTACTACGCATCCTTATACGCGGCGCCACCAGAGGAGTACACTGAGGACACTGACTGGTTAAAAATGATAAAGATGCCAACGATAACGGAAGAAGAACTATTAACCCTAAATGAACCAATCACAAAGGAAGAAATACTCACCACGATAAAAAATCTGAATAATAATAAAGCGCCGGGCCCCGACAGGTTTAATGGAGCCTTCTACAAAGTGCTAGGAGAAAAGATTGCACCTACTCTCAAAGATCTTTACAATGACTTACTAAAAGGATCTCAAACCTCCAATATAATGAATACGGCATATATTAAATTGCTACCAAAAGGAGGCAAAAATCCCATGGATCCCTCAAGCTTCAGACCAATATCCCTTATAGACCAAGATTTAAAACTACTATCAAAAATAATGGCAGACAGATTGGCGAGGGTTTTGCCCAGGCTAATTTCACCAAACCAGGCAGGGTTTGTAAAAGGTAGATCAACTGTAACGAACATAAGAAAAACGATGTTATTGCTAGATGTGGTAAGGGACCGAAAACTACAAAAGGACGAAGACCCAGCCGTGATCACGTTAGACGCGGAAAAAGCTTTTGACAACGTGCGGTGGTCATGGCTGAATCGTGTTTTAGATAAGATCAATATGGTGGGCCCATTCCGCCAGTATCTTTCGACTCTTTACCATAATCCGTCGGCACGAATAAGTATTCCTGGTTTTCTGTCAGATACCTTTACACTGGGAAAGGGTACAAGGCAAGGATTATCACGCCTTTTGTTTAACATAGCTATAGAACCGCTTTCATTGTTCCTTAACGAATATAGCTCTTATGAAGGAATAGTAGTTGGTACAAAGGAGATCAAATCCGCCCTGTTTGCGGATGATATTGTTTTGTTTGCAAGGAACAAAGGGGAAAGATCTTCCGCGTCTACTATCCGACATTGAATATTTTGGATCGCTCTCTGGGTTCCGCCTGAACAAAAACAAATTTGAAATCCTCTTCTTAAGGAATAATGTTAGTTGACCAGGAGGAGTCAACTTTTGTGGGATTCCTAGAGTGAAGGAAATTATAAAATATCTAGGCATACATTTAGGTAAGACCCCAAATATATAAATTAAATTTTTCCCCGGTAATCTATAAGATAGAAAAAGAGCTTGATAGGTGGAGAAATCTGCCCTTGTCCTTACTAGGACGAGCTCACCTGATAAAGATGATGAGCTTCTCGAAGCTCTTATACCCCCTCCAGACGATACCCATGCTTCTAAAGCATCTAGATATACAGAGAATTAATAGGGCCTTTTCCAAGTTTTTATGGAGAGGAAAGAGAGCCAGAATTGCCATTAATACTTTAATATATGAAAAGAGAGATAGAGGACTAAATCTTCCAAATGTAAGAAATTACAACCTGGCCTGCTTGATGCGTAATATATTAGACTAGTAAAAAGGCCCGATGCAATTGCATCGGGAGCGCGGTGAAATGAATTGTGTGTATACAGGCGGGTCAGTAAGTATCAGAGTATAGAGGCGGGTCAGTGGGTAGCAGAGCATCGAGGCGGCTCTGTGGCTAGCAGAGTATCGACGCGGCTCTGTGGCTAGCAGAGTATAGAGGCGGCTCTGTGGGTAGCAGAGTATCGAGGCGGCTCTGTGGGTAGCACAGTATAGAGGCGGCTCTGTGGGTAGCAGAGTATCAAGGCGGCTCTGTGGGTAGCAGAGTATAGAGGCGGCTCTGTGGTGGAGGGGTGAGGAGAGATACGGCTCTGTGGGGGAGGGGTGAGAAGAGAAGCGGCTCTGTGGTGGAGGGGTGAGGAGAGATGCGGCTCTGTGGTGGAGGGGTGAGGATAGATGCGGCTCTGTGGTGGAGTGAGGAGAGATGCAGCTCTGTGGTGGAGGGGTGAGGAGAGATGCGGCTCTGTGGTGGAGGGGTGAGGAGAGATGCGGCTCTGTGGTGGAGGGGAGAGGAGAGATGCAGCTCAGTGGTGGAGGGTGAGGGGAAGCGGCTTAGTGGTGGAGGGGTAAGGAGAGAAGCGGCTCAGTGGTGTAGGGTTGAGGAGAGATGCGGCTTAGTGGTGGAGGGGTGAGGAGAGAAGCACACAGTATATACATACATGAGACATTGTATAGACAGACAGTATGCAGAGATTACACACATTATACACACAGTATAGACAGAGTATACACGCATTACAGAGAGTATAGAGACATTAGACAGAGTGTAGAGACATGAGACAGAGTGTAGAGACATGACACAGAGTGTCGAGACATGACACAGAGTGTAGAGACATTAGACACACAGAATATAGAGAGACATTAGATACACAGAGTATAGAGAGACATTAGACACACAGAGTATAGAGAGACATTAGACACACAGAGTATAGAGAGACATTAGACACACAGAGTATAGAGAGACATTAGACACACAGAGTATACAGAGACATTAGACACAGAGTATAGAGAGACATTAGACACACAGAGTATACAGAGACATTAGACACACAGAGTAGACAGAGCAATTAGACACACAGAGTATACAGAGACATTACACACACACAGAGTATAGAGAGACATTAGACACACAGAGTATACAGAGACATTAGACGGACAGAGTATACAGAGACATTAGACAGAGAATACAGAGACATTAGACAGAGTATACAGAGACATTAGATGGACAGAGTATACAGAAACATGAGACGGACAGAGTTTACAGAGACATGACACAGAGTATGCCACACAGAGTATACAGAGACATTAGACACACAGAGTATACAGAGACATTAGACACACAGAGTATAGAGAAACTTTAGACACACAGAGTATACAGAGACCTTAGACACACAGAGTATACAGAGACATTAGAAACACAGAGTATACAGAGACATTAGACACACAGAGTAAACAGAGACATTAAACACACAGAGTATACAGACACATTAGACGGACAGAGTATACAGATACATTAGACAGAGAATACAGAGACATTAGACAGAGTATACAGAGACATTAGACGGACAGAGTATACAGAGACATGAGACAGACAAAGTATACAGAGACATGACACAGAGTATGCCACACAGAGTATACAGAGACATTAGAAAGGGTATACAGAGACATTAGACGGACAGAGTATACAGAGACATTAGACGGACAGAGTATACAGAGACATTAGACAGAGTATACAGAGACATTAGACAGAGTATACAGAGACATTAGACAGAGTATACAGAGACATTAGACGGACAGAGTATACAGAGACATTAGACAGAGTATACAGAGACATTAGACAGAGTATACAGAGACATTAGACAGAGTATACAGAGACATTAGACAGAGTATACAGAGACATTAGACGGACAGAGTATACAGAGACATTAGATGGAAAGAGTATACAGAGACATTAGATGGACAGAGTATACAGAGACATTATACAGAGTATACAGAGACATTAGACAGAGTATACAGAGAGATTAGACACACAGAGTATACAGAGACATTAGACGGACATAGTATTCAGAGACATTAGACGGACAGACTATACAGAGACATTAGATGGACAGAGTATACAGAGACATTAGACGGACAGAGTATACAGAGACATTAGACGGACAGAGTATACAGAGACATTAGATGGACAGAGTATACAGAGACATTAGACAGAGTATACAGAGACATTAGACAGAGTATACAGAGACATTAGACGGACAGAGTAGACAGAGACATTAGACGGACAGAGTATACAGAGACATTAGACAGAGTATACAGAGACATTAGACAGAGTATACAGAGAGATTAGACACACAGAGTATACAGAGACATTAGACAGAGTATACAGAGACATTAGACGGACAGAGTATACAGAGACATTAGACGGACAGAGTATACAGAGACATTAGACGGACAGAGTATACGAGACATTAGACGGAGTATACAGAGACATTAGATGGACAGAGTATACAGAGACATTAGACAGAGTATACAGAGACATTAGACAAGAGATATTAGACAGAGTATACAGAGACATTAGACGGACAGAGTATACAGAGACATTAGACAGAGTATACAGAGACATTAGACAGAGTATACAGAGAGATTAGACACACAGAGTATACAGAGATATTAGACAGAGTATACAGAGACATTAGACGGACAGAGTATACAGAGACATTAGACAGAGTATACAGAGACATTAGACAGAGTATACAGAGAGATTAGACACACAGAGTATACAGAGATATTAGACAGAGTATACAGAGAAATTAGACGGACAGAGTATACAGAGACATTAGAGGGAGAGTATACAGAGACATTAGACGGACAGAGTATACAGAGACATTAGACGGACAGAGTATACAGAGACATTAGACGGACAGAGTATACAGAGACATTAGATGGACAGAGTATACAGAGTATACAGAGACATTAGACAGAGTATACAGAGACATTAGACAGAGTATACAGAGACATTAGATGGACAGAGTATACAGAGACATTAGACGGACAGAGTATACAGAGACATTAGATGGACAGAGTATACAGAGACATTTGACAGAGTATACAGAGACATTAGACAGAGTATACAAAGAGATTAGACACACAGAGTATACAGAGACATTAGACGGACAGAGTATACAGAGACATTAGACGGACAGAGTATACAGAGACATTAGACGGACAGAGTATACAGAGACATTAGAAAAAGTATACAGAGACATTAGACAGAGTATGCAGAGACATTAGACGGACAGAGTATACAGAGACATTAGACGGACAGAGTATACAGAGAAATTAGACGGACAGAGTATACAGAGACATTAGAGGGACAGAGTATACAGAGACATTAGACGGACAGAGTATACAGAGACATTAGACGGACAGAGTATACAGAGACTTTAGACGGACAGAGTATACAGAGACATTAGACAGAGTATACAGAGACATTAGACGGACAGAGTATACAGAGACATTAGACGGACAGACTATACAGAGACATTAGTGGACAGAGTATACAGAGACATTAGACAGAGTATACAGAGACATTAGACGGACAGAGTATACAGAGACATTAGACAGAGTATACAGAGACATTAAACAGAGTATACAGAGACATTAGACAGAGTATACAGAGACATTAGACGAACAGAGTATACAGAGACATTAGACAGAGTATACAGAGAGATTACAGACAGAGTATACAGAGAGATTACAGACAGAGTATACAGAGAGATTACAGACAGAGTATACAGAGACATTAGACAGAGTATGCCACACAGAGAATACAGAGACATTAGAGGGACAGAGTATACAGAGACATTAGACAGACAGAGTATACAGAGACATTAGACAGAGTATACAGAGACATTAGACGGACAGAGTATACAGAGATATTAGACAGAGTATACAGAGAGATTAGACAGAGTATACAGAGAGATTACAGACAGAGTATACAGAGACATTAGACAGACAGAGTATACAGAGAGATTAGACAGAGTATACAGAGAGATTAGACAGAGTATACAGAGACATTAGACGGACAGAGTATACAGAGATATTAGACAGACAGAGTATACAGAGAGATTACAGACAGAGTATACAGAGACATTAGACAGACAGAGTATACAGAGAGATTAGACAGAGTACACAGAGACATTAGACAGAGTATACAGAGACATTAGACGGACAGAGTATACAGAGATATTAGACAGACAGAGTATACAGAGAGATTACAGACAGAGTATACAGAGAGATTACAGACAGAGTATACATACATTGGTGCGGGCGGGTCGGGCGGTGACGTCATCAATGGAGTGTGCGGCTGTGGGCGGGCTGGGGTCGGACTGTGCGGTGTGTAGTAGGAGCTGGGTGGCAATGGCGGGTGGCGCCGCGTTTGTGCGAGGCGGCGGTGGGAGCTAATTGCGGGGGAGAGGGAGGATGTGGCGATGTGGCGGGGGAGCGGGAGGATGTGGCGGGTCAGCGGCGGGCGGGTGTGTGGCGCCAGGATGTTTGCGCTTCCGGTCAGTGTCGGCGGCTCGCGATGGCGCATGCGCGCAATCGCTCGCGATATCGGCACACTGGCCGGAAGTGCAAAACTGGCGATTATGTATATAGATTGGATTAATAACACAAATAGGTACTCAGATGTGGAGCTCGAGGGAGAGATGAGCAGTCCATGGGATCTAACGGCGCTCCTACACACACAATTACAATATCTACTCCCACATATCAAAAACAAAATTGTTTATAAAGACACAATCGCAACATGGAAAGGAGTTAGAAAGAAACTAAAGTTATCCTGGAGAATATCCAAGCACTTGAATCCATGGGCACACCCGGCGTTTAAATTAGGTCAAGAAAATAAATTGTTCCACATATGGAAGGAAAAGGGGGTGAAGGTCATGGGGGACTTAATTGACATACAAAATAAAAAATGGCTAACGGCCTCAGAAATATTCTTAAAATTTGACCTAAAACAGACACATATCCTCCAATATAATCAGATACGACACCATGTCATGGCGCATTTGATTGACCTCACGGGAGAGATAGGAAACTTGTTCTGGGACAACATGGTAAACATAAATGTCTTAGATAGGTCCATCTCATCTCTATACCAACACTTAAGGCAACCACTACAACCGGTTAATACAAACAAACTGTTTGGGAGATGGAGACGACACTTCCCGGAGAGGGATCTGACCCAGAAAATACTGGAAGGTTGGGTAATAACTAGGAAACACATCACTAATGAGTGTTGGAGAGACACCCAATTCCGTATAATACATGGGGCCATAATGGGATTTAATATCCCGATGAGACCTAATAGTCAAGATAGGCTGACGAACCGCCCCAAATGCGGAAAACTAGCAACTGATTGGGAGCATGGATTATGGTCGTGCCCTGAATCACAAAGATTTTGGACGGAAGTGGGAAGCTTCACACAGTTATTCTGCCGCACTCATATACCCATAAACCCCATGCTTTGGCTATTTCATAGTCCAGATGGATTGATAGAAGGGGAAACACCACACACCCTGTTCTAGACAGTGGCGATGGCGGCCAAACGCCTCATACTCAAAAATTGGCTCAATAATACATTGCCAGGGGAAGGTGCTCTTAGATCTAGATCTATAAACCATATTCTGAATATGGAAAGAAGAGAGGTGATATGGAACATGGACAAACTTGCGGGGAAATTTTTTTCAAAAGTGGAGAGCATACATTGAAGAAACTGTACCAGATACAGACAGACAAATCTTCATGCAACCATTTAGGTCCTCCACATGGTTTGCGATGGAATTGAAAGGTACCTTGGGAAGACTATGTGGTGCGTCTTAAAAGAGGTGATACCTGAGATGTATATTAATGGTTTTGAATGGGAGTTAAAGACCTAATAGACAAGTTAATATTACTGAAGTCTTGAATTAAAGGGGGGAGGGGTGGGAGGGGGAAGAGAAAAGCAATAAGAGAGATAAGGAAATATTTTATGCTTTACAAAGTACCACTATGTAAATTATTTGAAATGCATACAAGTTTGAGTTTTGTGTATGTTTTGAATCTTTTGTAAAATAATATTGTCAAATGACATTGAAATACATTGTTATGCTTTTGAAAAACAATAAAAATGATTAATCAAAAAAAAAAAAAAAAATTGTTATATTTGATTTTTGGCTCATATTCCGTTTTGTTATTTGGGTAATATTGCTAAGGAGAGCCATATTATTTAATGGTCTATTGGTATTCATTGCTTCTTCTGTTTGTTACAGAAAACTAGATTGGACCATAATGGATGTAAAATCCAGGGACCAATCTAAGATGTCCCAAATTAATACTGTATTTAATGGAGATGTCAGTACGAGTAATGCAACAGGAAATGGGAAGTCGGGTGAAATCAAAAAGACAGTGAAGTATCTTTTGAGAAAAAGAATGTGTGTGGTGGAATAGAGCGCCTCTCTTGAATATTATCTTTCCAAGAAAATTATCCCCAGAGGGTTGCACATTAAAATTATGCCTTCCTCTATGGTTGAAAATTTGTTTTTCAGGACTAAGTGGGAGGATGCATGTAACCTTTATTCTAGAACAGGGGTCTCAAACTTGGCTGGGTTTGTGGGCCACACATAGAAAAACATTTATAGCAGGGGGCCGCATCACTTGTAGGACTAAGTGACGTTTTCAGGAATACCAGAATTTTTTGCTTAATGTAGTAAAGTACAAATCCTGATTCCCTTCTTGTAGTAATGTCCCCATCCTGTAGTAATGTTTTTTTCTAGTGATGTCCCCCATCCGGATCCCCTTTTCTAGTAATGTCCCCCATTCTGATTCCCTTTTCTACTGATGTCCCCCATCCTGATCCCATTTTCTAGTGATGTCCCCCATCCTGATCCCATTTTCTAGTGATTTCCCACATCCTGATCCCATTTTCTAGTGATGTCCCCCATCCTGATCCCATTTTCTAGTGATGTCCCCCATCCTGATCCCATTGTCTAGTGATTTCCCACATCCTGATCCCCTTTTGTAGTGATGTCCCCCATCCTGATCCCCTTTTCTAGTGATGTCCCTCATCCATCCTGTTCCCTTTTTGTAGTGATGTCCCTATACTGGTCTCCTTTTGTAGTGATGTCCCCCATCCTGATCCCGTTTAGTAGTGGTCTCTCATCCCGGTTCCCTTTTGTAGTGATGTCCGCATCCTGATTCCCTTTTCTAGTGATATCCCCCATCTTGATCCCCTTTTCTAGTAATGTCCCCCATCCAGATCCCCTTTAGTAGTGATGTCCCCCATCCCGATCCCCCTTAGTAGTGATGTCCCCCATCCTGGACCCCTTTTGTAGTGAGGTCCCGCATCCTGGTCCCTTTTCTACTGATGTCCCCCATCCTGATCCCCTTCTCTAGGTATGTCCCTCATCCTGATCTACTTTTATAGTGATGCTGCCATCCTGTTTTACATTCTTTTTACACACTCACATACACAATCATTCGCACTCACACACATACATACACACATACATACACACACACACACACACTGATCCTCATACACACACTCACACACTTTCATACACACACAAACTCACACACACCTCACACACTTTCTTATACACACATCCTCACTCACATCCTCACACCCTCACACACACACCCTCTCACACACAGTCACACTTTTTTCACTTTAATGATGCATTGCTCCAGTGTAGGGGGCCGCCACGGTCCCCACTGTGCTGACTTTTGGCCTCCACTTAGCTATGACTTCCTCCAGCCGCCGCTCAGACAAACTCAGCAAGATCAATGCAATATGTCAGCCAGAGGCCCGCAAGTGACGTCATATTCTGCCATCAGGTGCAGGCCTCTCATTGGCTGGCAGCTTCCATTGATCTTGCTGAGTGGCAGAGCTTGTTAGTGCCGCAGACAGTCATCACACAGCGGGGACTGCAGCGGCCCCCTACACTGGGGCGATGCATCATTAAGTTGTCCAAGGTGCCGCGGGCCGCATAGTGAAGCCCTAGGGGCCGCATGCGGCCCTCGGGCCGCGTGTTTAAGACCACTGTTCTAGAACCTTGATGGATTTGCTCATAGGCCTCAATAATAAGACCAGTATTGAGCAACTTGAGTCAGACATTTTTATAATTAAGTTAAACGCAAGGAATGTCTAACATCATCTGAGATTGACAGCTTTAATACGGAGCTAGAGGAATTGTTCCCTTACTGGGAGAAGAAAGTGCAGGAGACCAAAACAAAAAAATGTAAAAGAGACCTGCAAGACTATCAGTCAAGTAACGTGTATAGATGGCATCAGGCTATACCAAGAAAGAGATCACCATCACAATCTTCCGCTACTTCTACTGAAGATGAGGGTGAATAACCTGGTGGAGGCCAACAGGCTCAGCCGAATGCACCAAATCCATCCAATCCACGTAAATGAGGAAAGAGATCTGCTGGACAAAAATTGAAGGGAAAGGAAAAGAAGAAACAAAATGACTGGAGGGCTAAGTAAGTGATAAATTACAGGTTATTAAGTTATCTGACATTCCCCTTACACAAGAACAAATTGATGTTTTGAGTCTTGGGCTAACCTTCTCTCCCACCTGTCCTTTTGTTTCCATCACAGCAATAAAGGATTTGCGTTTGTTTGCTCGTAAACTTTAGCTAAAAAAGCTACATGATAAACCCAAACCGGAGTGGTCATCAGAAGATAGCAAATTTATTGAAACCTTGGAAAAATTTAGTGATGAAACTACAAGGCCCCCTCCCCCCCCCCTTACCCCAGCGAGTGGTAATTTCACTTTTCCCAAAAAGAAAAAGTTCCCACCCTTGAATGTGTATCCAAACATTGAGTGGTTTGTAAAATTAGTATCAAAAAAATTCTCTAGAATTCCAAAAGACAGGAATGGAGACAATCTAATATCTCAACAATGAAGAGCCCTGAAAGAACGAACAACTAGAGGTGGTGGTTGTAAAACCCTCTGACAAGGGTGGGAATGTTGTAATATGGCCAATTTCACTGTATGAGAAAAGCCCTGAGGCAGTTAAATGATTGTACATGCTATAGGAGGCTTACATATAACCTTACATCCTTTTCTACTCAATTGCACCAAATTGTCGATGAGGCCTATCAGTTACAGATTATTACCAAAGAAATGAAAGAAGGATTGATTCCAACATCACAGAAGGTGGCGCGTTTATACCTACTTACAAAGGTAAATAAAGACATCTGCAATCCCCCAGGTTGACCACTTGTTTAGGGGAATTTGAGTCTGTGTGAGTTGTTGGGGAAATATCTCGAATTCCACATGAAACCCATTGTGGAAACTCTTACCTTCACATCTGAAAGATACTAATGATATGTGGTTGGTTTGCTTGGATGTGGAGTCATTAGACAGTTCAATTAAACACACTGATATTGTTGTCGGAAATTAAACTTTTGCACTCTGTACATCTTCTGAACTGCAATTCGAAGAACATCAAATTAACAAGCACCTATAGCCAGATATCTTTTGAATTCCTAGATGTGAAAGTACAGAGGGGTAAAAACTATTTTTTACAAACCGAGGTATATAGGAAGAAAACTGCAGTTAACTCCCTATTACACGCCACTTCCTCACATCCCCTGCATTTGATTACTGGAATACCAACAGGACAATTCCTGCGGAAGCGCCGGATTTGTTCTTCAGATGTGTCATTTTCAAACAGGCTGAGGACCCAACCAAGAGGTTCAAAGATCAAGGGTACTCAAATAGGAGTATCAGAAGAGGATACCAAAGAGCACTTCATTCTGATAGAATGGATCTACTGAATGGCTCCCGGAAACCTGACCCTGATTCTATGGTGAAATATATTTCTAATTACAATAAAAAATGGACGAACATTAGGAAGGCCCTCACTAAATATTGGTCAATATTGAAACTTGACCACACATTATCTAAATACCTTCCAGAATCCCCGGCTGTCACTTGTAGACGATTATCTAATTTGAAGGACATTTTAGTCCATAGTTGCTACGAAAGCCCCCAAAAAATTGTCTTATGGTACAAAGGCACCAAAATGGGGATTTTTCCTTGCAAAGATTGCATCGCCTGATCAAATAGGATTTGCACTGACAACATTAAATCCAGCGATGGGACGCGTGACTTTCGTATTACACAGCACATTAAAGGGGGTGTCACACGCGTCAATATCGCCTGCACGATATCGGCTGCACGTGACGTTGCAGCGATATTGACGCGTGTGACATACTGCATCAACCAGCGATAAATCGCTGGTTGATGATCGCCAGGTTTCAGAACCAGCTCTGAAACCTGGCGATTGTCGCCCGGTGGACACGCAGCATCGCTGCGTGTGACACCGGGAGTAGCGATATTCCAGCTCCCAGCGCCTGTCACAAGCGCTGGGAGCTGGTATCCAAGGTACACTGCGGGTCTCTAGGCAGCGCGCGCTGCCTAGATACCCGACGTGTACCTTAGTTACCAGCCTCCTCCGCTCACCCGGTGAGCGGAGGAGGCTGGTAACTAAGGTACACGTCGGGTATCTAGGCAGGGCGCGCTGCCTAGAGACCCGCAGTGTACCTTGGAGACCAGCCTGCTCCCGCTTCCAGCAGGCTGGCAGCGGGAGCAGGACATCGTGGAAACGATATTTAAATCGTTTCCATGATGTCACTGGTCAATTGATCGCTGGTGAGTCTGTCTGTGTGACAGCTCACCAGCAATCAGCAGTCAATGTCGTCAGCGATCATCTCGCTGACGACATTGACGCATGTGACACCCCCTTAAGTGCAAAACAGGTGGGGTCATTCACTGCATCACATGCCCTTGTGGAATGTTATATGTGAGTCTCACATCAAGACAGTTGAAGGTTCGTATCCGAGAGCACCTTAGAGAGGTCATAAATGCCAGCGAAGAAAAAGATGAAATGAAACTTAAGTCAGTGGCGAAACACTTTAACGAACATCACAACTGTGACGCCAAACAACTTCGAGCCTTTGGTATTTATAGTCATAATCAGTAACAGAGGAGGAAACTGGAAAAGGACCTTGGCCCAATTAGAGATCAAGTGGATAATGAGGATGAACACAGCTCGTCCTAATGGACTCATCGATATTTTGAGTTTCTCACCATTCCTGTAGCTAGATAATATATCCATTGGAATTCTGTATATATGTTAATAAATGGTTTAAATTATATTTTAATTTATTGGTCTGGTTTTATTTTTTTTTTTGAAACATCATATTTATTCAATTTTCCACCAAAGTTTTCTTCCAACAAAAATAGTTTACATTCGGTATAATCATAATATACAAAATCAGAGCAAGACAATCATACAAAAATTAAACAAACATTAATATAGACATTTTTGCATGTCAAATCGGTGTATTTATCATATAACAAAAACCACAATGCTCCCAAATCTCCAAGTAATATCTAAGTGCCGCAAGGTATGGGCAAGGACCCCTCCAATACCACCTACTCAAGGCTTTGTGTCTCAATATCTAATACCGTTTATATTCCAGCGGTGGATGTACGAGACCTTGCCATCTTATAAACATATCTGTAAGTGTGAGTCCCTATCTTTACTCCCCTATAACATATTTCTTATCCTACATCTAGTCGTCCCAAAGTCCCCCCTAATTCCTCCAGAAGGTACCATGAAGTGTCTTTAAGTGGGACCATGATATGACGTATCGCTTCCCCTGAAGGGCTTGGCTTCTATGAAAGCTCCTCCATTTCTCCATGAAGGCCACCATCATCTCCTCCTTATCTCTTAGCACCTCTCGTCTATCTATTTCCAGCGCTCTGTCCAAGCCCATCACCATGTCAGACTCTCCCGGTAAATCCGGTCATAGCCAGAAAAGGAGTAGCAGGCGTTTCGCTAACAGCATAAGGACATGAGCCAAACGCAAGGCCCCTCTGTGACTCCCAGGCGTCTCCAAGTCCTGGAATATCCATTTCGAGGGTTCCATAGCATAGTGATATTTACAGTAACTATAGAGCAGGGCATCTACCATGCTCCAGAATACTTGGACCTTAGGGCATTTCCATATACCATGTATCATATCAGTTTTTTCCCGCTGACATTTCGGGCAATTAAGTAGGCGATCTGGATTGGATACAGAACGCGGGAAGTTAAATCCGTATACCATCGCATGAATGATGCGGAAATGTGAATCTCTCCACTGTTCACTGGAAACATAGCGCCGTACTTTATCCCACCCTGTCAAAATACTGTCCTGCACTGAGTCATCCTCCAAATATCTCCTCCACACGGAGAACAATCCCGAGTCCCCACTCGGTGACAGAATGACCCTAAGTTCCCTATATATGGAAGAGATGCTCAGCTGCGAAGATTCCATGTTAATTAGCCTGTCACCTCTGGTTTTATTTTATCAGATTACACCTATGAAGAATGCCATCCAGAAAACCGGATAATGATGTTTCAGCGATTCGATCTATTTGACTATACTGTCATAACATTTTTTGTGCAATTAATCCTGACACTGATGGAGTAGTATAAATAACCCAACAACAATTGGTTCTCATTACACATAATGGTTTTGAACGTCATAAAATGGGGATTTTTACTATGGTGAGGTATGTGGTATGGAGGAATGTTTGCATTTGCAGGTAGTGTGTATGGTGTGTATGTGTGTAAGAATGTATGAATCACTGTGCACTTTAGTGTCATTATACAGTGCCTTCGTCTGGAGGGATATCTGGCTAGTTCCATGTTTGAGACTCTTGATCGAGGCTCCACGGACTTCATTTGTGAAAGTATTTGGCCCCCTTAAACTTTTCAACCTTTTTCCACATTTCAGGCTTCACCAAAGATATAAATTCTAATTTTTTTGTGACGAATCAACAATAAGTGGGACACAATTGTGAAGTGGAATGAAATTTATTGGATATTTTAAACTTTAAAAAAAAAAAAAAAAATAACTGAAAAGTGGGGCGTGAAAAATTATTTGGCCCCCTTGAGTTACTACATTGTAGCACCACCTTTTGCTGCAATAACAGCTGCAAGTGCTTGGGGTATGTCTCGATCAGTTTTGCACATCGAGAGACAGAAATTCTTGCTTATTCTTCCTTGCAAAACAGTACGAGCTCAGTGAGGTTGGATGGAGAGCGTTTGTGAACAGCAGTTTTCAGCACTTTCCACAGATTCTCGATTGGATTCAGGTCTGGACTTTGACTTGGCCATTTTAACATCTGGATACATTTATTTTTGAACCATTCCATTGAAGATTTTGCTTTAGGTTTGGGATCATTGTCTTGTTAGAAGATAAATATCCGTCCCAGACTCCACAAGGTTTTCTTCCAGAATGGTACAGTATTTGGCTCCATCCATCTTCCCATCAATTTTAACCATCTTCTCTGTCCCTGCTGAATAAAAGCAGGCCCAAATCATGATGCTGCCACCACCATGTTTGACAGTGGGGATGGTGTTTTGAAAGTGATGAGCTGTGTTGCTTTTACGCAATATCGTTATGCATTGTGGCCAAAAAGTTCAGTTCCCGTTTCATCTAACCAGAGCACCTTATTCCACATGTTTGGTGCGTCTTCCAGGTGGCTTGTTGCAAACTTCAAACGAGACTTTTTATGGATACCTTTGAGAAATGGCTTTCTTCTTGCCACTCTTCCATAAAGGCCAGATTTGTGCAGTGTACGACTGATTTTTGTCCTATGGACAGACTCTCCTACCTCAGCTGTAGATCTCTGCAGTTCATCCAGAGTGATCATGGGCCTCGCTGCATCTCTAATAAGTCTTCTCCTTGTTCGAGATGAAAGTTTAGAGGGACGGCCAGGTCTTGGTAGATTTCCAGTGGTCTGATACTCCTTCCATTTCAATATGATCGCTTGCACAGTGCTCTTTAAGAGGTTTAAAACTTGGGAAATCTTTTTGTATCCAAATCCGGCTTTAAATTTCGCCACAACAGTACCATGGAGGTGCAGCAGCGTCCTACTCGCAGAGACGCACTGCTCTCTATGGTTCCCCTGTTGATCGGGTCATCCAGCATATGCCCGCCCACTCCCCCACCCACCTGTGCCTGATTGGCTGAGCTGGCTTGTGGGAGTGTGGTGGTCCCTGGGCGCTGTAACGCTGATCTCTCCACCCACGGTTCTCCTGAATGGAGTGGTGAGAGCGGATGAGTAACACAAATTCGGCCCCTGGATACCCGACCGCTGCCTTAGCAACGCGTTATGCTGCAGCTTCCTGCCTCCTGCAACTTCCTGTGTGAGGGGGCGGAAGTGGTGGGGGAAGCTGGGGCTCTAGTGGCAGCGAGGGCTTGGGACAGCAAAAGCCTAGTGACTATAAAAGGCCCTCAGAAGAACTCCTTACACCCCTTTGGAAGCAGCCATACGCGAAACGCGTGTCAGGGGTGCTTCCACATCACCGGACCAACACTGGTTCCTGCAACTTCCTGTGCGAGGGGGCGGAAGTGGTGGGGGACGCTGGGGCTCAGGTGGTGGCGAGGGTTTGGGACAGCAAAAGTCTGGTGAATATAAAAGGCCCACAGGAGAACTCTTAACCGCCCCCTCTGGAAGAAGCCATACGCAAAACTCGCGTCAGGGGAGCTTCCACAACACTGGAACAACGCTGGGCATAATCTCTCTCCCCATTGGTAACCATCAGGATTAATTTTGTAGGCCTGCCACAAGCTTGGTATATTATTCTACTGAAGTTATTGACTCCTTGGTAAATATAAAGTCTGTTTCCACTCTGCCTCAGGATTTGCCTTGGAGGCATGTGTGTACTGACATTTCTTTCCTGCCATACATTATTTTGGAGATGTGTTTATCTTTTGTATTTTAGATTATGTTGGCAGAGAAGGAATGGGACTCCACATAATTGTTATTTGTCAGCTGTATAATCCACAATTCTCTGGATTGTATTCAGATGTGTATACTTAAGGGGTCGGTTTAAGGATTTAGATTGCACTCTTGTTGGTGTATCGCCAATCTCCTTTGTCTTATGTTTTAATAATGTGATTATTGTGCATTGATTAATAAAAATTGTTATATTTGATTTTTAGCTCATACTCCATTTTCTTTTTTGGGCAATATTGCTATGGAGAGCCATATTCTTTAATGGTCAATTGGTACTCAGAGTCTGGGTATGTTGGTCAGATTGATCTACAATAGCGGGGATCTTAGGGTCCTCAACGCCCTTGCTAGGGCTTTGCCACTCTTATTTCCATGTACATAATAGAAACAGCAGCATTTAGCAAACATTGCCTTTACCTTACGAGTCAAGATAGCTGTTAGAGATTGTCGCCTAGCTAACAGGACTCTCCTCACGGCCTCTGAATGAGATTTCTTATGGGCCCTTTCAAGAGAGTTAATCTCATCCAGCAGACTAGAAATCTCCTCTGCACATTCCAGTTTCACCCGAGCCCCATGTTTTATGAAGATTCCCCTGACCACACACACTTGTGTGCCTCCCATACCTTCCATGGATTCGAGTCAACGTTCATGTTAGTGGCAAAGAACCATTTCAAAGTGATTCGGATCTCTGCCCTTGTAGTAGGGTCATCTAAGAATGATGTATTCAGCTGCCAAAGACATTGTTTTTGTCTAAATATCGGTAGTAGTATAGAGACACTAAGAAGTGTGTGGTCTTAAAAAATAAAGTTATCGATATTGGGTCATTCCATATCAAGTGATCCAAATATGAATATTTTTTTTACCTGACGTCATTAGATTTTTTTTTGATTTTTTTTCTATACGAAGTACAAGTTTAGTTACCGTATATACTCGTGTATAAGCCGACCCGTGTATAAGCCGACCCCCCTACTTTTGCCCCCAAAAACTGGGAAAACGTATTGACTCGCGTATAAGCCGAGGGTGGACTCCAGCACAGGTATACAGCCCCCAGCAGTGTGGTATACAGCAGCCTCCCCAGTGGTATATACAGGCCCACCAGGCAGTGTTAACAGCAGCCCCAGGGTATATACAGCAGCCCCAGTGGTAGTATACAGCAGCAGCCCCAGTGGTAGTATACACGCAGCCCCAGTAGTATATACAGCCCCAGTGGTAGTATACATACAGCCCCAGTAGTAGTATACAGCCCCAGTGGTAGTATACAGCCCCAGTGGTAGTATACAGCAGCCCCAGTGGTATATTCAGCCCCAGTGGTAGTATACAGCCCCAGTGGTAGTATACAGCAGCCCCAGTGGTATATTCAGCCCCAGTAGTAGTATACAGCCCCAGTGGTAGTATACAGCAGCCCCAGTGGTATATTCAGCCCCAGTAGTAGTATACAGCCCCAGTGGTAGTATATAGCCCCAGTGGTAGTATACATACAGCCCCAGTAGTAGTATACAGCCCCAGTGGTAGTATACAGCCCCAGTGGTAGTATACATACAGCCCCAGTAGTAGTATACAGCCCCAGTGGTAGTATACAGCCCCAGTGGTAGTATATAGCCCCAGTGGTAGTATACACCAGCCCCAGTAGTAGTATACAGCCCCAGTGGTAGTATACAGCCCCAGTGTAGTATACAGCCCCAGTGGTAGTATACAGCCCCAGTGGTAGTATACAGCCCCAGTGGTAGTATACAGCCCCAGTGGTAGTATATAGCCCCAGTGGTAGTATACACCAGCCCCAGTAGTAGTATACAGCCCCAGTGGTAGTATACAGCCCCAGTAGTAGTATACAGCCCCAGTGGTAGTATACAGCCCCAGTGGTAGTATATAGCCCCAGTGGTAGTATATAGCAGCCCCAGTAGTAGTATACAGCCCCAGTGGTAGTATACAGCCCCAGTAGTAGTATACAGCCCCAGTGGTAGTATATAGCCCCAGTGGTAGTATACACCAGCCCCAGTAGTAGTATACAGCCCCAGTGGTAGTATACAGCCCCAGTAGTAGTATACAGCCCCAGTGGTAGTATACAGCCCCAGTGGTAGTATATAGCCCCAGTGGTAGTATATAGCCCCAGTGGTAGTATACAGACAGCCCCAGTAGTGGTAGTATACAGCCCCAGTGGTAGTATATAGCCCCAGTGGTAGTATATAGCCCCAGTGGTAGTATATAGCCCCAGTGGTAGTATATAGCCCCAGTGGTAGTATATAGCCCCAGTGGTAGTATACAGACAGCCCCAGTAGTGGTAGTATACAGCCCCAGTGGTAGTATATAGCCCCAGTGGTAGTATACAGACAGCCCCAGTAGTGGTAGTATATAGCCCCAGTGGTAGTATACAGGGCCCCAGCAGGGCCCCCCTCATAATTTGGCGCCCCCACCTCAGTTTCTGGGCCCCCCCGCATGCAGCGCTGCGCATATACATTACCTGTCTAGCAGCTGTCACCCTCCGGTGGCGGATCGCGGCTCCCGGCTCCGGGCTCCATCTTCCTCGCTGACTTCCTGCTTTGTGACCGGGGCTCAGCGCGATGACGTCATCGCGACGCCGGCCGGTCACCTGACAAGCAGGAAGTCAGCGAGGAAGATGGAGGAGCCCGGAGCCGGGAGCCGCGATCCGCCACCGGAGGGTGACAGCTGCTAGACAGGTAATGTATATGCGCAGCGCTGCATGCGGGGGGGCCCAGAAACTGAGGTGGGGGCGCCAAACTTTGAGGGGGACCGTATGACTCGCGTATAAGCCGAGGGGGGGACTTTTCAGCCCAATTTTTGGGCTGAAAAACTCTGCTTATACGCGAGTATATACGGTAATTACAAAATAAAAGTTTTGAATTTTTTTCTTCATCAGTTAATTTTTTATGTTTAAAACAAGCGGGAATTTTGGCCTGGTATGGCTTTACATTTTCTATCATATCTCGGTCTAGAAATAAGGTAAAGAAACAAAATAAACACCATTCTACTCAGAACTGTCTAAAGCCTAAAGGCTTTCACCAGATATGTCGCAAGAGTAACTTTGTTAATATTTTCCCTATGCAAATGCAAAATTTTAAAACGCATTTCCGAAAAAATATGTATAATTTAAAAATTCCCAAAAATGCACGTGTCCGCTAAGCTCATAGCCACATCTGTACCAAAATTCAAGTTGGGATCGCAATGGGATCATATTTAAAAATATTTAACTATTACAGCGTCAATGGGTCTTCCATATCAAATGATCCAAATATTAATATTTTTTTTTTACCTGCCATGTTTTTTTTTTATCAGATCATTTTTATTGAAGTTTTCAAAACATACAACACAATATTCAAAACCCCCAACTCCCAACTTGCGCCTCGCAAGTTGATAAAAGAGGAACACTCTCCAGGATATCATCCCACTGGTCAGTAGAAAGCTCACCAACCTCCCGTTCCCATTTCTCTTTAAACGCCAGTGGTCTATTCCACTGAAACTACTGCATCAAGATCTCATATATCATAGATATGACTCCTTTCCCACTGCTATGGCTCAGAAGTGTATTAAAGAGCAAATGATGTTGGATTCCGGATTGCAACTGTCTCGGCTGTAGCAGCCAGGCATGGCATAGGTGAAGATAAAAGTAAAAATTGTTTTGTGGAATTCCTCCTTCAGTTGTTGAAATGACTTAAGTACATCCCATTCCAGAATTTGCGCTACATGAGTAACGCCCAGTCCCCTCCAAGGGCCGTACTCCACCAGTCTATATACCTCAGGGAGACCCGGATTACGCCACAACGGTGTAAACGGACTATGTCCCACAATATTCACCATGAGTTTTGTCTTTTGCCAAATTTTCCGCATAAGTATAAACGTCGGTTTACATCTCCAGCTATCCCCCTCCAAGAGCTCAATCTCCGAAAATGATATAATTGGTAGGCCATCAGTGAATTCACGTAATATTCTATCCAAATTCCCCTGAACCAGTTTAAGCTGTTGGACCTGAGACGCCAGGAAGTATATCCACGGGTTCGGAGCAGCTAATCCTCCCCCATCCTTCGGTCTTTGCAAGGTGTCTAATTTAATTCTGGCTACCCCTTTCTTCCAGATCAGCTCCCTGAATATAGCCTGGAATCTATAAAACATTCTCATAGGGATCCATACTGGTGAGTTATAAAGGACATAGAGTAACTGGGGCATCAGCACCATTTTGACCAAATTGGTATGGCCCACCACTGTCAAAGGAAGCTTAGTCCATGTATTGACTTTTTGTTGAAATGCAGAGTATAACTTTGACAGATTCAGGGAGACATAATCATTCACAACAGGAGACACCCGAATCCCCAGGTATGTAAATTCTCTCACCACTTGCAAACAGGTATCACCCACCCTAGTATCCTAAGAGCGTCCACTGGCATGAGGACAGATTTTCCCCTATTTATCCTGAGGCCCGAGTAGTCCCCAAAGTCCCCTATTATTGTCATGGCCGTCTGTAAGGACTGCTCTGTATCTCCCAAAAATAGAAAAAGATCATCTGCATATAGCGCTACCCGCTCCTTCACCTCCCCATGTTGAAAGCCTATTATATCTTTACTGGTACGTAGCCGAATAGCCAGTGGCTCAATGGCTAGAGCAAACAGGAGGGGATATAGCGGGCAGCCCTATCTAGTGCCCATCGCCAGTGTAATACTATCAGATATCCCCATTCGCTCGCAATCTCACCACAGGTTGTGTATACAGTAATTGCACCCAGGCCAAGAAGATGACACCGAATTCAATGCACCTCAAAACTGCCCACAGATACTCCCACTCGACGCTATCAAACGCTTTAGACGCGTCAAGTGAGAGCACTGCCCCTCCACCAATATTCGGCAACTACCTGAAGATTAATAAACAATCTACGCAAGTTAATAGCTGTCGACTTAGCCAGCATGAACCCAGTTTGATCCTCCCCCAGCAAGTGTGTGATAACCGTTAGGAGCCTCTTAGCAAGTACTTTAGCCAGTATTTTAACATCTACAGACAAGAGAGATATGGGTCTGTACGACTCAGGGTTCAGTGGGTCCTTACCCGTTTTTGGGAGAAGGAAAACCGTTGCTTCTCGCATAGAAACCGGCAGCGAACCCCATACCAGTGCCTCCTCAAAAACCTCTTTCAGTTTAGGCAGCAGAACATCACCAGCAGCCTTGTATAATTCCGCTGGAATCCCATCTATTCCCGGGGCTTTATTATTTTGCAAATCTTTCACAGCTTCTTCCAGTTCTTCGATAGATAAGGGCGTATCTAGTTGTTCCCTATGAGCGTCCGTCAGTTTGGGCAATCCTACGTTAGAAATACAAGGCTATGTCATTGTATGGTTTAGTCAACTTAGAAGTATATAGCTGTTGGTAAAATTCCCCTACAATAGTCTGTGCGTCAGTGGTCACCACCCCAGCAGAGTTTCTAATGGCCGCTATTACAGGAGCACCGGTTTGCCCTTTAACCACATTAGCCAACAAATATCCCGCACTTTCCCCTTCTACATAAAATTGTTGTTTTTAAAAAAATCTCTTATGTTCTGCTCGCTGCAATAAAAAATCATTAAGCCACGATTGCGCATCCAACCCTGCTTAGCAGCAGTGGACGGGGTTCCCACAAATTGTCTTTCCCTTCTATCTACGTCTTCTTGCAGCTCTTGAAGGCGGGACCTGCTTCTAGACTTAACCACAGATATTTCTTTGATCAGCACCCCTCTTAAAAAAGCCTTCATGGTCTCCCAGACTACAAGTGGGGACGCCGACCCATCATTATCTTTAAAGAATAGACTAAGTGTTTGTGAGAGTCTCAAATGTTCCCATAGAACCTCGAGCCAGTATAGGTTAAGTCTTCACATCCTCCGTTCACTCACACTTGCATGCTCCTACTTCAATAATCACTAGCAGTGGAGCATGGTCAGAAAGTATCCTAGTGCGGTACTCCACCGACCTCACCAGCACATAAAACTCTCAATTACCTATAGCCAAGTCAATTCTAGAAAGTGAGGAATATGACGCTGAAAAGCAAGAGTACTGCCTCACAGCAGGAAACCGAACGCGCCACACATCAATTAGCTGGATTTCCCATAATACCTTCACCAGAGATGTATCATATGCATTGCCCCCCTCCGAATCTCCCCGGTATTTATACAGCCCACAGTTAAGATACATATTGAAATTCCCCACTATCAGAAGGGGTATATTAGCATATTCCAATATCCACGGCATTAAGTGCAGAATAACTGTCATAGAAAAGGGTGGACGAATGTATACAGCAATCAAACACATTCTCTGACCAACCACTCTGCAGATCAAGCACACAAACAGCCCCTCAGCGTCATTAACAACTCTCTCACACTCAAACGGCAAGCTCAGGTGAATCAGGACACTCACTCCCCTGGAGTATGTACTGTGCGTGGAATGATACATAGGACCCCTCCAGACCCTGCTCAGAGTTACAATAGTCTCTCTGTCGCAGTGTGTTTCCTGAATACATATTATAGAGTCCCAATATATTTTAAGATATTTAAAAATTGCAAACCTCTTTTTTGGATCCCCCATCCCCCCCTAATATTCAATGAGACAATATTAACTAGTCTAGCCATAGCCACACAATGAATATAGACAGCAGAATATTACTTTCCTCTCCAATAGAGTCCCCACGGCGATACTGACCTAACAAAAACTTGAGTTAACACATACTGGAGAAGACAGTATAGTACCCGTCCCCAATCCCTCCCCCACCCCCCTTCCCATCATCCTTTATCAATACCAATGGCTGGAGCATGTAGCATACAAATGGTACATACTAACATCCCATGCCACGACCCCACTGGTAATCCAACCAGATAGCACCAAAACACAAAGAAGAAAAAAATGAAAAAAACGGAAATAACAGAGAGATACCCTCCCTGCTTCACTCATCAGGGGGTAACAGAGGGTCTCAGAGCGATTACAACGGACAGCCACTGATCCAAACAAATTGTGATGTGAAAGCACCCTTAGAAGCAGGAGAGGACAGAGGAGAAAGCTTTGTTAGGTCTCAATCTAAGAATGAACAGGGGTAGACAGTGAATGCAGAGCAGATGACAGGCCAGCAGCTCTGCCAATCATGTTAAGTATCTGCCCACTGCAGAGTCAGGAACACAGAGCTTCAAAACTTTTATGTCTTGACATACCTGGACATGTTCACTCTTGAACAAACAATAGTCTGTACAAAGTAGGCCCGGCACCAGCACCCGGCATACCTAGCCAGGTGCCGAAGCCCTGAAGAAGTGAGAGGGCCCACTCGCCGTTTGTCAGTGGAAGCAGTGAGAAGACCCGCTCACACACAGCTGCCTTCGCTCTCTCTCTCCTGCTCTGCACCGATCTATGTGATCTGTACACAGCAGGAGAGAAAGCCCAGGCTGCTGAACAGAGGCTGAAGAGCCTACCAGTTCAGTCATGTGACTGATCACATGACTGAAATCAAGGTCCTAGAAGAACCTGCATCAGCTCAACTTCTGCAGCCTCCATGCAGCTCCCAGTGGCTCCTCTCTCCTGCTGGGCACTTATCAAGAAAAGCTGGATGAGGTAATGAGTGTGTGTATCTGTAAGTGTGCATGTATCTGTATGTATGTGTATGAATGTTTTCTGTGTGTGTGTATATATGTAGGTGTGTGTGTATATTTTCATATCTGTGTCTGTAAATCTGTGTGTGTGTCTGTATGTGTGTGTGTATATCTGTATATGTGTGTGTTGTGAGGTAGCGACGTTGGTTAACAAGTCAGGAGACAGGTACCCAGGCACTGGATTACACAGCACACACAGTTTAATTGGCACAGTCCACAACAGTACACACCACCAGGTTCCGGGGCGCAGCCGGGTACACTTCATACAGTCAAAATAGCTAATATAGACACACTGTCCCTTCTCACGGGTTCTCTCTTGGCTAGGTCCCACGCAAGACCAAGCCCTCCTGGCTAGGCTGTGTTATTTCAGCACACAACCTATGCTCTCTCTTTACCATCCGCTCCCTAGTTTCATGAATGTCAACTCAGAATGAGCCTCCACAAGAGAACCACACCCTGTATTCCAGCCAACCTTTTAACTACCAATGTAGGATCCCGAAGTTGGTCGTCTCGAAATTATCCAGAGACACCTCTAGCTCCGGGATCGGCTCAACCATCTCCAGCTCCCCTGCCATTACCTCTAGGGAAGGCCTATCGGTTACACACTCTGTCCCTGTTGGGGTGACCCCTATGGTAGGTATTCCAGACTCGGGATCTTCGGGCTCCAGGTCCGGACCATCCTGAACCTGAGGAGGTTTGGATTGCCTCCTGCTTAGAGTCCAGAAAAGAGGCAGATCCCTCCCCAGGATAACATCATAGAGAAGGGTTTTCACCACTCCCACTTCGTGGTGCACCTAGTCCACATGGGGTAGTGACGGTGACCACCTCCGTAGGGTATTCCCGGAGGTCCCCATGGATACAGAGTACCCCCACTGTACGACTGGTGGATTTTATCCCAGAGACCAGGGATGCATGCACGAGGGTCACCAAGCTCCCTGAATCCAACAAACCCATCACCGGGTACCCATTAACCTGCACTTGGCACAAATGGGGTTCAGTCTCAGGAGTAACAATGTCCGCCGCACACACAGTCTGGGCATACACGGATCCCCGGCGGGTATTCCCGCAGTCCATGGGCTCGGTAGTTAGTGGATACTGGGTCCCTATATGTCAAAGACCTTGGCATCGCCAACAACTCATAGTGGGGGTAAATCCTTTTGAGGGGTTCCGTTTGGTGTACATGGGCTTCCGGACCTTTTTAAGGTGGGGTGGAGTCTCGACCGGGTCTGAGCTGGACTCCAACACAGGGCCAGGTTGCTGGTCTTTTATTGTGGGCCTGGTGGATCCAGATAGGTTTTCTGGGGCTCACCTGTCAAAAACAGGACCAACACCTCAGCCCACTGCCTCAGTCAGGAGGTCCAACTGTCGCTGCTGATGATCCAAAGACTGTAGCAGGTGGGCATTAGTCTGTTGCTGTTATACATTGGCCTGTTGTTGCTGGGCATTAGCCTGTTGTTGCTGGGCATTAGCCTGCTGTTGCTGGGCATTAGCCTGAGCCAGCTGCTTTATAATATCCTATTAGCAGCAGGTGTATACCGGAGCTTAGCAGGCTGGACCACGGACATGTGCAACTGGGTATGCCTGGTTGGGTTTCACCGGGTCGTTGCCACTGGCGACCGGATTGCTACACCTCACTGGGCTTCATTGGCCGCATTCTCCACCATATGTGAGGTAGCGGCGTTGGTTAACAAGTCAGGAGACAGGTACCCAGGCACTGGATTACATAGCACACAGTTTAATTGGCACAGTCCACAACAGTACACACCTCCAGGTTCCAGGGCGCAGCCGGGTACACTTCATACAGTCAAAATAGCCGATATAGACACACTGTCCCTTCTCACGGGTTCTCTCTTGGCTAGGTCCCACGCAAGACCAAGCCCTCCTGGCTAGGCTGTGTTATCTCAGCACACAACCTCTGCTCTCTATTACTAGCTTCATGGGCGTCCACTCAGAAAGAGCCTCTAAAAGAGAACCACACCCTGTATTCCAGCCCAGCTTTTAACCCTGTGCCTACCTCTAGGGAATCCTCCAAGATCCGGAGTGGAGGGCTCCTATAGGGCCATGGAGCACAGTCTGGGAGACACATACCGGCCATCATAGATCACCCCGATCGCTGTCTCACAGTGTGTATATCTTTAGGTGTCTGTATATCTGTATGTGTGAATATCTGTATGTGTGTGTGTGTGTGACACTGGGGGGGCGGGGTACCGAGAAGTTGGACGGAGCTGGGCGTAGGGAGTCAGGGGAGCCTGCTCTGGCCCAGATACTGGGGTCCATGACTCGCCCTGTACTCGGAGGAACCTCTGAAGGTGAGGAGGTCCGAGCCACCAGCCTAAGACCTTAAAACTCCTGAGAAGCCCTAGGCATAAGCCCCCTCCTCCACCCACAGACCACGGAACCCAGCAGCTTCCAATGATGAAAAACAGCAGCTTCAGATCAGCGTCTGCTCACAACAGGTCACAGTCCAGAAATGAACTGAATCAGCAACAGCAGGTGATGTGAGCTGACCCACTTATGGTCGAGGGGTGGGGAGGAACCAGCCCAGGCACAGCCCTCAGCTCACCTAAGCATGAGTCATATTCATCACACATACTTGCACTCTCAGCTCCCACTAAGGAGGTTCCTCTCTCACACAGAGCAGGGGAAAAAAAAGGCTTCATTTAAACCACAGCAGCAGCATTCCAAACAGCAAGGCTGTCAATACTTAACAGCACTCCCTCTTCTTTATGAGAGGCCTCCGGACTCCAAACCGGACACGTCCGGCAATGGTCTGAACCTCTTGAGCGACGGCCTATGGAAGATATTACAAGTACAAAGCACTGGGGGGTCAGCTAGCTGGAACAACACAGGGTTGCAAACGGCTGCAATTTTAAAACGGACCAATCAGTCCAGTAGTAAAAGCTCAAGCCGCACACTTCCACCTTACGTGTTTTGACAGCACCCACACATACTCATCCACAATCAGGTCTGGACCTGAACGATTATTGCCATTCACGCGGTCACAGACCGAAGGTTCACTCTCATTGGGGGCAAAGGCAGAGATGGTACCCGGTTTTTTTTCGGGGACCATTCTCTCCAAGGGCTTAGTGGGGGTAACTACCTTCCCCCTAACACGCTTCTCCGGATAACCCCTGAGTCCAGCATCGATCTGAGGTGCCGGCAGGGTTTTACCTCTATCCTTCGGTGGGTGATTAACCACCACCAGTGGAGATATAGGATCAGGCCTGACCAACACGGTAGACACAGCAGCACTCCCACGCTTATCCACATGAAACGTCTGCAGCTGAGAAGCAGGGTTAGCAGGGTATGGACAGACCCTAATGAAGTGATCAGATTGACTGCAAAAGAAACAAGACCGCCCAACCTGATGACCTGCAGATGGGTTAGTACAAGACTCTGCAGTCCCCAACTGCTTAGGAACATCAGAACCCACACATGTAACCTCCACAGCAGGGATGGCCACCCGGGGCAGAGTCGGATCTGGTCTCTCTCTTAGGCGTCTGTCCAACCTAATAGCAAGCGCCATTGCAGCCTCCAGCATCTCCGGAGCAGCGTACTGAGTCATGGTGTCCTGTAACCGATCTGACAACCCCAGACAGAGCAGACTCCTCAGAGCAGTGTCATTCCACTGAGTGTCCACTGGCCCACCTCCTGAACTCAGAGCAATACTCCTCGACTGGTCGTGCTCCCTGCCTGAGCTTACGTAGTTTAAACTCCGCAAGGGAGACTGCATCAGGGTCACCATACACCAGGGCAAGCGCTGCAAAAAACTCGTCCACCGACCACATAGCTGGAGAATTGGTCGGAAGAGAGAAGGCCCGGGCCTGGGGATCCCCCGTTAGAAGGGGGAGTATAATCCCCACGCACTGTTCCTCGCTACCCGAAGAACGAAGACGCAGCCTGACAAATAATTTGCAGGCTTCACTAAAAACAAAAAAAAATATCTCTCCCTCCTGAAAATCGGTCAGGAGGGGACATATTGGGTTCTGGTAAAGCCAGAGTGTGAACCGCAGCCAGATACCCAGCCACTTATCGAAGCTGATGCACCACCTGATTTCACAGGGTAGACTCTTCCTGAGAGAGCTCCTCCACCAGGTGCGCAAAAGCTTGTGTTGACATAGCGGCTTCGGAGAAAAAATAGTGGGTCGCTGATTATGTCACGCTGGGGGTGCCAGGATACCCAGAAGTAGGACGGAGCTGGGCGTAGCTGATGCACCACCTGGTTTCACAGGGTAGACACCTCCTGAGAGAGCTCCTCCACCAGGTGCATAAAAGCTTGTGTTGACATAGTGGCTTCGGGGAAAAAATTGTGGGTCGCTGATTATGTCATGCTGGGGGGTCCGGGGTACCCAGAAGTAGGATGAAGCTGGGCATAGCTGATGCACCACCTGGTTTCACAGGGTAGTGTCATAGAAATTTTATTCTAAATGAATCTTTGATAGCTTAACACTGTAGAATCTTATATTAATGTTTGATATTTAATACAATACAATCTTCTATATAGTCTATATTCATTATGTAGTTATGTTACTATATGAAGGTATTATATTTCTTTCAGATGTAGTGGGGTAATTTTCTACTGTGTCTGGTTCAAACATTCAAGCCCAAATGATATGAGTAGAACACTCTAGCTGTAGGGAGTGTTTCACTCCCTAGGCATGTGAATGTACTCCTTTATACTTTTAATTAACTAGTTTCTCTTATAATGATGGGAAAATACCAAATGCTTGCACTTGTAAATGTAATTTGTATAACGTCATTCTTTCAATGTTGATTATAAAAATAACTGTTGATTCAGAGAGGACAGACACTCTGTCATATACCTTCAGAGGTGATGTTTTGAGCTGTCTCCTCATATATGAGAAATAAACCTTCGATTCGATCTCAGCCGTCTCTGGGCCAGTTTTATTCCATAAAGGAAGATTTTATTGACATTCTGGTCCTTCGAAGACGAGTCCAACATCCCCTCCTGCGGTCTTTGAACAGTAAGACTGACACAGTGCACGGGGAGAGTCATAGACTCTCTATATCTAAGTCCTCCTCCTGAATTGACGTCAAAAGAGGCCAGTTTTCTCATTGACTCCAGGAGGGGTGACGGAATTGAACATAGCCAAAGAGAAACTGGTGGCTGGACACGTCTGAATTCGGTAAGATCCTTTTTGTTTGTTGTTTGTTAGGATGTTTGTCTATTCATGAGAAGATGAGACAGTTTCAGTTGTTTTAGCGATAGGGAGAATCCGAAGGTATTGAAGTTGCAGAAGGGGGGACTAAATGGCTCGATTCCAATGTCTTATTGTCTGAAGATAATTAGTAACCTTACTGTTCTGAATGCCTGAGTTCCTAGAGACGTCCGGCTCTCTCGTATCAGACTCTTTGGAGAACGTTGTTGGATAGCTTTAGTACATTGGATTGACCTTTGGAACCTTTTTGCGTGACTGACCTGCGGATTGGCAGGACCTTGTAGTGGAGGGATAACTAGTCAGTTCAACTAGTAAAGATAACTACTTTCAATTGTTTGGCTTGTGTGGAGGAGAGCCCAGCCAATTATAGCTAGACATTCTTCCATGACAATTGTAAGATTGAGGGCCCTGGTACACGGTCTATAATAAGACCACAGTAATAAAATATTCTGTGTGCACGTTAAAGATATTTTGTCTAGACGGGTTGAGTTACAGCATATATGTATTCACGTTTGTTTGTCAAATAAGTGTGTTATAATCTTGTTTTGTCATTTGGTTTGTTTGACTGTGATAAGTGTTATTATCTCATTGCTGTTTGCTGTAATATATCTGTCTAAAGTTATAATTGTTACCTGTGCAATAAGCTGTTCCTCTTAATACTGGTGATTTGAAGACTACTAATTATCTCTATTTCTTAACACAGTTACAGTGCCTACAAGTAGTATTCAACTCCCTGCAGATTTAGCTGGTTTGATAAGATGCCAATAAGTTAGAGCCTTCAAACTGCAAACGAGAGTAGGATTTATTAACAGAAGCATAAATCTTACAAACCAAAAAGTTATGTTGCTCAGTTGAATTTTTATAAATTTTAAACATAAAAGTGTGGGTCAATTATTATTAAACCCCTAGGTTTAATATTTTGTGGAATAACCCTTGTTTGCAATTACAGCTAATAATCATCTTTTATAAAACCTGATCAGGCCGGCACAGGTCTCTGGAGTTATCTTGGCCCACTCCTCCATGCAGATCTTCTCCAAGTTATCTAGGTTCTTTGGGTGTCTCGTGGACTTTAATCTTGAGCTCCTTCCACAAGTTTTCAATTGGGTTGAGGTCAGGAGACTGACTAGGTCACTCCATCAC